>OX393583.1:20257701-20463545 GCA_947652605.1 Elmis aenea
CTACAGCTTGAATAGCAACTTAGCAAAATCATTTTTTAATTCTATAATTTCTAAATTTTCTACTTTTGCTTTTATAAATTTTTTTTTGTATTCATTATATAATATAATTTGGGAATTTGATTCCTTGCAAAACGTGGCCATAAAAAAGTTTTAACAGAAATTAAATACGACATCAAATGAAAAAGTTACGGGCAAAACACAAAAATCCACTTTTTTACTTTTTTCCCTAAATCTCAAAAACTAAAAGACCTAGATAAGTTCTATTTGCGTCAAATTATTAAGCACCTGAATATACAACTTTGCCCTAATTTAACCGAAGTCGTAACTCTTACCGTTTACGAGATCCCCATAGTGGCCCTCGAAAAACGAGAACCCTCTATACGATTTTCAAAAATCGCATTTTCCAGTTTTACCTAATTTTCTCGGATACCATTTGAGATATTTCCAATTTCTCTTTGGATTATCAATGAGCATCAAATTTAGCAACCTTGCCAAACTTAAACCTATACTCTAGCTATTATAATAAGCGAGATTCCCATGCTTAAACTCGAATTTCAATCACCCTGTATACTTTTTTTAAAGAGTGCTGAGTTTGTAATCTGGAAATGAGTCCTTTGAGCAGATTCTAATAAACTTTATGTCAACTTAAAATAGTTAAATTAACCTTTTTGTGACGAATTTTTTTTTTCGTCTATTTTAACCCGCCGTGACTCGCGCGGGGTGTTCCAGACACCCCAGCCTCTTTTTTATTGTGTAATTTTTTTTTGGTTAGGCTTTATGACCCCTACTTTTCAGTAGCTGGAGTTACATATGTTTCCAACCTTTTCTGTGAAAATAACTAGTTTCTTTGCTTTTTTTAACGAGTTATGGATTTTTTTTTCAAAACTATGCGTTTATTTCTAAGTAATAAGTATATATGTACTGTAGCATATTTGCAATTTCGTATGCCACTGTAGCTGACATCGCTCTATAAATTTGCTTACATTTTCTTTGAAACTTATGACAGAAAGAAAATACCTGACTGTAACAGGTTATGGAGGTTAATTGTTATTAGCAGTACTTATCCTTGCTGTACCGTTACTTATCCCTTAGGATAGGTACCTACCTACTTGGTACTTACACTGCGCTATATCATGTTACATCGTGTTGGTACAAAATAGCAGATATTATTATTTTACTTAGTGTATTCTATAACCAAATTATTTTTATATAATATAAATTATAAGTAAACAAAAATAAATTTAGTTTCATAATTTATTCTTTCTAACCCGAGTAAAATAGTATTTTGTTATAGCTCTATCAATATATTTTGCATTAACAACTATAGTAAAAAGTCAGTTTGTATAAAGTAATTCAAGTGAAATCATTTTATGAATAGTTTTAAATAAAATAGCAGTAAAATTAGACGAAAAATTACGAATAGTCTGAAAAACTGATGGGGTGTAAGAAACACCCCGCGCGAGTCACCACGTTAGTAAAACTAGTGCGAGTCACGGCGGGTTAACTGAGTTTTTGAATTTAGCATTCTTGTCACGTATTATGAGAACTTAATATTTGTCAGAAAAATTTGTTTGTTGAACTTATTTTCCCACAACCTAAATATATCAAGATTTAGTTTGAAAAAAGCAGTTTTAATATTTTTTATTCTTTATTTGCAAATTGGTTACAAATTATTTTTTGGAAATAGTTTGTTAGTAATAATATTATTTACCATGAAATTTTGTAAAGCAAGGATGGATACAAAGAGGTACTTTCAGAGCCGGTCATAGGGTTTGCGGAGCTGTGTGCGAAAATAAATACGGGGCTGAAAAACTAAACTTTTACGTACTTATTAAAGATGCATGTTATTTAAAAAAATATCACCAGCGCAGGGCCATACTACCTGTGGGACCGTGTGCGGTGCACACCCTGCACTCCCCTATCGCCGGCTCTGGGTACTTCACACTTAGAAGCACTTAAATATAGAAAAGTAGTAAGATGCAATTCAAAGAAATAAACAATCACTAAGTAACATAAAACTAAAGGAATTCCACACTATTACTGCAAAAAAAACACTGAAAATTGGAAACAAGAGGTTTGTTCCAACATGCCGTTTAAAACCAATCCATGCATCAATGCATGGATTGGTTTATTTACAGGCGTGAACTATGTACTAATAAATGTATTGCCCAGTATTAGCCGTTGTTGGAACGCTTTTACGACTGACCTAACTGTAAATGACGTTTGTGGCAATTGGGTTCATAGAAATGAGCGCCATCGCAAGGGCAAACACCTTAACCCTAGAAGCCCAATCATATTTTTGAGGCTATAAAGCCCAATCATACGTCAAAGCGACGTACAATTATAAAAGAGCTCTATCTAAATACCTTTACTGCAAATACTAGTTTTTTGTATGGTTTATGTAAAATACTTTCTATGTAAATAAAAAAACAGAAATTTAGAAAAAATATTGTTTATTTAAACTCTGAAATGTTCACTTTAATTAAACATACAAAAAATGGCACGAAAACTGAAATCCTTGTAATTTTTTCTTATATACCACAAATTGTTTACAAAAATCAACTATTTATATTTTTTTATGAAAAACTGATCAACTCTTATCAGTTAAGTCAAATATAATTCAGAAAATTCGAAAAGTGCAAAAGTTAACAAAGCCCAAGCATACGTCATAACGACGTGAACATTGCCATAACAACAAAATGGCGGCACTTATCAAAGCGAGACTGCTGTCTCCTGTTAGCTCTGGACATGTACCGAGTTGGCTAGGATGGTCATGGCAATCTAAGCAAGCGTGCGAAAGATATCGCGAATATGTGTTGGAGTGTACGTCAAAATGACGTAGATTGGGCTTCTAGGGTTAAGAATCCAGTACTAAATAGGATTGAGAGGGCGATGCATATCTACCAGAGCTCACGTTAGTTATGAACAGCGCATGCGTGTAAAATCCCGGCAACAATTCGTCCCCTCGTTCATGAACTGTTTTGATCGTTCGCAAACCAGTTCATGTATTATTTTGATTGTTAATGGAACGGATTACTGATCATCCGGTGAACTATCAGAGACTGTGATGGAACACGATATTGATACTGCACACGCTCGTGACAGTCATTGGATCGTCCAAATCGCTTTTGGAACAAACCTTATGACTTAGCACGACTGAGTGTACTAGGCAATAATTAATCGTCTCCTCCAACAATGCCCAAGCAGTTCAAAACTCTGGGAATTCCGTGACAAATAGCAAGAGTACAGCATGCGCCAAAAGTGGGATTAACTTGTCCCAATGGACTTTTGAAGTAACATAGTAAGTGGGACGGTCACGAAAGGGTTAAGATAAAATATTAGCCCAACAATATATTTAAATAAAATTTCTGCACTTTATATAGGCTAAATTCACACCTGTCTGGTATAAAACACAACTCAATTTGTTTATAATAAAAATATATACACGATCTTTGTTTACATAATAATACATCGACTTACCTTTTATATTTATTTTTGTACTATAACACTGCATTTAAATTAAATCGATTCTGCTGTAATTATTTAAAAAAAACAACAGTATCACCATGTTAAATAAAAGTAGGTTTTTCTGGCCACCAATTGTAATGTAGTGTTGTATCCAAATGGATACAGGTGGCCCATCGGGTCAAAATGATTTGTATCCATATGGATACAAATGGAGATTAACGTGTTAATGAATAAGTTCAGTAAACGTTCATTAATATAAATCGTAAATAGAAAAGTGATCAAATTGGTCAAAACCGGTGATAGAAAATTATTTATTTTTGCGTTTTCGTTTTTGTTCCATTCTCAATCCCTGCTACAAAGTATTTAATTTTTCTGAAACATTTTTTTATGCAACACCAAAATACCTTAAATTATGATACTTACTTGAAAAGAGAAAAAAATCTATTAATTAGTGAGTAAAAAAGGTTGCTGTTCAAAAAAAGACGACAATCTTGTCAGTGTTTAACCGAAAAAAAATTTGAGTAGGGGAGGCCGGGGCAAGTTGACGAAGTTAAGAAAAAAATTGGTTTGGGAAAAACGTACACTCAGAAGATACTGTTGTTATTTTTATTCAGAAAGGTAACATGTAACACAACGTAATTATGATTCAATAAAGAACTTAAACATAGTCAAGCAGCTATATTTTTAGTTTAAATTTTTTGG
Source organism: Elmis aenea (assembly GCA_947652605.1). Classification (NCBI taxonomy): domain Eukaryota; kingdom Metazoa; phylum Arthropoda; class Insecta; order Coleoptera; family Elmidae; genus Elmis; species Elmis aenea. Next base: position 20,261,872 of record OX393583.1, read on the forward strand.
TAAGTGTTCGTCATCTTAGCCCATTACCGGGGTAAGATGACGAATCAACAATAATCACATATAAAATTGCCGCCACCTTCGTATGCTGAACAAGCATCATGCCACCATACTTAACACTTTTTGCACTCTATGCTCTATCCAGTCTTCATCTGGAAGATCTACAAAAACTACGTGACAATTTTAAATAATTTTAAAACCGCTTTAAAGATAAACCCGTTTTAGACTACACTTCTTTCGACTCTGCATACGGCCATTGTTAACGCAAATTAACTATTTAATAATTTAGATAGCGATGTAACTATGTATGCTGCTTAACTATTTAAAGATAGCCATGTAACTATGTATGTTGCCATGGTATAAGTGAAATGTAAAAATAATAATAACAACCATAGAACATATACTAAATATAGAATTGCCACTCTACGTAATATTTTGTTACCATTATGAACGCCATCTGGTGAGATCTGCTCCCGAATTTTATTTAAATGCGGGAAATTTAAATGTAATTAAAAATACACCATTTGAATTTTAATGTAAATATTCTTATCAAGTAAAATTAAATAACTATTCATAGATTATGAAAAACGTTTTCATTATCTATGAATAGTTATTTAATTTTACTTGATAAGAATATTTACATTAAATGAAATTGCAATAAATTAATATTAGTTTTAAAAAAAGGCAAATAAAAAATAAATATAATTTTATTATCTATATTTACAACGTTTTATGTTAACGGAATATGCCTCTTTCATGGTTTTACATATATTCATAATACTGTAGTACATAGCACTATAACATCGTTAACAAATAACATAAAAAAGTAGCATATAATTAATTAGTCATCATTATGCTGACTGATCATTTTAAATGGATAAAATCATAGTAAACATTTATTTTGTGTGGTTTACAATGTCGTCCTACATTTATTATAAATTGGTAATTGTTATTTTTACAGCAAAATGATCAGTCTCGCACATTACATACTATTTTGACATTTTTATGCTAAAATGAGATAATAATGATCTACAACGGATTATTAAGAAAATTATAAATGCTTTTTAAATATAAAAATATATTTTGAGTACTTTATATTAAAAAAATACTATAACTATTTGACTTATTAACGAATACGCAACAACATTTATGCATTTATTATACAGCAAATATAAAAAAAGCATTTATATACCCTCAAACATATAATAATAGATCATTGTTGACAATCAGCAATTAAAATTAAAATTAAAAAGAAATCAAATGTATTATGTATAACCAAAAAAAATGTAAAAGAAAACACAAAGGTCTGAAGTATGTAATCCTTCAAACTCCACCTCCTTTATTCCATTTAGGCTTTACAATTTACCTCGGCTCATCACATTTAAAGCGGCACCAACACTTGTACTAAAAACCTGTGCACACGCTGATACTTTTATTTTCTTAATTTTGGACGGAAAATCATGAAACTCGTTTAATTTTGGCATTATTCTAAGCTTACCGAATTTGCAAATCCTAAAATGTCTGTTAACCATTGCTGGGTCTTTTCCTGTAATTTTAGGATTTGCAGTATTCATAACCCAATTATTGTACCGAGCAGGCTCTCGCGATGGGATCAGGGAAATTGTGCATGTTTTTTTCTGCACTGCTGCAGTTTATAATGAATGCAACATTTTGTTTTTAAGTTTAATATTTTCTTAACTTTTAAAAATATTTTATATTACGCAGATGAAATTTTTACTTTTCACTTTATTTATAATAAATGACAGGTGACGCATGGTATCTATTATCATTTTAAATTTAAATTTCCGCGCTACTGTACATTTGCTAACAAGAATGGGAATAACGTTATCGGCTATGGTTACCGGCTAGAAATAAAGATACTAGCACCACCTATTGAGATCTGCTCCGCTGTTTTAAGCAATAACAGTCGAGCCCATATGAGTGCTCAGGCCATGATAACAACTTCAAATAATTTAAATACAGTCCACTTTTACAATTATCGAATCTATTTATATTCTGCAAGTGCTATCAAATAATTCATACATTATTTTGGTCCATCACGAGCCGGATAGCAAGCCGAATATCAAAATATCAATTACAATTTATTCCAATCACTTACAATTTGGATTGGAAGTTGGAAGCTGAAGATCAATTACATTTTATTCTAATCAAGTACAATTTTGGATTAGAAGCCGAATATCAATTACATTTTATTCTAATCAAGTACAATTTTGGATTAGAAGCCGAATATCAATTACATTTTATTCTAATCAAGTACAATTTTGGATTAGAAACCGAAGATCAATTACATTTTATTCTAATCAAGTACAATTTTGGATTAGAAGCCGAAGATCAATTACATTTTATTCTAATCAAGTACAATTTTGGATTAGAAGCCGAATATCAAAATATCAATTACAATTTATTCCAATCACTTACAATTTTGGATTGGAAGCTGAAGATCTATTACAATTTCTTCCTATCAATTACAATTTTTGGTTTGGAAGCCTATCTATTACAATTATTGGTACACTTTGGAAAGGACACCACTAAGAAAAAGATAAGTGTTTTTCAATTTGTACTAGCAATTTTTATTTCATTTCATTTTTATTAAAACTTTTACTATGTCGACCGTAACATCCCTACGGAGATAGCGCGGTGGTATAAAAGTCAATTTAACGAATTTAAAAAAATTTGTAGACAATGTTATGTCAATTGATACTGTCGATATTGACATGCTGGCAGAGCTGCGTCAAAGAGCATCTCGTCAGCATGAGATATTAGATATGTTCAATGAGGTACAATCCAATATAGAGTGTATTTGTGATGAGAACGATTTACACAATGAATATGAACAACGAGATAACTTTCATTGCGAATATTATAAGACAGTTGCAATAGTTGACAATTTAATTAAAAAATCAAGTAATATTGATGAGCAAAACTGTAGCGAGTCACGTTCAGTTCTGTCAAATGTACAAATAAGAAAAGAAAGCATTAAGTTACCAACGATTCATTTGCCAAAATTTAGAGGTCAATATATTAATTGGTTAGAATTCAAAGATATTTTTATTTCATTAGTACATGAAAATAGTAATATCTCAGCAATACAAAAATTTCACTATTTAAGAGCATCACTTGAAGACAATGCCGCTCAGGTAATTAAATCAATTGAATTTTCTGCAGCCAATTATGACATGGCATGGGATTTACTTTGTAGCAGATACGATAACAGTCGTCTTCTTGTTCATAATCATATTAGGGTAATATTTGATATCCCACATATAGTAAAAGAATCTTCTTCAGCTTTTCGTAAAATGGTTGACGATATATCAAAACATCTTCGCTCATTAAATATTTTGCAACAAAAAACAAGATACCTTTGACGCATTAATAATTTACATTTTATTAAACAAGTTAGACATTAAATGTGTGAAACAGTGGGAAGAAAAGAAAAATGAAGATGGATATACATTAGATGATTTTAAAGAATTTTGGAAACATAAGGCCGATTTGTTAGAAACATTAGAAGCACATGGAACAAAGAAATCAGACAATTTGGAGAAATACCCACATCATAAGGCATATACTGCAAGTATAGTATCTTGTAATTATTGCAAAAACAATCACTTAATTTACTACTGCGATTTATTTTTGAAGATGGATGTTAAACAAAGAAAAGAACATGTTAAAAGGCTCAATTTATGTTTCAACTGCTTACGTACTGGGCACAGTAGTAAGAATTGCATTTTAGGAACTTGTATGAAATGCAATTTAAAACATAATTCATTATTACATGAAGACGTGAACAGGTCAAAACCTGACGATTTTGCTATAACAAGGTTGAAACCTGACAATTTTCCTAATGAACGCAAAGAAACTTTCAATGCAAGTTGTCAATTACGAGGACAAACTTTATTAGCAACAGCTAGTATTACAATTTTAGATAAATTTGGCAAGGCACACCAGTGCAAAGCAATGTTAGATTGTGGTTCACAATCTCATTTCATAACAAAACAATTATGTGAACAGTTAGGTTTACAAAAAATGAAGACAAAAGTATCAATTATTGGCATTAACCAGTACACATCCACAATTAATTTTGAATGCAAAGTGACAATTAAAGCAAGAATTAACAATTTTCAGACTGTGATTGATACTATAAGCGAAAATTCATGTAAACAAGAAGTAAATTTAGATGAATTAGGGATTCCTTCCAACATTTTATTGGCAGATCCTCAATTTGGACAAACCAAACAAGTTGACATACTACTTGGAGGCGCATTGTTCTGGGATATCCTAAGAGAAGGAAGAATTTCCTTAGGCAAAAATAAACCTATACTACAAAACACAATATTTGGATGGATTGTTGCGGGCAATTTGCAACTTCCTACAAAACATTCAATTTCACAATGTCACTTGAGCAAAACTAGTGACATACAGAATAAACTTCAACGATTCTGGGAATTAGAAGAATATTCAAAACCAATTTTATCTCCTGATAACAGCAGGTGTGAAGAACTTTTTATGAAAACAATTTCAAGAGACAAAATTGGTCGATACGTTGTTGCAAAACCAGAAGATAAAACATTTCAAAAAATTATTTTTGACAAAGGTAGATTACAAGGTTGTCCATTCTTAGATGAAGATGATCTATTATTAAGAATGGGTGGTAGATTTCAATAGGAAGCATACATCCTATTCTATTATCAAGCAAATACAAATTAAGTCTCAATTTAGTAAAAAATACCGTTCGTCAATGTCTCAAGTGCTTTAGGGTCAATTAAAAAAGTATACCGCTATTAATGAGCTATTTTTATCATATGAAGTCAATCCAGTTTTTGACAATCACTATTACTGGCACCGACTTTGCCGGGCCATTTACATTACGCCAAAAAACTTGGTCGTAATTTTCATTTGCAAAACGGCAAAGGCGATTTATTTAGAACCTGTCACAGACCTAATCACTGAATCATTCATTGCTACCTTAAAAAGATTCATTCCAAGACCATCTCAAATACATTCAGATAACGGAACAACTTATTTTATGGCAAGCAAAGAATTAATTGCATTAGGTAAATTTATCACTCATGATAAACAATCACTAGGTATACAATGACATTTTATACCTCAGTATTCTCCAAATGTTGGGAGTTTAAGGGAAGTTGGTATAAAATCAACATAATTTCATTTAAAGAAAATTATAGGAAACACACACCTATAACATTTGCAAATTTTTTAACATTGCTAGTTACAATTGAAAGCATTTTAACATGTATTATACCATTTACATTTAATTTCGATTTATACTAATATTTTAACATGTACCTATTATAACATTTATGTTTGAATTCGATTTACCTATACTAATATTTTAACATGTATGTAATACTTAAGACATTTTGTGACATGTAATTTATTAAGATAATTTTAGACTGTTCGTCAAGGCATGTTAACGCATATTAACTATTTAATAATTTAGATAGCGATGTAACTATGTATGCTGCTTAACTATTTAAAGATAGCCATGTAACTATGTATGTTGCCATGGTATAAGTGAAATGTAAAAATAATAATAACTTCAAATAATTTAAATACAGTCCACTTTTACAATTATCGAATCTGTTTATATTCTGCAAGTGCTATCATATAATTCATACAGCCATAAATGTCTTTATTATAAACCAGATAGTAAAATTAGTGTCAGAACACGATAAAAATCAACAGAGGCAAGATTACGGCATTCGTCATCTTACCCCCGTCATCTTGCCCCGACGGGTAACATGAACAAATATCTATCTCTTACAAAAAGAAATAATTTAAATATTTTTCTTATATGTTTGGGTATCAAAAAGTACTGCGATAAATTTTCAAAATTTATAACTCTCAGTGCTACAGCTTATTGAACTTACCGTTAATATTATAACCTTAGTATGGTACCACACAATTTTAAATTTTACTACGAAATAGTGACATATTTTGACAAGAAACTGAATTATATCCCGTTAGTCATCTTGCCCCGTTCGTCATCTTAGCCCGGTCTCCCCTACCTATATTACATTTTTTTTATAAAACTATCTGATACTGTTATAAATGTGATCCCAGACTTTGATCTACCTATGACAAACAAAGGAAGGTTCCACTTATCTAAAGAAATAAAAATCTAGCTAAATTCCAAATAATAACGAGCAGTTTTGTACGTTGTTACACATTCTATTAAAATAACTTTTTGTTCGACTAGTTAATCTTTAATTTAATTGATAGATGTTGGTACCTGCCACAGCTGAAGACCTTAAGAAACACGGTCAGATCACAATAACACCGCAAGCTAATAACCAGAAAACTGAAGAAAAGGACCCCCTACAGACCGAAAATAACACAGAACCGCCTGTTACAGGTACTGGTACACAATTATTATTATTATTTCTGTTAGAACAGTTTCACAATGATTTTTATTTTGGCTGGGCAATAATGTGAGAACTTTAAAAATAGATCATTTTCTTAAATGCTTTACATTTTAGTGAAAAAAAAATTTTTTTGTTATTAATTTTGTACTACCCCGAATTACAATATTCCCTGCGTCTTGCAGCAATGTCTCACAGCTGTACATGTATTTATTTAGTATTGAAAATGGCGTATTTTGGAGTTTGAAAGTATAATGCGCACCCCCATTTTAGCAGATTAAAATGAGTTTGAGTCGGAGCGTTTTATAGATGAGATTTATGGTATAATGGCCGTGGCCTTGGCGGTGGTGACCGCGATTACTATAATAAGTAATCAAGTTACTGAACTACGTAACCAGGTTACTTATTATAGTAATCGTGGATCGCCACCACCACCGCGCCGGTTTGAGTTGACCTTTATACCTGTCCACAATCCACAAGGAACCACTTGACCAGCTGTAACGTCGCCACTTTTGGAGATTTTTTATTGAAATTTTTAAAAAATATAATTATAAGGTTATACAATCGAATAAAAATATTTTTGAAAAATCGGGTTTTAGGACCTCCCTAATGCCGAATTTACATTGGTATAGTAGCTAAAGCAAGTTACTAAATCAAGTAGCTAAAGCAAGTCACTAATCAAGTAGCAAAACTTGTCAAAATTTTGGTTTAGCGAGTGTTTACACAATATACAGGGTGCACCACGACCCTGAGATTCTTCGATAGCTCCTTTATTAATGAAAATATCAAAAAATGTTTAATACCAATATTGTGCGAACCTATTTTCTACATAACCTAAAATTATTTTCAAATATACAGGGTGTTTCGTTTGACCGGCACATATAAAAATTTAATTTTTTTAAATAGAACACCCTGTATATTTTTAAATTTTTGGATTCCTCTTAAAATTTACTTAAAAAAATGTATAAGGTTATTAGAGTCTTAAGTCAACCGTTTTCGTAAAATTTACATTTTTGTGAAAATTTTGAGCGATACAGCACTTTCAATTTTTTTTTACATTAAAGTTATTTAAAAAAGCGGTAAAATTTCGTTTGAAATTTAGATTGACAATAGATTAATTAACACTTTGCGCTAGCTACATTCTAAAAATATTATACAGGGTGTTTTTTACGCTTGGTCAAACTTGTGAAACTTTAAACAACGATAACTCAATTTTCTTAAATACAACACCCTGTATATTTTTACATTTTCTTGTAGAGAATTAAATTGTCTTTCGACATTATTAAGCATGTCCTATATCTAAAGTTAATATTTTTCAAGCTATCTCGATTTTTATTGGTATTACCAAGGCAATTAAAATATTTTAAAGTCGGCCATGGGCGTAAGTCGTAATTTTTCAAAGAATTTTTAAACAAAAGAATAAAAAGAGCTGCAACTTTATTTTTAGGCTAAAAATGTACCCCATTTTACCGAAATTTATCGTATAAATTGTTCAAGATTATGTCCTTGTTCTACGCACAGCCGTAGGTAGACCTTGTCTGAAAGACTCTAGCTCCCTTTATAACATTTCGGGGGTTATACCATCAAAAGCAACACGAATCCTGTTCTGCACATCTTCAGCAGTTGTTGGGGGGTCTTGATACACCTGTTTTATGGGTCCCCACAAAAATAAATCTATAGGGGTAAGATCAGGTGACCTAGGTGGCCAGGAGACTGGTCTACCTCGCCCTATCCATCTATTAGGATATTCTGTGTTCGGCAACTGCTTTACTTGCTGTGTTGCTTTTAATGGTATAACCCCCGAAATGTTATCAAGAGTGCTACAGTCTTTGAGACAACATCTACGGCTGTGCGTAGAACATGAACAAGGATATAATTTTAAACAATTTATACGATAAATTTCGGGGCAAAAGGGGTACATTATTGGACCAAAATTAAAGTTGGAGCTCTTTCTATTCTTTTGTTTAAAAATTCTTTGAAAAATTACGACTTACGTCCATGGCCGACTTTAAAATATTTTAATTGGCTTAGTAATACTAATAAAAATCGAGATAGCTCGAAAAATATTAACTTTAGGTATAGGACATGCTTAATAATTTTGAAAGACAATTAAATTCTCTACAAGAAAATGTAAAAATATACAGGGTCTTGCATTTAAGAAAAATGACTTATCGATGTTTAAAGTTTCACAAGTTTGACCATGCGTAAAAAACACCCTGTATAATATTTTTAAAATGTAGCTAGCGCAAAGTGTTAATTAATCTATTGTCAATCTCAATTTTAAACGAAATTTTACCGCTTTTTTAAATAAATTTAATGTTAAAAAAAATTGAAAGTGCTGTATTGCTCAAACATTTCATAAAAATGTAAATATTACGAAAACGGTTGACTTAAGACCCATATAACCTTATACATTTTTTAAAGTAAATTTTGATAGGAATCAAAAAATGTAAAAATATACAGGGTGTTCTATTTAAAAAAGTTAAATTTTTATATGTGCCGGTCAAACGAAACACCCTGTATATTTGAAAATAATTTTAGGTTATGTAGAAAATAGGTTCGCACAATATTTGTATTAAACATTTTTTGATATTTTCATTAATAAAGGAGCTATCGAAGAATCTCAGGGTCGTGGTGCACCCTGTATAGGTATGTGGTCTACACCCAATTTAAGGAAATTGTTTAGTATTTGACAATAAATGAAGTATAGTCTTCAAGTAAATAGTAATGATTTCTATTTACTTTACTCAAAAAGTCACTAAATTGTTTACTTGCGCAAGTACTAAACAAAACTGTCTACACAGTGCAAGTAGCTAAATTTAGTTACTTGATTTAGTTACTTGCATTAGCTACTATACCAATGTAAATTAGGCATAAGTGTATGTAGCCCCTTAACTCGTCTTGTCTTGCGCACCATGGGCACATAAAAATTGAACTAGTATACTCGTGCGCAGCACAGAAACAGAAAAGGTTAAATACTTGAATTACTTAGGTGCTTTATTTTTTTAATAGGTACATAAATTACGATAAAGATCAATTATCTTTGTTGTTGTTGAGAAAAACATGTCGAATTCTATTTCGAATTTATTATGCGACATAGGCATATTGCTGGTGTTGTGGCAAAAATACCGATAAATTTATTAAAATTGAAACAATATGTTAAAGGGAAAATTGTCATATACGTTGTTTTTTTTAAACACAAATTTTTAGTCAATTCTTGATATTCATTGGTTTTCGAGTAACGACGCCATCGACATTTTTTTTTTAATGGTAACCCCCACATTTTTTTCTTGATTCTGATGGGGTTTTTAATTCTCTAAATGACGGTATAAGCATTTTGATACCTTACAACAAAAAAAAATTCAAACAAAACAGTTGAAAATTGAATAACCGAAATTATTATTAACAAAAATTAATTGAACACTCCATTGCTAAGCCGATAAAATTATTGAAGCATCTTTCCATCTCATGTTTTACTTGTCAAGTAAATAAAGCCAATCAATAACTCAATTGAAGTTTAATTTGGTACTACGACACACTTAACAGTGACACACAGAATAGAAATTTTAATTCTTGTTGGATATGGGGATGACATTAGAACTAGACAAGAGGTACAAGAAGAATTTGTAAATAGGCTTTCTTATTGCCACGAAACCAATGGATGGCAGTTCGAACACTTAATTTGATTAGCAACAGTGTTTTTGATGAATTTTGGTTAATAATAAAATTTAGGTTTTTTAATTTTCAGTTGTGTTTTGTTCAAAAATTTTCTTTGGTAGGTTGTCAAATTTGTTATAGTCATGAGAGTTGCGTTTAAAAAAAATATTTGATGACTTCATTACACGAAAACAAATGCGGATCAAGAATTGAGTCCAATAAAAAAATTTGAATTTATTCCATACTTCTGCCGTGCATCGTATACAGGGTGGTGCTTTTTTTCGATGCTCATCATTGCTATCTTGGAAACGGTAAGAGATACAGGGTCGGTTAAATTAGAGAAAAGTTGCACATTTTTATGGCGATTAAGAATCTGAAAAGAAATCTTGGATATTTTGATAAGTTTTTGATTTATTACAAAAAAACTGAAAAATGTGATTTTAGAAAAATATTATCTTCCCTACCATTGACGCTATTTTATTTAAACTTGGTTACTGTATGTTTTTGACCATCCTGGGTTTGATGACGTCAACAAAAAATTTTGAAGCCTTCTAGATTTCAAGTTGTTATGGTCAACTTTTTTATTTCTTATGGCCGCCATATTGGGTTTTTACACTATCAGACAGACAAAAAAATTTGCTTGTCTAATGATAACGAAATTAAGGTTGTTGGAAACATATTTAGAAGATATGTTAGGCGAATTGCTATTATTAACAATTCAAAATCATCAGTAGTTTCAGCAAGAAGGAGCTGGTCCTCACAACGCCCGCATTGTAAAAGGATATTAATTTAGATGTACGCTTTCAAAATTCATGGTACATTGGTACGTTTGGTCCTTTTCATTGGCCTCCGCGATCGCCATGTTTAACGCCTATGGATTACTTTTACATTGATGTTGTTTATGCAACCCTAATGGAAAATATTGAACTTTTTCGCCGTAAAATCAAAAATGCTTTCGACTCTATTTTGAGACAAACTATCCTAAAGGCAGTGGACGAAATGAATTTGAGGACTAACCACTACATCAGGGGTGTCAAACTCGCGGCCCGCAACGAACATATTTGCCCGACCAATATATCGGCACACAATAATACAGGGATGGCAAATAGGTGGCACGCCCTAGCGTGCCAAAGTGCCAAACTAACAAAGCAAATATGGCACGCGTGGGATTTTGGACGGCACTGTAAAGAATTGTAGGAACAAATTTTGTGCCAAAAAGTTGCAAGCGGTCTAACCCAACTGGCTTTTGAAAAAATTGTGCAAGCGGTCTAACCTAACTAAATGTAGATACAACAAATTTTTTTTTCTGCGGCCCATCTAAAGTTAAACCTTGTTTGTGTGGCCCAAGTTATCCATTGAGTTTGACACCTCTGCACTACATCATACATAACGGCGTGCACTTTAAACAATTTAAATAATTATTTATCTGGCGTTTTAAATTTATTGTTATTTCAATATCATTATACCAATAAAATGTTCTGTAGCTTTAATTTATCTCATAGTTTCAATTGTTTTTCAGAGCATTCTCGATTTTGTAAATTACTATTTATACAGATTTTCAAATTTCAACAAGTTTTTTGAAAGAAAAAAGGTATGTTGGTTACTAATCTAAAAAGCTAATTTTTTTTTCTGTCTGATGGTGTAAACATCCAATATGGCGGCCATAAGAAATAAAAAAGTTGACTATCGCAACTTGAAATCTAGAAGGCTTAGTAAATTTCTGTTGACGTCATCAAACCCAGGACGGTCAAAAACATACAGTTACCAAGTTTAAATGAAATAGCGTCAGTGGCAGGGAAGATAATAATATTTTTCAGTTTTTTTGTAATAAATCAAAAACGAATCAAAATATCCAGGATTTCTTTTCAGATTGTTAATCGCCATAAAAATGTGCAACTTTTCTCTAATTTAACCGACCTTGTATCTCTTACCGTTTCCAAGATAGCAATGGTGAGCATCGAAAAAAAAAACACCCTGTATACGTGTAATAAATAAATATGTATGATTTTTTTTTTATAATGGAATGAATGTCATGACATTTCATGTTTACGACATACAAACAACCACATCGTTCTCAAAAAATTATTAGAGAAATTTCAAAAGTCGTAACTTCTTTTACTAGAATTAAAGGGAGATTAATCAAACAGCATATTATTAAGAATTATAAAAATCGTAGTGGCCGTTTTTGAAAGAATTGAAGTTATAATTTTAATTTCCTTAATATAATTTTTATTGGGCAGAAGATGCAGCGAAAGCAGTTGGCAGCACTGTGCAAATAAAGATACCGGTAGTGGCAACTGTAATCCAGCGCTGCGGAAAGGATGGCAACATGTGTATGGCTATTCAGAGTCCTGGACCAAGTTCCGAAGGACTGAATGATAATTATGTGTTCACAACAACAACCAACAATAACGATATACAACAAGGTATGTTCATACACATATAGGATGATTCAAATTTGAGACCAACTATTGAAATCTTGCTTGTTGTTACAGAGAAGGGTATGTCGGTCTGCTTAATGCCTATTTCCTTCATATACAGGGCGACAATAATCTACATGTGTTGTATGGGTAATTTTGTTGTAATAAGAGTTACATAGTCGGTTAAATTAGCAAAGTTGGGCAGATTTTCAAGACGAATTCAGTGCTATTTTGACATTTGGGGCGTTCTTTGCAAAAACAACACTTGTCAATTTTAGAAACTTTTCATTATCGCTACATCCGCTGCTGTTGTCGTCTGCGTCAATATCAGGAGCTGGAGGATCGTTAGTTTCCGCGCTTATATTATGAATTACTGGAGTTATTACGGAATTATTTTGCATAAGGATGTCGGAAATGGCGCCAATTATCCATTGAAAGTGTATTCTCAAATTTGAAAAAAATTGACAAGTGTTGTTTTTGTAAAGAACGCCCCAATTGACCAATACCTTCTTCAACTTTATTAAATATTTTGAAAATACTAAAAACAGACGATTTTTTTAATGGTAAATAATTCCATAGCCACCTATGTCAATATTAACATGTGAAATGATTCTTGTAGATATCTTTACGTAGAATAAGAAAAATATATCTCAAAAATCATGGCACACTCGATTTTTAAAGATATACGCCAAACTTGACTTTTTTTAAATGGCAACCATAGAAGGCGATGGGTTCACCAAAAAAAAATGTTTTCTCGTTTCATTGATGAGAGGGTTGTTAGGTTTATCTTTAAAGAATAAGCAAGTTATAGCAATAACATTGCATTTATTAAGTTTAATCTAACAAGGGAAGTACTCCGATAGTGACTCGCCGATTTTTATACAAACTTGCAGAAACAAGTAACACATAAAATAATATATTTCTGCAATTTCAAAAGTTGCTTACGGGTACCGGAACCAGAAAAAAAATCGATTTGAAAATGGTTTTTTAGCGTAAATTCCCATGTATACCAATATAACTCTCAGATTAGTCAGTAAGCCAGTAATGCAAGCGATAGAGTAGGTACTTGACTTGAAAAAAGTAAATTACGGTTTTTTGCCATTAAAAATAACAGTTTCGGTAAAAATCACTTTTAAGGACAAAAAATAGCGGTTAACCGGTTTTTTAAACGGTTTTATGTCCTGGTACCTATTGTAGTTAATGAGTATCTCCTGCCCCCCTAGCGAGTTTAGAAAGTTGTAAATTATATAAAATACTTTTTCCACAGAAAAACAGCTAGATATTAAATAAATTTATACCACTTTTCATAGAAATGATGAAATGCAACTCAACACGGAAATCATTTACCAACTGAAATATTGTTTGTTTGTAGGAACAGTCATACGATTTGATGTCGAATTTCATTTTTGTAAAAACATTTTCATGGCTACTTTTTGCAAGGAATCAAATTCGGCAATTATGTTTTTCGCACGACGTTTCGTTTTTTTAAAACCATCATCAGGTAAATTTTTTCTTATGGACGCTATATCTGATTTTAACGCCAATTTGTAGAGCATTTTATTCTGAATTCGACAATGTATAACAGTTGGCACTTTTTTGAAACAATTGTTGTTAAAAATGGCAAAAACAAATATTTTATTTAAAACAAATCCTAATCGGCATGGTAAATAATTGTCTTTGTCCCTTTTTCCTTGGAAACAGGTAAGTAAACCGCATAAAACTACTAATTAAAAAAATAGGTATTAATAAATATGTTAGGAATGCATTAACATTGTTCTAAAATGTGTATTTAATCCTTATTTGGCATACAATTATTTGTAACAAAAAATAACGAGGTATGCCTTTTATCTGCGTTAATGACTTCTAATCTTAGATCATATAAACTACATGGATAACACTATCACAATGCAACTATGTTGTACACATATCCCAGACGTACAATTATACTGCCTCTCCTTCTAACACATATGAAAGTATATTTCTATCTCGCTTTCCGGCCCCACCGAGTAAAATCGTGTGCGTTACTATGGTTACGTGCGAAATTTGAACTAAAGCGTTATTTGAACTACTAGTAGATGCAATGTACTCGGATGTTTCCGTGTCAAATATGGGAGGATACAATAACATTAGATCAGACTTAGTAAGTTTTATTGAAGTACAGTAAACACCGCTTATTAGAATCAATTGATTCAATTAAACGACGAATTTAATAGCAAGAAATTCTAAATGTCATTCACGCGTCAGTCGCTAGAATAGGCTAGGTAGGAAGTACGTTACGGTTATTATCACGGTTGCGCTACGATGACAGCGGGCCCGGGGCCAAAACAAAGATAGCGTATATTGGGTCCACATAATATAGAAAGAGATAGGTTTAAAAAGGCACGTTGTACATGTCGGCAACATTGTCTTAACTATATTCCTATGGTGTTGTGTTATCCATGTAGTTTATATATGATCTAAGCTGCTAATAAGCAAAAAGCGTAAACAGATTTCTAGACGTTTTTTGTAAACTATGAACACTTATATTATTTGATTACGAACATTTTGTTACAAATAATTGTATGTCAAATAAGGGATTAAATACACATTTTAGAGACATTTATTACTTAACCAGAGGGAAATATTCTAAAAATATTTGCTAATAAGTGAACAATGTTAATTAATACTTTCCCAACATATTTATTAATACCTATTTTTTTAATTAAATCCCTTTAATAGTAATTTCATAGGGTTTACTCACCTTCTTCCAAGGAAAAAGGGACAAAGACAATTATTTATCATGCCGATTAGGATTTGTTTTAAATAAAATATTTGTTTTTGGCATTTTTAACAACAATTGTTTCAAAAAAGTGCCAACTGTTATACATTGTCGAATTCAGAATAAAATGCTCTACAAATTGGCGTTAAAATCAGATATAGCGTCCATAAGAAAAAATTGACCTGATGATGGTTTTAAAAAAACGAAACGTCGCACGGAAAACATAATTGGGGAATTTGATTCCTTGCAAAAAGTGGCCACGAAAATATTTTTACAAAAATTAAATTTGACATCAAATGAAAAAGTTATGGGCAAAAAACAAAAATCCACTTTTTTACTTTTTTCCCTATATCTCAAAAACTAAAAGAGCTAGATAGGTTCTGTTTGCGTCAAATTATTAAGCACCTGAATATACAACTTTGCCCCAATTTAACCGAAGTCGTAACTCTTACCGTTTACGAGATATAGTGGCCTGCGAAAAACGAGAACCCTGTATAAGGGTTGTTGGGGTTATTCTCAATACTTACAAAGTTATAGGGGTGCGACAGTCAAACTGAATCACCCGGTGTTTACATGTTTTATCCCAAAATATTCACCACGAAAAGAGAAATTACAAAAACTGTAATATTTCTGACAGACAAATTGCCTGGTTGCTATGCTGTCAATTGCCAAACAGCTCGATTTTAAATAAAAAATTATGACCTTTAACAGAAAATAGATACATCATCTTACAAAATAATATATGTTTTTTTAATTTTGAGCAGTCGTAGATAAAAAGTTGTATTTATACGTGTGATAAAGGCTTTAAACATACTCGTGGTTTGCCTGATGAGGGCGTTAGCTCGAGTCGGGTTAAAGCACCAGTTACGAGTTTAGCGCTAGATTTTTTAAAAATTATACGTCATATGTAGAACCATAACATGACAAAAGACATAGTCCGTCTTTTAATAAAATCCGACGTAATTTTCTTTTTCTAGGAATTACTGTAGAACATTCTGAGGAAACTTTAATTGATGCAGAAAATGATCAAAATGTAACACCGCCAACCGCTCACATTCAGTACATTGATGAAAGTGGAAATCTGGTTTCAGAAGAAGAATATAAGTTGAAATCTGAAAATAATTTCGGTAAGTATTACAATTTTGTTATAATAAAATATGCTCAGTCGTATTTACAATCTTCTTACGACGCTTTAATTAGTTGGTTGACAAAACACTATCCTATGCAGCGAACATCAGATGCCAACTGATAGCATCAAAACTGTTACGTTCATCCGGTGAAAGTGTGATGGATCCACCAGATCTATCTTAATTGCACTGGTGAGAAGTTGTTGGTGCTATCGGCACAGTTTTGTCTTTTATGACGACAGCATAGAAGAATCGCAGATCCACCAGTTATGTCTTACATTCAATCGTTTTTTTATCTATCACAAATCCACCGATAAATGACGTCATTTATCCATGGGATAATCTTTGATCGAATGTAATACAGACATTAATTTAAGAAGGTGTACTGTCCTAAGGGTGTACGGCAGAGCTTTCCAAACTGTGTGTCGCGACACGTTAGTGTGTCGGCTGCAGTGTGAAGGTGTGTCGCGTGATATTTAAATTTTTAACTTTGTTTACTGGTTGGTTCAACCAAAGGTTTTACAGCTTTAACAAAAAAATAATGCAAATATAATTACTCATTGCTTTTTACATCGCGAAGCACTAGTCGCGCAAACCATTGGTAATGAATTAAGAAAGGTTATGGATAAAGTGTTTCAAATGGTTAATTACGTTAAAAGCAGACCTCTTAAATCAAGATTATTTGCTCAAATTTGTGAAGAAATGGGGGGAAAATTTAAAAAGCTTATACTCCAAACAGAAGTTCGTTGGCTCTCAAAAGGTTGAGTGCTTTTCGGTTTATACGAATTGACAAAATGTTGCTTAAACTTTTTGAGGAAAATCGGCAAAATGAATTCTGCGATCTAATTCAAAATAAACTATGGTGCACAAAATTGGCATATCTTGCTGACATATTTTAACACTTGAATAAAATGAACACCAGTATGTGAGGAAAAGGAGAAAATATCTTAAGAGTAGTAGATAAAATGTGTGCTATGAGAGACAAGATAGCGATTTGGAAAAAGATTGTAAGTGATCATCAGTTAGATTTAATCTTAATTTGGATTTATTAATACTCATGATTGAGAAAGTTTTGTCGCATATACAGGGTGGTGCTTTTTTCGATGCTCACCGTTGCTATCTTGGAAACGGTAAGAGATACAAGGTCGGTTAAATTAGAGAAAAGTTGCACATTTTTATGGCGATTAAGAATCAGAAAAGAAATCCTAGATATTTTGATTCGTTTTTGATTTATTACAAAAAAACTGAAAAATGTGATTTTAGAAAAATATTATTATCTTCCCTACCATTGACGCTATTTCATTTAAACTTGGTAACTTCATGTTTTAGACCGTCCCGGGTTTGATGACGTCAATAGAAATTTTCGAAGCCTTTTAGATTTCAAGTTGAGATAGTCAACTTTTTTATTTCTTATGGCCGCCATATTGGATTTTTACACCATTAGACAGATAAAAAAATTAGCTTTTCAGATTAGTAACCAATATACCTTTTTTCTTTAAAAAACTTGTCGAAATTTTAAAATTTGTGTAAATAATTACTAAAATCGAGAATGCTCTGAAAAACAATTGAAACTATGATATAAATAAAAGCTTCAGAACATTTTATTGGTCTAATGATAACGAAACTAACATTGTTGGAAACATAATTAGAAGATATGTTAGGCGAATTGCCATTATTAACAATTTAAAATCATCAGTAGTTTCAGCAAGAAGTAGCTGGTCCTCACAACGCCCGCATTGTAAAAGGATATTAATTTGGATGTACGCTTTCAAAATTTATGACTTGGTAGCTTGGTACGTTTGGTCCTGTTCATTGGCCTCTGCGATCGCCATGTTTAACGCCTATGCATTACTTTTACATTGATGTTGTTTATGCAACCCTAACGGAAAATATTGAACTTCTTCGCCGTAAAATCAAAAATGCTTTCGACTCTATTTCGAGACAAACTATCCTAAATGAATTGGACGAAATGAATTTGAGGACTAACCACTAGTACATCATACATAACGGCTCGCACTTTAAACAGTTTAAATAATTATTTATCTGGTGTTTTAAATTTATTGTCATTTCGTTATTTTATTAGACCTATAAAATGTTATGTCACTTTTATTTACATTATAATTTCAATTGTTTTTCAGAACATTCGCAATTTTATAGATTATTTATACAAATTTTCAAATTTCAACAAGTTTTTTGAAAGAAAAAAGGTTTGTTGGTTACCAATCTGAAAAGCAAATATTTTTGTCTGTTTGATGGTGTAAAAATCCAATATGGCGGCCATAAGAAATAAAAAAGTTGACTATCTCAACTTGAAATCTAGAAGGATTCGAAAATTTCTGTTGACGTCATCAAACCCAGGACGGTCAAAACCATACAGTTACCAAGTTTAAATGAAATAGCGTCAGTGGTAGGGAAGATAATAATATTTTTCTAAAATCACATTTTTCAGTTTTTTTGTAATAAATCAAAAACGAATCAAAATATGCAGGATTTCTTTTCAGATTCTTAATCCCCATAAAAATGTGCAACTTTTCTCTAACTTAACCGACCTTGTATCTCTTAAGCTAAGGCCGCACTGCGGGATTTTTGGCTGGAGGGTAGATGGTAGATACACGCCGTCGCCTGGCGACAATCCAGGCGCATTGTTTCACAACAAATTGTCGCCAGGCAACGGCGTGTATCTACCATCTACCCTCCAGCCAACCCTCCCGCAGTGCGTCTTTAGCTTTACCGTTTCCAAGATAGGGTGAGCATCGAAAAAAGTACCACCCTGTATAAGTGCTTCCAAACAATGAAAACATTTGTTGTGCATGTTTGCGTAATTTTGGATAATCCTGTGAAGGTAGTCCTTTGTAAAAATCAATTAAGGAATTGTTGCGATAAGAATTTTTAGCTTCAATATTTTCTTGTAATTCGATCAACTCAAACTGGATTTCTTCGGGAACATTTTGTGGATCGCAAGAAAATGGATCAGAAAATAAAGTAAACTGTTTTTCATGATTCCGAAAATCAGTAAAACGTTTGTCAAATTCTTTTAAAAAACTCTGTATAAGTTTACAATATTTTTCCGATTGTAAAATAATTGATGCAAAAGCATTTTCTGTTACTAAGATTCTGCTCGTTTTAAAATGAGATAAGTTCCCATTTTGAAGTTGTTCTTGTAATAATCAGCTGAAAACGGTCGTAACAATAATGAATTAGTTAGAGTTTTTTAACTGAATTCTATTTATTTATAATATGGTATAATTTTATTTTATTTTTGTAAAAAAAAAAATTACCTGGTATGATTTCAAGGTGGCAGATGGCCTGACATTGCGCGGGCCATATTTTTAGGGTTCGCGGGCTGCACTTTGGGAATCCCTGGTTTACGAGATCCCCATAGTGGCCCTCGAACAACGAGAACCTGTATTTACTGGAAAATGAAACTGAAAATTGAAGTTTTGCTGAGTTCAACACACTTCTTTGCTTATCTAACCATCCTTCTATCTCTAACGGTTTTCGAGATCCTCATGTTTCTTATGTTGTTGCAAACAACTCTCACATTAAATAAAAGAAGATCAGTGCACCCTGGCAGTAGATAATATTGTAATTTGTTTCACAGTATTTGACGAGAACTTTCCTTTCGCTACCGAGCAGTTAGTATTCAACCAAAACATCCACCTAGAAAACAACATAATTAACTTGGAAGAAAACCAAGACACCATTCCACCAAGTATACTAAAAGATATCGATCCAGAGTCGATTTTGAACATTAATTTGACCAGCAACGCGGGACAGATTTATGAGGTATGTAAATAAATTCTTATACCGAAAAAAGGATTGTTTTTCCTTCGGCTTTTTATCTAAACAAGCTTAATTGTAGACACAAGATTTGTACTTTAAAAACAGTTTTTTTGAGACAAACCCGTAGTCCTTTTCAAAAGTATTCAATCATTTCTGGTTATTGAGTTAATAGAAAAAGAACTGTTTTTATTGTCATATTTAGTATTAGTTATTGTTGTAAATATTGAAAAAATGTATGAAGATTATGATAGATATGTTAAGAGAGAATTTGATGGTACCAAAACAAATTTTGTTACGCTTACCGTTTAAAAGTTGTGCCACAAACTTACCTTTTTTTAAATGAAAGCTATCGCCTATTTATATTTCTTATTTTTTCCCCATTCCAAATATACAGGGTGTCCCAGATTACATTTCCATCATGGGGATCTCGCTTATTATAAGAGATACAGGTTTGTTTAAATTAGATGAATATTCCTTAGCATGAGAGGAGCCACAATCAATTTTTAAAAGTACAAAATTCCTCGTGCTTCAGATGTTATAGCAAAAAATATAAAAATGTCTAATTTCTTTTTTCTCTCATAACTTCTTTGTCTTAATCATAAGAACAATTTTTTTTTCCTGAACGCACTTTTTAATGGAGAATGTAACCATTGTTTTAGATTTTTTTTTAACACCTATCATTTTCGAGATGTTGCCCCTAATTTCATTTTTTCTTATGGGCCGAGAAGTTGGCTATGGAATACTGAACTGTGCTTTTATTTTCTCTTTTAAATAAGATATTACTTGCTTTATGTATTTTTCTAAATAAGTCATAAAATGAAGAAAAATCATATTTTACCCACCACTTATCAAGCTATCTATGAAAATAAAAACAAAAAACGACCAATTAAATGTCAATGACAGTTACCATTTGTCTGCGGTATCATTTATTAGAATTTTATATTATTGTTGTGAAATTCGATAGTCTAAAATGAAAAGTGCAAAAAAAATCTATAATTAACAGTTACATTCTCCATTAAAAAGTATCTTTAGGAATCACTAATAAAATTGATCTAATGAATAAAATAAAAAAGTTATGAGGAAAAATAATCAACATTTTCATATTTTTTGCTGACATTTGAAGTACGAGAAATTTTCTATTTTTAAAAATTGATTGTAGCTCCTCTCACCCTTGGGAATAATTCATCTATAAAAGCAAACCTGTATCACTTATAATAAGCGAGATCCCCATGCTGTGCATTCTTATCTTGGACACAGTGTATTCGAGGTGGAAATCTCTGGGACCAGCCAAGATGATATAGCTCTGTTGTGAGCAAAAGTTGTTTGTGGTCATTTACTACATAAGCCAAAATTGCTTTCGACTATACAAAGTGTTTTGTTTCTGAAACACTCTGTATTTTTTGTATTTTTTAGCAAAATTTTTTGGACCAAAAATAATGTATGAAATTGTAGGGTAGCCCCGCAGAATATTAAATACATTTGAAATTGAAAAGTGGAGTGTATTTTATAAATAACTTGCAATCAAAAAAGTGCCTGTTGAACGTCAGAATTATTTTTCTTTATTTTCATGAACAAGCGAGATACAATCATATAACGAAAAGTCGAAAAATCGTTCCAAAAATGCATAAGGTGTTTTGTACCTAAAATCAATCGTTTTAGAGTTATTCAAGTTTTTATGAAAATGTTGACAGGGACAGGACTCAAAAAATAGTATATTTTACCACAAGAGATGAAAGTTCATGTTTTTTCGTGAGGTGAGATTTATTCACGAGCCGCGAGTGAGCAAATCTCACAAACGAAAAAACTGATTTCATCTCGAGTCGTAAATGCTAGTTTTTCTACGAATTTAAAATTATATTATAGAATGAAAGTTAACGTAAACGAACTAAATAACAATTATTATTATATACAGGGTTGCGCAAAAGTATGGAAACAGACAAATACCTGGAATACTGTTGCAGATGTAACAATGAAATTTTGTTCCTGACCGTTATGGTATTTTTCGGATACAATGAAAATATTGGGGTTGCAATACGACTTCCTGTTCAACCAGAAATGAACTCAAACTTTGAAATTTTAAATATAACACCCTGTATATTTTTCATTTTTGGATTCCTATTTACTTTAAAAATGTAAAAGGTTATGTGGGTTTAAGGTCAACCGTTTTCGTAAAATTTACATTTTTATGAAAATTCTGAGTGATACAGCACTTTCAATTTTTTTAACATTTAAGTTATATAAAAAGGCAATAGAATGAAATTAACAATAGATTAATTAACCATTTACGCTAGGTACATTTAAAAATAATATACAGGGTGTTTTTTACGCTTGGTCAAACTCGTGAAACTTTAAACATCAATAACTAATTTTTCTTAAATATAACACCCTATATGTTTTTACATAGTCTTGTAGAAATTTGATTGTCTTTCAAAAACATTAACCATGTTTTTACCTAAAACTGATATTTCACGAGATATCGCGATTTTATTGTAAATTATTCAGGCAACGTAATATTTTCGAGTTGGTATGAAGGTAGGCAGCGGTAATTTTGAAACAATTGAATGATAAAAACAAGAAAGTTGTAATATTATCTTTTTCTTTCGAATTTTCGAAATTTTTTATAATGTTGATGTAATTTTACCAATCGTACGTTTATATCGAGGTTTTTACACAGGGCCACAATATTTTTCATCTAACTGATTTTGATCGTTTGCAAAGTCTTATAAACTGATTGATAATGTATTGAGTATGCGAAAAGAACGCTGATTAAACGAAAGTCACTGAACAGTCTTATCTTTAAATTTAAAAAATCTGTTAAGGTTGAAACCGTTTCCGGTTCAACTGAAAGTCATACTGTAGAAACACAAAAAATTAGATTATAGGATTTCGTAATTGTGCCAAGACACTGGTCCAATGAATAAATGCATAATTTTAAGAAACCTCGATTTAAACGAAAAAATGGTTAAATTACATCTACATTATTAGAAATGAGGAAAATATGTGAGGAAAAGATAATACTATAACTTTCTTGTTTTTATCTTTCAATTGTTTCAAAATTACCACTGTCTTCCTTCATACCTACTCGAATATATTACATTGCCTGAATAATTTACAATAAATTCGTGATAACTCGAAAAATATTAGTTTTAGGTAGGGATTGGAAAACCGGTTAACCGGAGCCTTTTTTCGATAACCGGTTATTCCATCTCAATTAACCAGTTAACCGGTTTTTCGTTTAAATTTGGCGTCTGACAAGTTTAGTAGTAAGTTAAGTAGATAATGCTGTTATTAGCAGGTTAAAATATCTTGATATAGACTATACAACTGGTATAGTTTGTGGCAAGATGTTATGGGGATTTCTGGATTTGTAGCTAATTAACTGTTGTCAGCTTAGGGAGGGTACTTCTAAGAATTGACCTATTTACACCTTCTGTCTACAAGTCTACATCAACAGGGCAATAACATCAGGACAAACAAGTTATTGTGGATAAAATATTCCTTGAATTCGGTTCTGTCCTACTAACGCCGTGCCAATGATCAAATTCTTATTAGTGTAGGAGGGGCTGTGGTGTAAGCTGTTTAAGTATTTAAGTACCATAAAACCACTTAATATCTTGCCACAAACTATACAACAGTGAAGTGTGCATGTAATAATTATAAGTGCATGTTATGTTGTTCTTTTTTGTGAAGAATATTTTTTATTTTGTTAAAATTATTTGGTAAAAATAAACATTTTTTTTTTTGTTAAATGAAATATCTGACTTTTTTTTGAGGGTATGTGCACCAAAAATATATCATTTTCAATCAAATCAACTGTTTTCGATGTTTAAAAAAATAACCAGTTATTAACCGGTTACTTGTCAAATTTTTCACCGATAACCGGTTTTGAGATTTCCGTCCGGTTTTCCAATCCCTAGTTTTAGGTATAAAACATGGTTAATGTTTTTGAAAGACAATCAAATTTTCTACAAGACTATGTAAAAACAAAAAGGGTGTTCTATTTAAGAAAAATGAGTAAAGTTTCACAAGTTTGACCAAGCATAAAAAACACCCTGTATATTATTTTTAAAATGTACCTAACGCAAATGGTTAATTAATCTATTGTCATATTCCTAAGTGAAAATGATGACCGTTTGTCAAATATTTTGTTATCCGAAAATGCTTCCTTTCAAAGTTAGAGACCTCCAAAGATGCAAGGAAAAAAAATCAAAAAATCGATTACGTCCTAGCAGTTTTAGCTAGAGCTATCAAACTTGGCCGAAAAGTGAAGGTGTTTCCCATTGACTTTGTGGGATAATTAGAAAGAAGACACGTAATTGGAAGTATGATTTATAGTCAGGTCATCCGCTTACCATCTTCAGAATTTTTTTCTCTGGAATAAAATTGAAAATGTCATTCGTTCATAAGAAAGTACGACTTAAGAGGAAAAAATTGGTCCCTCTTTGTTTTTTGCTGTAAACGTAGCCATTTTTGAGAAAATTAGCGCTAAAGATGCATCGACAAACTCTGTTTATGCACATCAAGTATTTTTTTACTAAACTTAGTTGGCTAATGTCATGCTTGAGTTAAGGCTTGTTCATAATTAATCTACGTAACATGACGTAACTTTTCTTTAAAATGTCATACATGTCATTCATTTTTTTTCCAGATAATTATTAATACAATAAAAATCAAATTTAACTTCAACGATGATGACAATAAAATAAATAACCAAATGAATTTTATAGCCTTGCACTATAACTGAGTGTAATAAAAACTAAATAAACGGATTTACAATAAATGTTGGACTTGTGGACCGTTACTTTGTTATGAACAAGCCTTAAGTCAAGCATGACATTAGCGCATTAGCCAACTAAGTTTAGTAAAAAAAAATATTTAAGGTGTATAAACAGAGTTTGTCGATGCATCCTTAGCGCAAATTTTCTCGAAAATGGCTACGTTTACAGCAAAAAATAAAGCGGGACAAATTTTTTCCTCTTAAGTCGTATTATCTTATGGACGAATGACATTTTTAATTTTATTCCAGAGAAAAAAATTCTGAAGATGGTAAGCGGATAACCTGACTATAAATCATACTTCCAATTAAGTGTTTTCTTTCTAATTATCTTACAAAGTCAATGGGAAATACCTGCAAATTTCGGCCAAGTTTGATAGCTCTAGCTTAAACGGCTAAGACGTAATCGATTTTTTTAGATTTTTTTTTCCTTGCAACTTTGGAGGTCTCTAACTTTGAAAGGAAGCATTTTCGGATAACAAAATATTTGACAAAAGTCATCATTTTCACTCAGGAATATGCACCTACTTTTTGGCAGTGTATAATTGGGACACCCTTAACTTAAATGTTAAAAAAGATTGAAAGTGCTGTACCACTCAAAATTTTCATAAAAATGTAAACATAAACCTTATACATTTTTTAAAGTAAATTTTAAGTGGTATAAAAAAATTTAAAAATATACAGGGTGTTTTATTTAAAATTTCAAAGTTTGAGTTTGTTTCCGGTTGAACCGGAAGTCGTATTGCAACCTTGATATTTCCATCGAATCCGAAAAATACCATAACGCTTAGATACAAAATTTCATTGTTGTATCTGCAATAGTATTCTAGATATTTGTCTGTTTCCATACTTTTGCGCAACCTTGTATAAAGTATTAATTAATCATTTGATTTCCATAGCAACACCTCTACACTGAAATCGACATAAATAAAATTATAACCTGCAAACGAAATATATTTACTTATTAATAATTTTTTCACCATTCTTAGGATTTTGTATAAAATGGTACATTAAAATGAAATTATTTGTTAAGAATATTAACGCAATTTTAGTTTATTATGAGTTTAAGCTAAAAAAATCGTAAATTTTACAATTTGATTTTGACATTGTCATTGACAATATTTTCGCCACTAGTGACGAAGTAGAATTTTCATGTAGGGTAGGCAGTGAGAAAATAGTAACAACTTTCATATACGTGAGTAAAAAAATTATTATTTGATCTCAACTTAGCAATGTCAGAACAAATTGCTTTAATACTTTAGTTGACAATGGTATTATGATTGCCGATTAGTCTAAGTTTTAAAATAAACCATGGAGTCTTTCTTATGCTCGATCCATTTGATTAAACTTCAAACACAAATAAATCAATTTGTTTAAATAGAACACCCTATGTATTTTCTCATCGATAATTTAATTATCTTTAAAAACTAATAATGAAGGTCAATTATGTATGTCTAAAATTAATATTACTCGAGTTATTGCACTTTTCATGATAATATTCAGGAATTGAACTAGTAGGCTTTGGATGTATCTCGAAACTTTGTTTTAAATATCATTTTCACTTTAAGGCTGTATTTTTTGCCTGATCATACAGGGTTCTCGTTTTTCGAGGGCCACTATGGGGATCTCATAAACGGTAAGAGTTACGACTTCGGTTAAATTGGGGCAAAGTTGTATATTCAGGTGCTTAATAATTTGAAGCAAACAGAACTTATCTAGCTCGTTTAGTTTTTGAGATATAAGGAAAAAAGTAAAAAAGTGGATTTTTGTTTTTTGCCCGTAACTTTTTCATTTGATGTCGAATTTAATTTCTGTTAAAACTTTTTTATGGCCACTTTTTGCAAGGAATCCGAATCCCCAATTATATTTTCCGTGCGACGTTTCGTTTTTTAAAAACCATCATCAGGTCAATTTTTTCTTATGTACGCTATATCTGATTTTAACGCCAATTTGTAGAGCATTTTTTTCTGAATTCGATAATGTGTAAGACTTGGCACATTTTTAAAACAATTGCTGTTAAAAATGGCAAAAACAAATATTTTATTTAAAACAAATCCTAATCGGCATGGTAAATAATTATTGTCTTTGTCCCTTTTTCCTTGGAAGCACGTAAGTAAACCGCATGAAATTATTATTTAAGGGATTTAATTAAAAAAAATAGGTTTTAATAAATATGTTAGGAATGCATTAACATTGTTCACGTAGCAAATATTTTTAGAATATTTTCTTTGGTTAAGTAATAAATTTCTTTAAAATGTATTAATCCTTATTTGGCATACAATTATTTGTAACAAAAAATTACGAGTTATGCCTTTTATCTGCGTTAATGACTTCTAATAAGCAAAAAGCGTAAACAGATTTCTGGACGTTTTTTGTAAACTATGGACATTTATATTATTTGATTACGAAAATTTTGTTACAAATAATTGTATGCCAAATAAGGGTTAAATACACATTTTAGAGAAATTTATTACTTAACCAAAGAAAATGTTCTAAAAATATGTGCTAATAAGTGAACAATGTTAATAATGGCATTCCTAACATGGGTATTTATTGATACCTATTTTTTTAATTAAATTCCTGAAATAGTAACTTCATGCGGTTTACTTACGTGCTTTCAAGGAAAAGGGACAAAGACAACTATTTACCATGCCGATTAGGATTTGTTTTAAATAAAATATTTGTTTTTGGCATTTTTAACAACAATTGTTTTAAAAATGTGCCAAGTCTTACACATTATCGAATTCAGAAAAAAATGCTCTACAAATTGGCGTTAAAATCAGATATAGCGTACATAAAAAAAAATTGACCTGATGATGGTTTTTAAAAAACGAAACGTCGCACGGAAAATATAATTGGGGATTCGGATTCCTTGCAAAAAGTGGCCATGAAAAAGTTTTAACAGAAATTAAATTCGACATTAAATGAAAAAGTTACGGGCAAAAAACAAAAATCCACTTTTTTACTTTTTTCCCTAAATCTCAAAAACTAAAAGACCTAGATAAGTTCTGTTTGCGTCAAATTATTAAGCACCTGAATATACAACTTTGCCCCAATTTAACCGAAGTCGTAACTCTTACCGTTTACGAGATCCCCATAGTGGCCCTCGAAAAACGAGAACCCTGTAAATTAATTTTAAAAAAACACAAAATCAAAAGTTGTTCAATCTACTTGCACATCCAAATACTTCTGTGTGAAGACTGCACTATGATGTAACTAATATTATCCAAATTGTTACAGATATTAGAGAAACCTCAGACGATTTCTCTAACCGATGCTGAATCAATTTTAGATGCTACGAACATATTGTATCAGAGTGCTCTGGGGACGGAATTTGTTTTAACTTAAACACTAATTAGTACAATGCTGTTTCATTATATTTTCTTTGTTACTTAAAATGTTTCAATCTAAATGTTGCTCTTTAGATATTTAATGATGTTGAATGTTGTTCGTTTGTTTTAGTATTAGGATTCCATTGTTAGTAGAGGTAGTATTTTTTAATTGACGTGCAACGTTTTTCAATGTGAGTGACTGTTTGGCAAAATCACTTTTATTCGAAGTAATTTGAGGAGCTGATGATGAGAAATTGCTAATAAAACAGTGACTGATATATTTAATAGCGACTTTTAAGTTCATTGAACATAAAAAGCTTGTGGAAAAAAGATATTTTAGAGAGAAAAAAATTTGTATTTATTTATTTAGATTGTTTTTTTAATTGATGTGCTGTTACATTGTAGCATTTATCGGGAATACTTACGATTATAGGCTTTAATGAGAACTGAAATAACAGAATAACTATCTGAATAACAAAGACTAAAAATTTCAAATAGTCTAACACTAAATAGTTTTGTAATGTCTGCAGAGAATGACATTTCATATTGTTTCGCTTCAAAATACAGGAGCGTCACATATATGGGACACCACTGGGATTTCGCAAACGGTTAGAGTACAAAGTCGGTCAAATTAGACAAAATATTTCCATTTTAGAGAGCTTTTTTTGACAAAAAAAATGAAATTAAATTAAAAATATTTATATCTTTATTTTCATTGACAAAAAAGCTTGCTTGCTAGGGAAAAATTTGTAGAGTTTAAAAACTATAGCAACATTCATTTGTTTAAAAATATTATTCAGATTTTTAGATAAATAACAAAGTTGCGTTGTTTTTAAATGAAGAACATAGTTGGCTTTGACATAATTAAAAATCTACTTTTTTATATTATCAAAAATATTTGGGGGCCCATATTTATTTGACTATTTTGTCTCCAAATACTAAGAATTGCGCTTAATGGGGTCGCATCGGACCTTTAACATTTTGGTCCAATTAAGCGAAGTTTTACACGAAATTAAAGAACGAAATATATTTAATCAAAACAAATTGCATTTTGTAAAGAACGTATATTGGTCTGTTTACAAATTTATTTCTTTTATTTTATTAAATTTTGCAATTAAGTTATATATTTTAGCTTCAATTAATTCACTGTCCCTATTAAACGGCATGGTGTCTTAAATAGGCAAAGTATGTTATTACCTTGATTTGGTTACTGTTTTTTATAATTTGGTCCAAATAAGCGGCTGTCTCAATTAACTGGTGTCCCGATTAAGCGGAATGAACTGCTAATTAAAATGCCTTTAAAAACTACTGGTGCTATGAAACAAGATAATTTATTTAATATTGTTATTTTATCAAATGATTTACGTACAAATTAACTGGAGGTGTGGAAATCAAGAAATTGACAAAAATCAATTTATAAAACAATAATTAAGTAATTGATAATCCTGCACTTTTTTAGTTATTTTTTACATAATCTATCATTAAGTTGAAATTACAATACTAAATTACCATTTGTTTCAATGGCTCACTGGTTCTAAACATTTTGATTTATTTGAAGGCAAATCATGTGCAAATCCATATATTTTTGAAAAGAGAAAAAACAAACTTTAATGTCTCATAGTCAACTATGGTTTCAATTCAAAAAATGCTTGCTTTGACAGTTATTTCAGACTCTTGAGTAATATTTAAACAAGTAAATGTTGCTATTATAGTTTTTTTTATAGATTACACAAGTTTCACTTCGCCAAAAGTTTACTCTTAAATATGGCAATATAAAAAATGGGCTTGTTTCAGTTTTGTCGGTTTAAGTAGCTCCCTAAAATAGAAACATTTTGTCTACATTTCCGAAATAGTATCTCTTACCGCTCACAAGATCCCAAAAAAGTTAATCTAAAAGTAATTAATGTTTGTGCCCAAAACTAACCACTAATTTTTGACTTCTATAATTTTCTGTAAAATGCTTATTTCATATCCATTTTGTTAAACTGTAATAATGGAATATAACTGAATGATTAATTTAATTCATGTTGTTTCGAAACATACATCTTTATTTCAGTTCTTATTACTTAAAATTGTACAAAACACAACAAAAATAAGAAAATTATCACATATTTTAATGTACCCAATTTTTCCGACCCGTCTTGTGACTACACAAAATGTTTATGTGTTAATTATTTGTATTTTGCATCTTGCTGTAGGCACATATTGTTTTTATAAAATTATTTGTACGCTACTTCTACTACTGCCTCTTATTTGTATTTAAGGATAAAGATTTAAATGTAAAAATTAGTTTTTTGAAACTGTTACAAATTATTTATATGTGGTTAATATTATTAATAAAACTGTTTCACATAAGATGTGTTTGAATGTTTAACCTTTTCAGTGCGCAATGCTTCTAGTCGGCCTGTGCATGCTGTGCGCATAACTTTCAATTGCGGTAAGGTTCGGGCGAGTTATCACAAAAGTTTGGCGAGTATACTCATGCAGAGCACCGAAAAGGTTAAAGTGATGCTGCACTATAAAGCCGGTGTCCCACGGCCTGTGACTCGGCGAGCCTGACGCGAAGTTTGTCATACCTCGCGTCGTGGGACAGCACAGGCTCGGCATGGCTCGTGGTGGCTCGCCCTTTCAACGAGTGTCCCACGGCCTGTGACTCGGCGAGCCTGACTCGGTTTGTCATACCTCGAGTCGTGGGAACGCACAGGCTCGTGGTGGCTTGTGGTGGCTCGCCCTTTCCCGTGAAATGGCGGTAAATCGACAGACATCAAAGGCTTGTGGCTCGACGGATGACGATCTTCAGCACGCTCGTGCACCTGTTCTCACGGCTGTCTAGGTTTTGTAGGGAGATTAGCCGCCTTTACACACAGACGCTTTACTGCGCGATTGAAGGACGTGTATGCTTTCGCGCGCGAAAGATTGCGTGTGTTTAGTTCATTTCAAGATATTTTAACCTGACTTACTGGATTTAGCAATGATTATTATTAGGCACCCGTGGAGAGATAAGATAATCCCTTGAAAATCTGTTAAGTGTTCAGAAGCGTATTAAATAATAACAGTTTTGTGTGTAGATATACACCAGCCTTAAAACTAACATTTTTATCAGATTTAAAATCATTGTCATAAAATAACACACCTACCTGACATAATTAATTTTCAGAATCACTTTCGTTATTACCATCTAATGATATAATGCAAGTTTGGTTTACATCTGCATATTGTAAATACTCATTCTCAATTTTAATGACGTGTTCAATCGAATTTTTCCAACTTTGGGGCGTTGCATTCAAAATTGCATCTTTAGTTTTTGCAATAATTGTGGCTTCACTAAATTTTGGGTTATTATTCGTGCGACGAATGTGTTGTTTCAGTTGCCCACAAATTAATTCTATTGTATGCAATGATAAGGAGGTAATTTCAAAACAGAATGTCCATGTACTATCGCAATATTGTCAACATAATATTGTTTTTCAATTTTTTTTGTTTTAAGTACCTCTAACAATTTATGCTTTGAATATGTGTCTTCGTAGAAGAGATTATTTTGCTCCAAAAATAGTTTTATTTCATCTTTACTGCTATTTGAAGCGGGAACCTTTATTATTTGTCTACTATGATATGATGCATTATGCATCACTATCACGCTTTTTTTTGGCAACACCGGTAACAATTTATTTTTAAACTATTCTTCGATTAACTTTGATGACATGTCTTCGTGATAATCAAGACGGCTTTTTTGAATATTTTTTGCAAAAAGCAAAACTTCTTCAATCCAACCATTTTCTGAGCCCGCGTGTAAAATGATTATTCTTTTTGCTCGATTATGAGGCACGTTTAGCTGGCATTCGTTTTTGTCGTCGATCCATCCTTTCTTTATCGTATCATTTGTGTCGTACCACGTTTCATCTAAATAACAAATAAATCGACCTTCGTCTCGATTTTTTTAAACTGTTGCTAAATATTGGTATCGCAACTTTCTTATTTTATCACATTCCATAATATTGAGACGTTTATTAATTGTCTGATATTTGAAACCGTTTTCAATTAAAGTACGCCATAATGTTGATCTGCTGCACGTTACATCTGTATTTTCTATAAGTTTATTATGTAGACTGTCTATAGTTGCTACGATATTTTGTTTATAAAGATTATAAAGCGTTCTTCGAATTATATCTATATTCCAGCTTTTACTTTTTCTGTCACCATTATCATTTCTTGTTTTTCGTTCTTGAACATCATGTTTTACTATGTTATAAACACTACAGTAATTAACTTCTGCTAACTGTGACGTTCTTTTAATTATTTCTTTATAACACATCTCTTTATTTTCATTTTTTAAGTTTTTATAGACATTTAGTACTATATTTTTGGCTTGGATACCAAGATGAGATTTAATTTTTAAACAAGTTTTTTCTGATACGACTTCTTCGTTCGTTTGAGATTCCTCACACCAAGGTCTCCACATGTTTTATTTTGTGAATATAACAATAATGAAGTTAACACTTTAAGAATAACTTTGTCACTAAATATACAAATGTTTACTTTAACAAAATCTTAACCCTTGTTTAAACCTGTTTACCACACGCTAGTCGTTCAAAACATATGTAGTTGTCTAAAGATGAATATCCGCCTGTAGACGAAAGAATTAATAACGGATTCTATTAATTTATATATGAAAAGTAAAGAATACAAAATTAGAAATTTGCGTGTTAAGGCATACAGAAAAATAATAGACTTTTGAAAAGAACGAGGATTTCCGAAAGCCAATTGAGATTTAGTTGAAAAATAAATCAAAGTTTGAGGAGATCCTTTAGAAAGGAATTAAAAAATACCGTGAAAGCCAGCGAAGCGGATGTGGTACTAATAAAGTAGATCATTCGTCGCTGTGGTATTACAACTTGCTACTATAGTCTTTCACCCAAAACCTCCGTTTTTGTCTTCTACTTTTTAAGACTTCACTTACACCAGCAAAAGCCGCAGCCAGTGCGATATTTTTTATTTTAAATTCAATTTCTTACGCAAAGTAAAATTAACAAAACCTCGCACTCCAGCTAAAAGTGTGCAACTTACAGGCGCTCCACGAGATTCACTGTCGCTAAGCAAAGCGTGCGCGATTCAGCTTTAAGTTGGAGCTCGTCATCGCTCGCGACTTGCCAAGCCACGAGCCGTAGCTCGAAATTCGGCAGACCACGAGCCTACAAGCACGAGCCGCGAGCCGCGCGAGGCTCGCCGAGTCACAGGCCGTTGGACACCGGCTTAATAGTAAATTACATAACTCATCAAGGTGATATCGGACGGTTTAGAGTCCATTCCCGTTTTCACAAACGTCGCGTTTGAGCCTTCCGAAAGTGACGCTACCAAAGAGTCAATTTTGGAAGACGAAAAACGTGGCATGCTCATACCAGCGTACGACGTCAAGAAAAGTCGAAATACAGAACAAATCGAAAACGTAACCGCGGCTTCTCAGCACGTCAAAGATTTCGAACTTGCCAGAAAGACCCAAATGAAATTTTTGCGAGTAAAATATGGCGACAGCCATTTGGAACAAAAGATTTGGCCCCACCTTTTTCCTTTCGGCATCGGTGGGTACACCAAAACAAACAAATTAACCAGGGCGGCATACGTCAAATTGCGAATTGCAATGTTGGACGATAGATTTCGCAGAGAACACAGTTACTTATTTTACATGTTAGACCTAATATTAAAGGAACGAATTGAACAGTTCAATTTGATCAAAGTTAACGTCAAAAATTTAAAAGTTCCTCTAAAGAAATCCGACGTCTACGACCCCTTTCATCGCTTTGGTACCGAGGTACCCGCGAATCTACCTAACTCGAAAAACTATTGGGCAAAGAAAACCCAAGAACTCTTGGCGCTCTCCGCTTATAAACAGCGACAACCAGATTTCTTCGTGACGTTAACTCAAAACGATCACTGGCCGGAATTGCAGGCCCTCATGCTGGGTGGCGTTAGTGCCACCATCGATGACGAAGCGAAAGAAAAACGCCGGATACCGGTCGGAAAACGCTTTCCAGTCGATTATCCGGTGGAAACTGTAATCGCTTTCTATAGGCGGCTCCAAAAGTTCAAGGATAGAGCGTTTAAAAATAAAACCGGTCTGTTCGGCGAAGTGGAAGATTACTTCATGCGCATCGAGTACCAAGCGAGAGGGGGTCTTCATGTGCATCTCGTGATTTGTTGTAAGGAAGATACGATTCCACGAGATGCGATCGTTGCTGAGATGCCGAGATGGGATCATCCACTCAATAAGCGTTTTAGAGATTTCGTTGCCACGTTTCAAATTCACACCTGCAGACCAAAGAGGTGCTTTGCCGGTTTCAAAAATAAACCCCTCAACCGTTGCAAGTACGGTTTTCCTTTCGATATCAATAACGAAGAAAGAGTGGACGATCTCGGCTTTCGTTATTTGTACGTTCGTAGGGATGTAGAGGATAGTTGCGTTTCCCCCTACAGCATGTCACTTTTGTTGTTGATGCAAAGTCACGTCAACGTACAAAGAGTCACGCCAAACGGTTGGGAACTGTACATGGCCAAATACGTCTCCAAATCGTCGGTGCCAATAGATATCAACATCTTCAAAAATTCCGACGTTAAATTTGGTGGCAACGATACAAAGACAAATAAAAGCAAAGACAGCGACCCAAAACGATACTTGACAACTCGACTGGTTTCCTCGTTGGAATGCTCGGCCCTGTTGCTTCAAAAATTCCATGCGAGCTGCAGTCGGGAAGTCATTTATCTACCCGTCGACCTCGAGCCTCATACTAAATTTTTAAAACGCAAACAGCATTTGGCACAATCGGCGCGAGACTCGGGCGACATCTATTACGACACGAAACTCGACAAGTATTTAGATCGACCAAAAGACTTACACGACTTGACTTACACGCAGTACTTTTCGCGCTACTTCATCGGCGCAGTTAGGGAAACGGATCCAAACGACTTACTAGACGACGACAGTTCCGGGGACGATTCGGCCAAAACGGTTCAGGAAAATCGTTTGGTTGACTTGAAAGGTAGAGCAATTAAAGGACGTACACGTAAAGAAGCCGTTACGTACTTTAGATACTACAGCCCATACGGTGAGGATTTGGAGTCGTACTGTTTCGTAAAAATTTTAACAAATACTCCGTTAAATCGCGAATCGCTGTCGTCTCTGAGACAAAAGTCCTTTTTAGAAACATGCTTGGAACAAAATATCATAGAAAAAGAAGACGAGGCGTTACATTTTTTGGAATCGAGCGTAAGACGGGGCTTCTCCACGTCTCGCTTAATGAACATCGCCAAACAGTTGATCGAAGGCAATTGGCTTAAAGATCAAAATATCGATCAACTCTTAGAAACCGTGGCGCCTCAGCATATCAAATTAAAGAAGGCCTTAGAAAAAAAGACGGTGCTAGATGACGATTCAGATATGATACGCCTACACGTAAAACCCTATTTGGCAATAGAGTATTACAGGGGAAAATTTCACGAGACGCAATTGAAAGCGTTCGAATACGTAACGTCACGTCTGTCAGTGGGCAAGCAAATTTTAGCCACCGTAGTAGGGGAGGGGGGTTGTGGAAAATCTTTTCTTTTGGACGGTATAGTAGCTTTTTGTAGGGAATATGAAATTACACTTCAGAAACTAGCGACGACCGGTAGCGCGGCATACCTCATCGGTGGCTTAACGATACACACATTTTTTAGATTAGATTTAGAACTGGATTGTCATCTAGAATTCGGTTCGAACGAGGCCTTTTTTGTGACCAACGTCCAATTGATACTAATAGACGAGGTGTCCATGCTTGAGGAGAAACTTTTGTTCAAGATTGATGAACTTTGTAGGAAATTTTCAGATGTCAACGCCCCCTTCGGTGGTAAGAGTATCATTTTATTTGGCGACCCTGCTCAATTACCACCAGTTCACAATCATATCTGGACACCTCAGAGCTATTCAAAATTTCAGACCCTCATTTTAAATTGTAACAAGCGAGTCTCGGAAGGCGATATCGAATTCGCGAGTTTGCTGAATCGCATACGAGTTGGTGTATGCACGGACGACGACTACCGAATCCTCAGTCGTAGGATAATTACCAATAGCGAACTAAACAAAATCGACTACGACAAATGCTCACGTTTGGTCGCAACACGTGCGACCAAAAAAGCCATAGACGAGTTCGCTTTGAAACGTGTGGGTGGTTGCGAAACCGAATATGATGCGGACGATGTCGATGTTATGGGAAAGCCCGTTAGCAAACGCACCTCCGATTTTATCGAGAAGATTTCTCGGCACTGCAATCTGCTGCCGAAAAATCTGAGCCTTAAAATCGGGGCCAAGGTCATGCTGATACGTAATCGAGACGTGTCGCATGGTTGGGTTAACGGGTGCTTGGCGAAGGTGACTTCCCTGAGCAGAGACTACGTGATCATTCAATCGCTAAACAATCCAAAATTAGTTTTGTTTGTTTACCGATTGAAACAACCGATAATTTGGCCAAATTTAAATACGAAATGTTTTAGAGTTCAATTTCCTTTGGAATTAGCGTACGGAATTACCATTCACAAGTGTCAAGGTCAAACTCTCGAGCAGGTAGTTGTTGACGCGGGCGATTTGCAGGCATCAGGACAATTTTACACGGCCATCAGTAGGGTGAAGTGCCTCGAAAATCTGCACTTCACCGAATTCAATAGGTCATCTGTTTATCTTCATTCGGGTCTTCAAAGTTTGTTAAAATGGATGGAAAAAGTCGATGTTCTTCAGGCGAACAAAGACTTCGACGAGTTCGATAAACCTCCCATGCCCCAGTTAGAACCGACCATTCCCCTGAGCGGCATTCACAATCCCAATTCAAAAATAATTCTTCCGATCGACGACAGTCCCGTTAAACCCAAGCTTCTGTCCAAAAATCTCTATGTCATCATAAACAGGCTTCCCAATAAGTTAACCAAACCGTACTTCTTTAAAAAAGTACCGAATCCCGTCGTCATAATGACTAGATTGTCGAAAAACGCAATTTCCAAAGTTTTGAACAGAAACTCCCAACATCAAACGTCTGTTAAACTTCGCAACAAAACTTTGTCCGTCGTTTTGGACCAGCTTCCCCCACCCGTTGTCCCGACGACGACGCCCAAGCCCATGGTCGGTAGGAGGTTATCGAGCAGGTTAATTGCGAAGGCGTTAGATCGAGTCCCCACAATTACACGGGTGCAGAAGCCCTCTCATGTCAAATTGCCTAGCAAAGCGCCTGCGCCTTTAAAATTCGTCGTCCCACCTGTTCGACCGCCCATCGAAGTGGATACCGAAATTCAGGCTCAAGAAATCCTAGACCGTATTCGACAAATCGATCCCCGGCTGGATAACGTCGAATACAAATTGAAATTCGCGGATTGTGGTACGTTAACTCCGGAGTTGACGGCACTGCAACAAAATTTGATGTTCAAGCCGTCGGAACTTTTTAACGCGATAGGCATGCCACGAGAGCCTGGCATCGAGAGACGCCTATACAAAGGGATGCTGGAACATGTGGCCGTAGTACGAACCACCGGCGACGGCCACTGTTTCTTCCGCAGCATCTCATGGGGCATGTTCGGAAGTCAAAATTTCCATATGTCGTTAAGGGCGATCTTGGTAAACGTGATTTTTCAAAATTGGGAATATTACGAAGATAACTGTTTTATCTTTAACGACGAAATTCGCGTTCAAGATATCATTTATCATTCGACTTTGTTAAACGATCCGGGGACGAATAGGGGTTGGGGAACCGGAAATCATATCAAAGCTGCGGCAATCGCCACAAACAGAGAAGTGTTTGTGTACACTGCCGTAGCCGATACCGATCCCCATTACAACGACCCCAGTCAAAATTTATTAACGGCAATGGAAACGGGCGGACTAAATCACTTTAGGTACATGCCCCATAGTCAGGGACCCCACAATCGACCCATAATGGTTTTGCTTACGGACGGTGCATCGAAATTTGGCGCACACTTTTCCGCTGTTCTTCCTAAGAGTATCGACGCGATAACATTTCGGCCCAGTGCTAGGGGCGACGTTCTCGTCCAAGATCGACAAGGTGTGCCAGTCGACGAGAACGTCATAGAAATAGAGTAACTTGCAAAATTCCTTTTTTTGTTTGGCAATTTATGTGGGGTGTGAAAATTTTTAAATCGCGTACAATTTATATTCAAATTTCGGTATGATGGGTGTCAAACAGTCTTCGTCTACACCTTGCACACACAAACATCAATTACGTGGTGGCCTATTTGCCCGTACATGTTATCTCGGTTGTTATCAGAGATAGAAAAGAAATAATTACGTTAATTGCCGTTAACAGATGTTTGATGTGTGTTATAATTTTCGAAATATAGCCAAAAGCCGATTTTTGGCAATTTTCAAAAATGTTTAATATCTCGCTTAAACGAAAAGATACAGAACAACATTTACGACATTTTTGTAATGGTTTTTTGTTCTTAATAAGATAGCGACGTTCAATTGTTTTTTACTCAGGTTACTTAGGTGTAATACGTCAGTATTGATATAAGTAAAAAACAATTGAATATCGCTATCTTATTAAGAACAAAAAACCATTACAAAAAATGTCTTTAAAGTGTTTTTCTATCTTTTCGTTTAAGTGAGATATTTAACATTTTTGAAAATTGCCAAAAATCGACTTTTGGCTATATTTCGAAAATTACAACACACATCAAACATTTGTTAACGGCAATGAACGTAATTATTCCTTTTCTATCTCTGATAATAACCGAGATAACATGTATGGGCATCGAAAATAGTCTACCATGTACATTCATTCTTTGCAAAGTTCCATTTATTCTTTAATACTTTTCATGATCAATTATTTCCACACATTCATTATCGATGATTCCATATCAAGCCTATTTACAAACAGAAATATTACCGGCACATACACCTATCCATACATGTGCCCTAATTTTTTTCATTCATTATATGTGGTAAATTAATTCTACCAGTCAATTTCAGTTACATTTGTTGTAGGTGTAAAATATAAACACACGTGCACGCATACACTCACTGACATGTACATTTATTCAAGGTGGGACAACGATTTATTTGTTCAGAAATTGTTAAGTTTGTTT
Source organism: Elmis aenea (assembly GCA_947652605.1). Taxonomy (NCBI): domain Eukaryota; kingdom Metazoa; phylum Arthropoda; class Insecta; order Coleoptera; family Elmidae; genus Elmis; species Elmis aenea. The sequence goes on from OX393583.1 coordinate 20,301,239, forward strand.
TATTGGTAATATCATTCATTAGGTCGTAGTGTTACAATTTAAGATGCATTTAGGTTAGAGGCGTAGCGCGTAGTGGATGTGAGCAATCCGGCTCTCAATTTTCATGGTGGCTACGTCTTACGGTTGCGCAGAATTAGGTTAAGTTTTAAAAGTAAAATGTATTTAGGTTAGAGGCGTAGCGCGTAGTGGATGTGAGCAATCCGGCTCTCAATTTTCATGGTCGCTACGTCTTACGGTTGCGCAGAATTAGGTTAAGTTTTAAATGTAAAATGTATTTAGGTCAGAGGCGTAGCGCGTAGTGGATGTGAGCAATCCGGCTCTCAATTTTCATGGTGGCTACGTCTTACGGTTAAATTTAAGTTTGTTATGTTGTTAGTTATACTGTGTAAAATGGTTGCTCGTCCAGTTTGTTTTTGTAATTGATGGTCACTGTTGCTTATTGAAACCGTTTTGATGTATACATTCTGGAATTGTTCTTCGTTAACTTCAGACCGAATTTAATATATTCATATGTAGGTCGCGTATTTTATTCGTCAATTAAAACCATTTCATTTGTTTTAGGATGTTCATTTACACTGCACAACCTGGCTTTACAACAACACAACACTCTCTCACACAACAATACATTTCGTTTTACACAATAATTTACTAAATAAATTTGATTACACACGTAGGACTTTTACCGATAAACACATATTTCAAAAATTAATCAATTGTTTTTTTAAGTTTTCAGATTCACCCCGAGAACTGACGTCCTTCAATCCTTTCCGTCTTTTTTCATTTAAGCTGTTTTTTTGTTTTCAGATGACCGACGACTTCTGTATTTCATTATGTGCTTTTATTTCAGGAGGTTATTAGGAAACGATAAATATCGTTTACCATATTAGATAACCATGAGGAACGGGGGTTGATCTATCGTTTTACAAGTTTTTAGAAACGATAGTTCAGTCCTGATCGTACTTTCCCGTAGTGTCCTCGTTACGTTTTGTTTAGCTAATTAACACGTATTTTACCAGTGTATCTGTAAAAGTTCTGGCGTAGATTTACTAACACGGTAAAGTATGTGTTAAAGACATTTTGGTTTAAATTACTGACACGGTCGATAACTACAAAAAACTTTAACGACTCGTTCGATTTTGACGGTTCAATTGCAGTAGTACAATTTCTGAAGAGTATTTTGGAGACCCTTAACTCTTTCAAGGGCGGTGGTCTAAAATATGTACCTCCAAACAATGCGTGTATTTGGGCGGTGGTACGATTTTTGTACCACCTACATTTAAATACGTAATTGTGAATCTACCTTTTAAAATTACCGTCTCGTGCGTGGAGCGGCCTCCAGTGGTAGAAATCTAAGTTTAAGAAACCATTGTTGAAACTAAAAAGGCAAATTCAAATAAATAAAACACTTTTTACGGTATTTGTTGAGTGTGTATTTTATTGTAGTGTGAATTTAAGAAAAGGAAAGTTTTTTTTTTCATTTATTTTCGATAACACTAATAGTTTAATTCATTTATAGCCATCGTAAAAACGTAAAAATATACAGGGTGTATTTTATATTTAAAGTGTTTTCGTATCTAGCCAAAAGCCAAATAACGATGCAAAAAAATAATTTGTTTAAAACCTTCATTTTTTCGAAAAACTTTAAAAATCGAAATTAGTCGAGAAATATCAATTTTATGTATAGAACATGCTTCATGTTTTTTGTAGCAAATTAAATTTTCTACAAGAAAACGTAAAAATATACAGGGTGTTGTATTTAAAATAACAAACTTGCATGTTGGTTCTCAAAAACGGAACACTCTGTATATTTGAAAATTATGCAGAGTTATGCAGTTCGTAATTCCAAACAACTTTTGTATTTAAAGTGTTTTCGTATCTAGTCAAATAACGATGCAAAAAAATAATTTGTTTAAAACCTTCATTTTTTCGAAAAACTTTAAAAATCGAAATTAGTCGAGAAATATCAATTTTAGGTTTTTAAATTTTTTTTTGGAAAAAGGCTCGTTCAATTTTGTTCAAATTTTAGTATGTTATAGAGTTTATTTTTCTTAGTATAATGCCGTTTGTCTCAACTATTTTGAAGTTTTGTTGAAATATTCATCACCAAAGTAAATAAATATTTGTAATACCGTTTTTCAATATATTTTTGCTTGGCAGTTTTTTGATTGCCGAAATAACCTTTCCATGTTTTTTTCCTTATGGGGAAGGTTTTTGGTGGGCTATAGTTATTATATAAGCAAATGATTCTGTTCGTACGACAGTGTTGTGTTGTACGCTGTTCAGAATATAACATACCATGATTGGAAAGGTGCGTAAAACGCATTTAATTATTATGTTATCGGATACATCGTGACTTCTTCCAAAGTATATCTGTCAATAAATGTTTATTGATTAGTTTAAGTGTTTTGCGATTTAAATTTTTCATGTAAATTAACAATAAAGAGCTTTTATTGTAATTAAAGTTTTTCGAGTATATTTTGTTGGATAAGATATTAAAATAATTTTTATAAAATATTTTCTCAAGTAATTAACCTAATAGGTTTTCCAAAATAAATGTTCATAAAACAGTTACTACAAGAAAATTTTTATTTCGGATTTTTCAAGCATCTTTTTTCTCACTTTTTTAGTTTGTGTTTTATTAAAAATGATTTACCAAAGACGGTTTTCCAAGTTAATTTTCATTGAACAGTTCTTTAAATGTTTCTCTTAAACAGTTTTGCAATTCAATTTTTGCAAGAAACTTTTAAATTACATTCACATCAAATAGTTTTCCAAGAGGATTTTCATTAAACAGGTTTTGTTGAAATATTCATCACCAAAGTAAATAAATATTTGTAATACTGTTTTTCAATATATTTTTGCTTGGCAGTTTTTTGAAACTTTTGTTTAATTATTTTCAAGCACATTTGCGAAGTATATAATTGTGTGTTGACAAAATTATATTTTGTTATGAAACAGTTTTCCAGATAAATTTTCATTGAACAGTGATTCAATAATATTCATTCTTTGAATAGTTTATTATTAAAAGTTTTTTAAGTGCATTTACCTTAAACTGTTTTTTAAATGAATACAATGGAACAGTTTTTCGTTGAAAGAATATTAAAGAGTTTTTAATGTCAATTTACAAAAGCAGTTATTTAGGATATTTTTTTAACAGTCAATTAATTTTGAAATTTTTGAGATCGGAAACAATACTGAGCTAAAACGACGCAAAGAAACTAATCTTGTTTACAAAAGTTTTGCAAATTTGATTTTTTTTTAATAAGTTCGTTTTTTTTTCAGGTTGTTGCCGTTTGCGCTCTTGTAGTCTACGCTGCCGCTGCTCCAGTAGTTCACGTTGCCCCAATTGTTTGCGCTGCACCCGATATCGTTAAAACCGCTGCCCCTGCTGTAGACTACTTCGTAAGTACATTTAATTATAGCAAGGGACCTTAAAGACCCCTCTTGAATTTCTAAGACTCCGATGGGACTTTTACGTTTAACATACAGTTCTATAAATACTGGGAAAAAAATGTTAAAGAATTTTTAGACCAATTTTGGTTTAAATTACTGACACGGTCGATAACTACAAAAAACTTCAACGACTCGTTCGATTTTGACGGTTCAATTGCAGTAGTACAATTTCTGAAGAGTATTTTGGACACCCTTAACTCTTTCAAGGGCGGTGGTCTAAAATATGTACCACCAAACAATGCGTGTATTTGGGCGGTGGTACGATTTTTGTACCACCTACATTTAAATACGTAATTGTGAATCTACCTTTTAAAATTACCGTCTCGTGCGTGGAGCGGCCTCCAGTGGTAGAAATCTAAGTTTTAGAAACCATTGTTGAAACTAAAAAGGCAAATTCAAATAAATAAAACACTTTTTACGGTATTTGTTGAGTGTGTATTTTATTGTTGTGTGAATTTAAGAAAAGGAAAGTTTTTTTTTTCATTTATTTTCGATAACGCTAATAGTTTAATTCATTTATAGCTTAACTATGCCAAAGCCATCGTCGTTGCTGTTAAATTCATCGTCGTTGCAGCCAAAGCGATCGTCGGTGCTGCCAAAGCGATCGTCGTCGCAGCCAAAGCCATCGTCGTTGCAGCCAAAGCTATCGTCGTTGCAGCCAAAGCGATCTGTTCGTATGACAGTATTGTGTAGTGCACTGTGCAGAGTATTTTTTAAAATTGTAAATAAGAAAAATAAAATTGTTCATCATTATTACAAAATACCTTTGTTTTATTCGCCCGTTGCCCCTATAAAACAATATTTCATCATTATTACAAAATACCTTTGTTCGCCCCGTTGCCCCTATAAAACAATATAGTTCATATTATAACAATAATAATATCCACGATAGTTACCCGAAATCCGCGAGCAGCGTTCGTTAGGTACTTGATATTTATTCGTGATTCCATAGGATGAACCCCCTAACCGTGCCAGGGACGGAGCAGGAGGGGGTAATGTGAGAAAAATTTGTAAGCGTCCTATACCTAGATCTCGCAAACGAGGAGATATCGAGAAAAACCGTTTGTTTCACGTGACAGTTTAGCCGACTGCGACAAAAAAGTTCCATTAGGCCACCCCTCTAAACCCTACAGGGACGGATTCGGAGGTGGGGTCCCAAAACCACATTTTTTGAGGGTTTTTCCCATCTGACGAAGAGCACGTGCTACTTTCGGAAACTTTTGTGACGGGTAAACTTGACCAACCATGGAACCCTCCCGACTGCACAACCGGGTTTCGGTCGGCCGCCGTCTTCAGGTCCGGAATGCCGATTTTCGTCGAAATTTGGCGTTTTTTCAAAACAGTGTCGATCGTCGACCCGTGCAGATATCGCGATGCGGTTTGTTTTGTTCGATAGTGTCGGTCGATACCTAACAAACGACGGCACGAGCGCCGACGCCTTGCGACGTTTCGATCCCGAAAATCGACGCCAAACCCGAAAATTTCGACCCCTCTAAAAACGAAGATGCGGCGCTAAAAATGATATTTTGACGTTCCCACGCGATACAGCGTAAAAAGTTAGGGCCGGTGTGTACATGTCACTAGGACCGTATCTCGCCGTTTTAGGGGTCAAAATCGACGTCGAAAATCGGCCAATGGAAATTGCACAGCCGAAACGGAAGTCCGCCCGGGTTCAAAACCTTCAAATTCGGGAAGGGCTTGGCCCAACTAAAAAATACCTTAATGGCGCCGACCAGATCCGTCGTCATCTTCGTGTCGAAATCGACTATCGGAAAAAAAGGGGGCCCATTTTTTTCGACACGTTCCTGGCCGAACGGATCGGCTCTGAAAAGAGGGAAAAACAACGTTTCGGCTTCAGCTCGACGAGGGCTATCCGAATCCGGTAAAAAAAATTCGGAAATCGCATTTTTCGACGAGCCGAATTTTCGGCTTCCGACAAACAGCTTCGGCATCGAAAAACGGACCGCACCGTTGGAAAGAGCGTGTCGAGGTGCATGGACTTGAGTTTATCCCGAAAACGGTTAATGACGTTTCGACGCCGAAAATCGGTCTCGAATGTCGAAATTGTCGAGAAAGATGTGACTATAATCTTTAATGGGACTGAACTTGCATGTTGGTTCTCAAAAACGGAACACTCTTTATATTTGAAAATTATGCAGGGTGATGCAGTTCGTAATTCCAAACAACTTTTATATTTAAAGTGTTTTCGTATCTAGTCAAATAACGATGCAAAAAAATTATTTGTTTAAAACCTTCATTTTTTCGAAAAACTTTAAAAATCGAAATTAGTCGAGAAATATCAATTTTATGTATAGAACATGCTTTATGTTTTTTGTAGCAAATTAAATTTTCTACAAGAAAACGTAAAAATATACAGGGTGTTGTATTTAAAATAACAAACTTGCATGTTGGTTCTCAAAAATGGAACACTCTGTATATTTGAAAATTATGCAGGGTTATGCAGTTTGTAATTCCAAACAACTTTTGTATTTTAAGTGTTTTCGTATCTAGTCAAATAACGATGCAAAAAAATAATTTGTTTAAAACCTTCATTTTTTCGAAAAACTTTAAAAATCGAAATTAGTCCAGCCCCCTTATTCCGTAACTTTTAAACACCAGCGTAAACACCACGCGTTAGTGGTGACTTCCCAATTCTCGTAGTTGATATTCCGTTTCTACTGAGGACCAAGAATGAACCCTAACCGTAAATGCTAGACGTAATTCACGTGAAACCGGCTCGACAGCCGCGTTTAAGGCTAAGACCCTGTCATTTCGACTTGTTTACTCAATAACATTTAGTGATTGGGGGTGAATTTTTATATTTTAAGTAAATTTTGGGAGTGTTGTATTTGTGTTGAATTAAAAAAGAAACAATAATTCTTAACAATAATTAAGTGTGTTGGATATTAGTAAATTTAGGAACGAAGCGACGAAATAGCGCTTTGGTAAGTACAGTAAATCTTTTATTTTACAAATTGATATTAATTTTGTTACATTTTTAAATACGTAATATTACATTGTGTTCATTCAACAAGTAAATAAATACCTCATGTAAACTAGTAATGTATATTATTCGCATGACAGTATATCGGTATTTTTACATTCTTTCAGAATAATGGCCCATCTAACATCTAACACATATTTTATGGTGGAACGAAGAAAAGAATAAACGCAACATTAAGAAATATACAAACGTAGTTTGCGAGATGCACAAAATTATATCAAAATTAAGTTTTGTCATATCTTTGTGTATTATTCGCCAATTTTAATTTCACAGTCCAGCTTAATATATAAATAACATGGTATATTTGTTTGTAACGTACATAGTGCAATAAATAAATGAAATCAACTAAACAAAATAGAATTACTTTACCACATCACTGGCCAAATTTAAAAAATACCCACCCAAAGTGCTGACGACCATTGAAACAAAATTAATTCAGTAAACAAACTATAAAATAAGAAAACTTAACAAAATCGTCGTGTAATATAAAAATAGGAACAAAACGCATCAAAACTTAAAAAAAAAACTGCCATAAATTCTTTAATGTAAGACAGAGTGTACAAAGTTACATGGCGGTAATTTTTAAACAAATACGCGTTAAGCATATTTCAGTTGTGAACGTGCGCAGTAGGATTTTCTGTACTAACTTTCCTAAAATAGTAGATACAGGTTTTAACTTGGGTAAACCCGCCGTGAGTTACCACCGGTGGGTTAGAGCATCGCTTTTCGTAGAAGTGGGTCATATTAACAAGGTAGTAATGAACTTGCATTTCCGTTAAATCCAAAGTTACAGAATCCAGCTGCAGAAATATCAATTTTAGGTTTTTAAAATTTTTTTGGAAAACGGCTCGTTCAATTTCGTTCAAATTTTAGTATGTTATAGAGTTTATTTTTCTTAGTATAATGCCGTTTGTCTCAACTATTTTGAAGTTTTGTTGAAATATTCATCACCAAAGTAAATAAATATTTGTAATACTGTTTTTCAATATATTTTTGCTTGGCAGTTTTTTGATTGCCGAAATAACCTTTTCATTTTTTATTCCTTATGGGGAAGGTTTTTGGTGGGCTATAGTTACTATATAAGCAAATAATGAATAAGCGTTCGCCGCGCTCTCCCCACACCGTATAAAAGAGCCACCCAAACGCACAGCAGTCAGATGCTCTTACACTCTCAATGGTGTCTTATTATTAGAGTTATAAAGTCTCAGTGTTCTACAAGTTCACTTAAGTGCTTAGAAGTTTTTTTTAAAACTTCTCGACCGAGCCCCGTGACACAACGCTACGCTCGTCAGATACGTTTCTCACTTCGACTCTGTTGTTTGCTTTAAATAACTTATTAGTGATCTCAGTAATATCTCGAGACCGCATTAGTGCACTGTGCAGAATATAACATACCATGATTGGAAAGGTGAGTAAAACGCATTTAATTATTATGTTATCGGATAAATCGTCACCTCTTCCAAAGTATATCTGTCAATAAATGTTTATTGATTAGTTTAAGTGTTTTGCAATTTAAATTTTTCATGTAAATTAACAATAAAGAGCTTTTATTGTAATTAAAGTTTTTCGAGTATATTTTGTTTGATAAGATATTAAAATAATTTTTATAAAATATTTTCTCAAGTAATTAACTTAATAGGTTTTCCAAAATAAATGTTCATAAAACAGTTACTACAAGAAATTTTTTATTTATTTTACATTTAGTTATAGCAAGGTACTTTAAAGACCCCTCTTGAATTTCTAAGACTCCGATGGGACTTTTACGTTTAACATACAGTTCTATAAATACTGGGGAAAAAATGTTAAAGAATTTTTAGACCCATTTTGGTTTAAATTACTGACACGGTCGATAACTACAAAAAACTTTAACGACTCGTTCGATTTTGACGGTTCAATTGCAGTAGTACAATTTCTGAAGAGTATTTTGGAGACCCTTAACTCTTTCAAGGGCGGTGGTCTAAAATATGTACCACCAAACAATGCGTGTATTTGGGCGGTGGTACGATTTTTGTACCACCTACATTTAAATACGTAATTGTGAATCTACCTTTTAAAATTACCGTCTCGTGCGTGGAGCGGCCTCCAGTGGTAGAAATCTAAGTTTAAGAAACCATTGTTGAAACTAAAAAGGCAAATTCAAATAAATAAAACACTTTTTACGGTATTTGTTGAGTGTATATTTTATTGTAGTGTGAATTTAAGAAAAGGAAAGTTTTTTTTTTTCATTTATTTTCGATAACACTAATAGTTTAATTCATTTATAGCCATCGTAAAAACGTAAAAATATACAGGGTGTTGTATTTAAAATAACAAACTTGCATGTTGGTTCTCAAAAACGGAACACTCTGTATATTTGAAAATTATGCAGGGTGATGCAGTTCGTAATTCCAAACAACTTTTATATTTAAAGTGTTTTTGTATCTAGCCAAATAACGATGCAAAAAAATAATTTGTTTAAAACCTTCATTTTTTCGAAAAACTTTAAAAATCGAAATTAGTCGAGAAATATCAATTTTATGTATAGAACATGCTTCATGTTTTTTGTAGCAAATTAAATTTTCTACAAGAAAACGTAAAAATATACAGGGTGTTGTATTTAAAATAACAAACTTGCATGTTGGTTGTCAAAAACGGAACACTCTGTATATTTGAAAATTATGCAGAGTTATGCAGTTCGTAATTCCAAACAACTTTTGTATTTAAAGTGTTTTCGTATCTAGTCAAATAACGATGCAAAAAAATAATTTGTTTAAAACCTTCATTTTTTCGAAAAACTTTAAAAATCGAAATTAGTCGAGAAATATCAATTTTAGGTTTTTAAATTTTTTTTTGGAAAAAGGCTCGTTCAATTTTGTTCAAATTTTAGTATGTTATAGAGTTTATTTTTCTTAGTATAATGCCGTTTGTCTCAACTATTTTGAAGTTTTGTTGAAATATTCATCACCAAAGTAAATAAATATTTGTGATACTGTTTTTCAATATATTTTTGCTTGGCAGTTTTTTGATTGCCGAAATTACCTTTCCATGTTTTATTCCTTATGGGGAAGGTTTTTGGTGGGCTATAGTTATTATATAAGCAAATGATTCTGTTCGTACGACAGTGTTGTGTTGTCCGCTGTTCAGAATATAACATACCATGATTGGAAAGGTGCGTAAAACGCATTTAATTATTATGTTATCGGATACATCGTGACTTCTTCCAAAGTATATCTGTCAATAAATGTTTATTGATTAGTTTAAGTGTTTTGCGATTTAAATTTTTCATGTAAATTAACAATAAAGAGCTTTTATTGTAATTAAAGTTTTTCGAGTATATTTTGTTTGATAAGATATTAAAATAATTTTTATAAAATATTTTCTCAAGTAATTAACCTAATAGGTTTTCCAAAATAAATGTTCATAAAACAGTTACTACAAGAAAATTTTTATTTCGGATTTTTCAAGCATCTTTTTTCTCACTTTTTTAGTTTGTGTTTTATTAAAAATGATTTACCAAAGACGGTTTTCCAAGTTAATTTTTATTGAACAGTTCTTTAAATGTTTCTCTTAAACAGTTTTGCAATTCAATTTTTGCAAGAAACTTTTAAATTACATTCACATCAAATAGTTTTCCAAGAGGATTTTCATTAAACAGGTTTTGTTGAAATATTCATCACCAGAGTAAATAAATATTTGTAATACTGTTTTTCAATATATTTTTGCTTGGCAGTTTTTTGAAACTTTTGTTTAATTATTTTCAAGCACATTTGCGAAGTATATAATTGTGTGTTGACAAAATTATATTTTGTTATGAAACAGTTTTCCAGATAAATTTTCATTGAACAGTGATTCAATAATATTCATTCTTTGAATAGTTTATTATTAAAAGTTTTTTAAGTGCATTTACCTTAAACTGTTTTTTAAATGAATACAATGGAACAGTTTTTCGTTGAAAGAATATTAAAGAGTTTTTAATGTCAATTTACAAAAGCAGTTATTTAGGATATTTTTTTAACAGTCAATTAATTTTGAAATTTTTGAGATCGGAAACAATACTGAGCTAAAACGACGCAAAGAAACTAATCTTGTTTACAAAAGTTTTGCAAATTTGATTTTTTTTTAATAAGTTTGTTTTTTTTTCAGGTTGTTGCCGTTTGCGCTCTTGTAGTCTACGCTGCCGCTGCTCCAGTAGTTCACGTTGTCCCAATTGCTTGCGCTGCACCCGATATCGTTAAAACCGCTGCCCCTGCTGTAGACTACTTCGTAAGTACAATTAATTATAGCAAGGGACTTTAAAGACCCCTCTTGAATTTCTAAGACTCCGATGGGACTTTTACGTTTAACATACAGTTCTATAAATACTGGGAAAAAAATGTTAAAGAATTTTTAGACCCATTTTGGTTTAAATTACTGACACGGTCGATAACTACAAAAAACTTCAACGACTCGTTCGATTTTGACGGTTCAATTGCAGTAGTACAATTTCTGAAGAGTATTTTGGACACCCTTAACTCTTTCAAGGGCGGTGGTCTAAAATTTGTACCACCAAACAATGCGTGTATTTGGGCGGTGGTACGATTTTTGTACCACCTACATTTAAATACGTAATTGTGAATCTACCTTTTAAAATTACCGTCTCTTGCGTGGAGCGGCCTCCAGTGGTAGAAATCTAAGTTTTAGAAACCATTGTTGAAACTAAAAAGGCAAATTCAAATAAATAAAACACTTTTTACGGTATTTGTTGAGTGTGTATTTTATTGTTGTGTGAATTTAAGAAAAGGAAAGTTTTTTTTTCATTTATTTTCGATAACACTAATAGTTTAATTCATTTATAGCTTAACTATGCCAAAGCCATCGTCGTTGCTGCCAAATTCATCGTCGTTGCAGCCAAAGCGATCGTCGGTGCTGCCAAAGCGATCGTCGTCGCAGCCAAAGCCATCGTCGTTGCAGCCAAGGCTATCGTCGTTGCAGCCAAAGCTATCGTCGTTGCAGCCAAAGCGATCTGTTCGTATGACAGTATTGTGTAGTGCACTGTGCAGAGTATTTTTTAAAATTGTAAATAAGAAAAATAAAATTGTTCATCATTATTACAAAATACCTTTGTTTTATTCGCCCGTTGCCCCTATAAAACAATATTTCATCATTATTACAAAATACCTTTGTTTTATTCGCCACATTGCCCCTATATAACAATAGGTATCATATTATATGGATAATAATATCCACGATAGTCACCAAAATTCCGCGAGCGGCGTTCGATAGGTACGTGATAGTTGACCCGGGATCCGAGAAATAATCTTTGTGACGGCACCAGGGACGGAGCAGGAGGGGGTAATGTGAAAAAATTTGTAAGCGTCCTATACCTAGATCTCGCAAACGAAAAAAGATCGACGAAATCCGTTTGTGTCACGTGACAGTTTAGTCGACTGCGACAAAAAAGTTCCATTGGGCCACCCCTCCAAAACGTACAGGGACGGATTCGGAGGGGGGGTCCCAAAACCACATTTTTCGACGGTTTTACCCACCTGACGAAGACCACGTGCTATTTTCGGAAACTTTTGTGAAGGGTAAACTTGACCAACCATGGGACCCTCCCGACTGCACAACCGGGTTTCGGTCGGCCGCCGTCTTCAGGTCCGGAATGCCGATTTTCGTCGAAATTTGGCGCTTTTTCAAAACAGTGTCGATCGTCGACCCGTGCAGATATCGCGATGCGGTTTGTTTTGTTCGATAGTGTCGGTCGATACCTAACAAACGACGGCACGAGCGCCGACGCCTTGCGACGTTTCGACCCCGAAAATCGACGCCAAACCCGAAAATTTCGACCCCTCTAAAAACGAAGATGCGGCGCTAAAAATGATATTTTGACGTTCCCACGCGATACAGCGTAAAAAGTTAGGGCCGGTGTGTACATGTCACTAGGACCGTATCTCGCCGTTTTAGGGGTCAAAATCGACGTCGAAAATCGGCCAATGGAAATTGCACAGCCGAAACGAAAGTCCGCCCGGGTTCAAAACCTTCGGATTCGGGAAGGGCTTGGCCCAACTAAAAAATACCTTAATGGCGCCGACCAGATCCGTCGTCATCTTCGTGTCGAAATCGACTATCGGAAAAAAAGGGGGCCCATTTTTTTCGACACGTTCCTGGCCGAACGGATCGGCTCTGAAAAGAGGGAAAAACAACGTTTCGGCTTCAGCTCGACGAGGGCTATCCGAATCCGGTAAAAAAAATTCGGAAATCGCATTTTTCGACGAGCCGAATTTTCGGCTTCCGACAAACAGCTTCGGCATCGAAAAACGGACCGCACCGTTGGAAAGAGCGTGTCGAGGTGCATGGACTTGAGTTTATCCCGAAAACGGTTAATGACGTTTCGACGCCGAAAATCGGTCTCGAATGTCGAAATTGTCGAGAAAGATGTGACTATAATCTTTAATGGGACTGAACTTGCATGTTGGTTCTCAAAAACGGAACACTCTTTATATTTGAAAATTATGCAGGGTGATGCAGTTCGTAATTCCAAACAACTTTTATATTTAGAGTGTTTTCGTATCTAGTCAAATAACGATGCAAAAAAATAATTTGTTTAAAACCTTCATTTTTTCGAAAAACTTTAAAAATCGAAATTAGTCCAGAAATATCAATTTTAGGTTTTTAAATTTTTTTTGGAAAACGGCTCGTTCAATTTCGTTCAAATTTTAGTATGTTATAGAGTTTATTTTTCTTAGTATAATGCCGTTGGTCTCAACTATTTTGAAGTTTTGTTGAAATATTCATCACCAAAGTAAATAAATATTTGTAATACTGTTTTTCAATATATTTTTGCTTGGCAGTTTTTTGATTGCCGAAATAACCTTTTCATTTTTTATTCCTTATGGGGAAGGTTTTTGGTGGGCTATAGTTACTATATAAGCAAATAATGAATAAGCGTTCGCCGCGCTCTCCCCACACCGTATAAAAGAGCCACCCAAACGCACAGCAGTCAGATGCTCTTACACTCTCAATGGTGTCTTATTATTAGAGTTATAAAGTCTCAGTGTTCTACAAGTTCACTTAAGTGCTTAGAAGTTTTTTTTAAAACTTCTCGACCGAGCCCCGTGACACAACGCTACGCTCGTCAGATACGTTTCTCACTTCGACTCTGTTGTTTGCTTTAAATAACTTCTTAGTGATCTCAGTAATATCTCGAGACCGCATTAGTGCACTGTGCAGAATATAACATACCATGATTGGAAAGGTGAGTAAAACGCATTTAATTATTATGTTATCGGATACATCGTCACCTCTTCCAAAGTATATCTGTCAATAAATGTTTATTGATTAGTTTAAGTGTTTTGCGATTTAAATTTTTCATGTAAATTAACAATAAAGAGCTTTTATTGTAATTAAAGTTTTTCGAGTATATTTTGTTTGATAAGATATTAAAATAATTTTTATAAAATATTTTCTCAAGTAATTAACTTAATAGGTTTTCCAAAATAAATGTTCATAAAACAGTTACTACAAGAAAATTTTTATTTCGGATTTTTCAAGCATCTTTTTTCTCACTTTTTTAGTTTGTGTTTTATTAAAAATGATTTACCAAAGACGGTTTTCCAAGTTAATTTTCATTGAACAGTTCTTTAAATGTTTCTCTTAAACAGTTTTGCAATTCAATTTTTGCAAGAAACTTTTAAATTACATTCACATCAAATAGTTTTCCAAGAGGATTTTCATTAAACAGGTTTTGTTGAAATATTCATCACCAAAGTTAATAAATATTTGTAATGCTGTTTTTCAATATATTTTTGCTTGGCAGTTTTTTGAAATTCCGTAACCGCCATAACCTCCTGCGAGTCCACCATAACCTCCAGCGAGTCCATAACCGCCCAATCCACCGGCGTATCCACCATATCCGCCTAATCCACCGGCGTATCCGCCATAACCGCCTCCATAACCGCCTCCATAACCGCCACCATATCCACCAGCGTAGCCACCATGACTGACTAAGTTGTTGGTGCTTACGTAGCAAGTACCATAACCAGCATTGCCAGTCAAGTAACCGGCATTATGTTTCTCTAAACAATATTAGTTTATTTTTCGCCACATTGCCCCTATATAACAATAGGTATCATATTATATGGATAATAACCAGTCAAGTAACCGGCATTATGTTTCTCTAAACAATATTAGTTTATTTTTCGCCACATTGCCCCTATATAATTCGCCACATTGCCCCTATATAACAATAGGTATCATATTATATGGATAATAATAATCACGATAGTTCCCCGAAATCCGCGAGCGGCGTTCGGTAGGTACGTGATAGTCGACCCGGGATCCGAGAAATAATCTTTGTGACGGCACCAGGGACGGAGCAGGAGGGGTTATTGTGACAAAATTTGTAAGCGTCCTATACCTAGATCTCGCAAACGAGAAAAGATCGACAAAAACCGTTTGTGTCACGTGACAGTTTAGCCGACTGCGACAAAAAAGTTCCATTGAGCCACCCCTCCAAAACGTACAGGGACGGATTCGGAGGGGGGGTCCCAAAACCACATTTTTGAGGGTTTTTCCCATCTGACGAAGAGCACGTGTTACTTTCGGAAACTTTTGTGACGGGTAAACTTGACCAACCATGGGACCCTCCCGACTGCACGACCGGGTTTCGGTCGGCCGCCGTCTTCAGGTCCGGAATGCCGATTTTCGTCGAAATTTGGCGTTTTTTCAAAACGGTGTCGTTCGTCGACCCGTGCAGATATTGCGATGCGGTTTGTTTTGTTCGATAGTGTCGGTCGATACCTAACAAACGACGTCGGGAGCGCCGACGCCGGGCGACGTTTCGACCCCGAAAATCGACGTCGAACCCGAAAATTTCGACCCCTCCAAAAACATAAATGCGGCGCTAAAAATGAAATTTTGACGTTTCCACGCGATAGAGCGTAAAAAGTTAGGGCCGGTGTGTACATGTCACCAGGACCGTATTTCGCCGTTTTAGGGGTCAAAATCGACGTCGAAAATCGGCCAATGGAAATTGCACAGCCGAAACGGAAGACCGCCCGGGTTCAAAACCTTCTGATTCGGGAAGGGCTAGGCCCAACTAAGAAAAACCTTAATGGCGCCGACCAGATCCGACACCATCTTCGTGTCGAAATCGACTATCGAAAAAAAAGGGGGCCCATTTTTTTCGACACGTTCCTGGCCGAACGGATCGGCTCTGGAAAGAGGGAAAAAAGACGTTTCGGCTTCAGCTCGACGAGGGCTATCCGAATCCGGTAAAAAAAATTCGGAAATCGCATTTTTCGACGAGCCGAATTTTCGGCTTCCGACAAACAGCTTCGGCATCGAAAAACGGACCGCACCGTTGGAAAGAGCGTGTCGAGGTGCATGGACTTGAGTTTATCCCGAAAACGGTTAATGACGTTTCGACGCCGAAAATCGGTCTCGAATGTCGAAATTGTCGAGAAAAATGTACCTATAACCTTTAATAGGACTGTCCGGGCTGCCTGGTTTCGGCCTTCGGCCGAAACCTTGCTAGCATCCAGCGTCTGCAAGGGAATGCCTGTATCCAGCGCATGTTTTCGGCCGAAGGCCGGAAACATGCCAGTACCCAGCACTCACATACCCTGCAGTATCCAGCGCATACTTTCCCGGCAGCATGGATTCGGCCGAAGGCCGAAACCATGCCAGTATCCAGCGCATACATTCCCGGCAGCATGGATTCGGCCGAAGGCCGAAACCATGCCAGTATCCAGCGCATACATTCCCGGCAGCATGGATTCGGCCGAAGGCCGAAACCATGCCAGTATCCGGCGCATACATTCCCAGCAGCATGGATTCGGCCGAAGGCCGATTCCATGCCAGTATCTAGCGCATACATTCCCGGCAGCATGGATTCGGCCGAAGGCCGAAACCATGCCAGTATCCAGCGCATACATTCCCGGCAGCATGGATTCGGCCGAAGGCCGAAACCATGCCAGTATCCGGCGCATACATTCCCAGCAGCATGGATTCGGCCGAAGGCCGATTCCATGCCAGTATCTAGCGCATACATTCCCGGCAGCATGGATTCGGCCGAAGGCCGAAACCATGCCAGTATCCAGCGCATACACACCCGGCAGCATGGATTCGGCCGAAGGCCGAAACCATGCCAGTATCCAGCGCATACAATCCCAGCAGCATGGATTCGGCCTTCGGCCGAATCCATGCCAGTATCTAGCGCATACATTCCCGGCAGCATGGATTCGGCCGAAGGCCGATTCCATGCCAGTATCTAGCGCATACATTCCCGGCAGCATGGATTCGGCCGAAGGCCGAAACCATGCCAGTATCCAGCGCATACATTACCAGCAGCATGGATTCGGCCGAAGGCCGAAACCATGCCAGTATCTAGCGCATACATTCCCAGCAGTATCCAGCGCATACACACCCGGCAGCATGGATTCGGCCGAAGGCCGAAACCATGCCAGTATCCGGCGCATACATTCCCAGCAGCATGGATTCGGCCGAAGGCCGAAACCATGCCAGTATCCAGCGCATACACACCCGGCAGCATGGATTCGGCCGAAGGCCGAAACCATGCCAGTACCCAGCGCATACACACCCGGCAGCATGGATTCGGCCGAAGGCCGAAACCATGCCAGTATCCAGCGCATACACACCCGGCAGCATGGATTCGGCCGAAGGCCGAAACCATGCCAGTATCCAGCGCATACAATCCCAGCAGCATGGATTCGGCCTTCGGCCGAATCCATGCCAGTATCTAGCGCATACATTCCCGGCAGCATGGATTCGGCCGAAGGCCGATTCCATGCCAGTATCTAGCGCATACATTCCCGGCAGCATGGATTCGGCCGAAGGCCGAAACCATGCCAGTATCCAGCGCATACATTACCAGCAGCATGGATTCGGCCGAAGGCCGAAACCATGCCAGTATCTAGCGCATACATTTCCAGCAGTATCCAGCGCATACACACCCGGCAGCATGGATTCGGCCGAAGGCCGAAACCATGCCAGTATCCAGCGCATACATTACCAGCAGCATGGATTCGGCCGAAGGCCGAAACCATGCCAGTATCTAGCGCATACATTCCCAGCAGCATGGATTCGGCCGAAGGCCGATTCCATGCCAGTATCTAGCGCATACATTCCCGGCAGCATGGATTCGGCCGAAGGCCGAAACCATGCCAGTATCCAGCGCATACACACCCGGCAGCATGGATTCGGCCGAAGGCCGAAACCATGCCAGTATCCAGCGCATACAATCCCAGCAGCATGGATTCGGCCGAAGGCCGAATCCATGCCAGTATCTAGCGCATACATTCCCGGCAGCATGGATTCGGCCGAAGGCCGATTCCATGCCAGTATTTAGCGCATACATTCCCTGCAGCATGGATTCGGCCGAAGGCCGAAACCATGCCAGTATCCAGCGCATACACACCCGGCAGCATGGATTCGGCCGAAGGCCGAAACCATGCCAGTATCCATCGCTTACAGCCTGTTTCGGCCAAATATCGACAACGATTCGGCTTTACCGTAATTCCAAAACGGTTGGATCTACAGACATGCGGTTTTGACTACCATGTAGGTGTTGTCGAGAGGAATTTTTTAATACGAAGTTTCGAACTTTTTGGACCATCTTCAGGTTAAAATTAACTTCATTTATAACTGGAAAACCGTTGCAGATAGTAATGTGCGGTTTTCGCCATTGCGATCCTCTTTTTAAGCCAAGTTGCATTTTATAACGTTTCTAATTAGGTTGACCCATCTTCAGGGCTACAATTTCGTATATCGAGAACGGGTAGAGATAGAAACGTGCGTTTTTCGCTGTTTATTAACTGTTATCGAGTAGACTAATAAGATTTGGAGTTTCGAATGTTTCGTCACTCTTAAGACCATCATCATGTTCTACGCGCCGCGTTCTTTCAATGCGCAGCGTTCTTTCTATGCGCAGCGTTCTTTTTATGCGCAGCGTTCTTTCTATGCGCAGCGTTCTTTTTATGCGCAGCGTTTTTTCTATGCGCAGCGTTCTTTTATGCGCAGCGTTCTTTTAATGCGCAGGGTTCTCTCTATGCGCAGCGTTTTTTTTATGCGCGGCGTTTTTTCTATGCGGAGCGTTCTTTCTATGTGCAGCGTTCTTTTTATGCGCAGCGTTCTTTTTATGCGCAGCGTTCTTTTTATGCGCAGCGTTCTTTTCATGCGCAGCGTTCTTTCTTTGCGCAGCGTTCTTTTTATGCGCAGCGTTTTTTTGGTGCGCAGTATTCTTTCTGTGCGCAACGTTCTTTTTATGCGCAGCGTTCTTTCTATGCGCAGCGTTTTTTTCATGCGCAGCGTTCTTTCTTTGCGCAGCGTTCTTTTTATGCGCAGCGTTCTTTCTTTGCGCAGCGTTCTTTTTGTGCGCGGTGTTCTTTCTGTGCGCATCGTTTTTTCTTTGCGCGGCGTTCTTTCTATGCGCAGTGTTCTTTTTATGCGCAGCGTTCTTTCTTTGCGCAGCGTTCTTTTTATGCGCGGCGTTCTTTCTATGCGCAGCGTTCTTTTTATGCGCAGCGTTCTTTCTATGCGCAGCGTTCTTTTCATGCGCAGCGTTCTTTCTTTGCGCAGCGTTCTTTTTATGCGCAGCGTTCTTTCTTTGCCCAGCGTTCTTTTTGTGCGCGGTGTTCTTTCTGTGCGCAGCGTTCTTTTTATGCGCAGCGTTTTTTCTATGCGCAGCGTTCTTTTCATGCGCAGCGTTCTTTCTTTGCGCAGCGTTCTTTTTATGCGCAGCGTTCTTTTTTTGCGCAGCGTTCTTTTTGTGCGCAGTATTCTTTCTGTGCGCAACGTTCTTTTTATGCGCAGCGTTCTTTCTATGCGCAGCGTTCTTTTCATGCGCAGCGTTCTTTCTTTGCGCAGCGTTCTTTTTATGCGCAGCGTTCTTTCTTTGCGCAGCGTTCTTTTTGTGCGCGGTGTTCTTTCTGTGCGCATCGTTCTTTCTTTGCGTGGCGTTCTTTCTAAGCGCAGTGTTCTTTTTATGCGCAGTGTTCTTTCTTTGCGCAGCGTTCTTTTTATGCGCGGCGTTCTTTTTATGCGCAGCGTTCTTTTTATGCGCAGCGTTCTTTCTTTGTGCAGCGTTCTTTTTGTGCGCGGTGTTCTTTCTGTGCGCATCGTTCTTTCTTTGCGCAGCGTTCTTTTTATGCGCAGCGTTCTTTCTATGCGCAGCGTTCTTTTCATGCGCAGCGTTCTTTCTTTGCGCAGCGTTCTTTTTATGCGCAGCGTTCTTTCTTTGCCCAGCGTTCTTTTTGTGCGCGGTGTTCTTTCTGTGCGCAGCGTTCTTTTTATGCGCAGCGTTCTTTCTATGCGCAGCGTTCTTTTCATGCGCAGCGTTCTTTCTTTGCGCAGCGTTCTTTTTGTGCGCAGTATTCTTTCTGTGCGCAACGTTCTTTTTATGCGCAGCGTTCTTTCTATGCGCAGCGTTCTTTTCATGCGCAGCGTTCTTTCTTTGCGCAGCGTTCTTTTTATGCGCAGCGTTCTTTCTTTGCGCAGCGTTCTTTTTGTGCGCGGTGTTCTTTCTGTGCGCATCGTTCTTTCTTTGCGTGGCGTTCTTTCTATGCGCAGTGTTCTTTTTATGCGCAGTGTTCTTTCTTTGCGCAGCGTTCTTTTTATGCGCGGCGTTCTTTCTATGCGCAGCGTTCTTTTTATGCGCAGCGTTCTTTCTTTGTGCAGCGTTCTTTTTGTGCGCGGTGTTCTTTCTGTGCGCATCGTTCTTTCTTTGCGCAGCGTTCTTTTTATGCGCAGCGTTCTTTCTATGCGCAGCGTTCTTTTCATGCGCAGCGTTTTTTCTTTGCGCAGCGTTCTTTTTATGCGCAGCGTTCTTTCTTTGTGCAGCGTTCTTTTTGTGCGCGGTGTTCTTTTTGTGCGCATCGTTCTTTCTTTGCGCGGCGTTCTTTCTATGCGCGGTGTTCTTTTTATGCGCAGCGTTCTTTCTTTGCGCAGCGTTCTTTTCCTGCGCAGCGTTCTTTCTTTGCGCAGCGTTCTTTTTATGCGCAGCGTTCTTTTTTTGCGCAGCGTTCTTTCTATGCGCAGCGTTCTTTCTATGCGCATTTTCTTTTTATGCGCGTTGTTCTTTCTATGCGCAGTGTTCTTTCTATGTGCAGCGTTCTTTTTATGCGCAGCGTTCTTTCTATGCGCTGCGCTCTTTCTATGCGCAGCGTTCTTTCTATGCGCAGCGTTCTTTCTATGCGCATTTTCTTTTTATACGCGGCGTTCTTTTTGTGCGCGGTGTTTTTTTTGTGCGCAGTGTTCTTTTTGTGCGCAGCGTTTTTTCTATGAGCTGCGCTCTTTCTATGCGCAGCATTCTTTCTATGCACTGCGTTTTTTTTTTGCGCAGCGTTCTTTCTATGCTCAGCGTTCTTTTTATGCGCAATTTCTTTTTATGCGCAGCGTTCTTTCCGTGCCCAGCGTTCTTTTTGTGCGCAGCGTTTTTTCTATGCGCAGCGTTTTTTCTATGCGCGACGTTCTTCCTATGCGCAGCGTTCTTTCTATGCGCAGCTTTCTCGCTGTGCGCAGCGTTCTTTTTGTGAGCAGCGTTCTTTCTGTGCGCAGTGTTTCTGTGCGCATCGTTCTTTTTATGCGCGGCGTTCTTTCTATGCGCAGCGTTCTTTCTATGCGCATCGTTCTTTTTATGCGCAGCGTTCTTCGTATGCGCAGCGTTTTTTCTATGCGTTGCGTTCTTTCTATTGGCAGCGTTCTTTTTATGCTCAGCTTTCTCGCTGTGCGCAGCGTTCTTTTTGTGCGCAGCGTTCTTTTTGTGCGCAGCGTTCTTTCTGTGCGCAGTGTTCTTTCTGTGCGCATCGTTCTTTTTATGCGCGGCGTTCATTAAAACCCATACTAAAAATGTTTGTTAAATAACTATTTCTTTGTTAAGAAAATATCTGGAAGTACACAATTTGAGATTAACAAGCTATCGATATTGTCTGTTCACTGCCCGTAAGGATGTAATTGTTTTTGTAACATAACCGGAGAAAAATAAAAACACATCCTTAAACTTATGATTGTGTTAAATTTGAGCAGCCTTAAGAAAAATGTATTTTTTTGAGTTAATTTGGTACACAATAGAAGTGAATATAAGAAACCATGCAGTCAATACCCGACATAAAAAAAATCTTAAGCCCGATTGCTTCAAATATACTTATCTTCAAAAAAATGTTGCCTCTATAATTATTGCAATATATAACAAATTTAATACATCACCTGAGAGTATAAAAAACCTACCCACCCCAGACTTGAAGAAAATATTAAGAAATGTCCTAATCTCTAAAGCTTACTATGGAGTTAGTGAATACCTTAATGACGCTTACTTTAAAAACTCTTTTAAGTAAATATAATTTTGTGTTGTGTATATATTCGTATATATGTGTATTATTATTATCATTATTGTGACATGTTCTATGCCTTTTTGGATTTTACAGAACAAATAAAGACTACTACTATACAGCGTGAAAGTGAAAATGAAAATGAAATTATTATTCTGAGTACCCAAGTGTTTATAATGTCTTGAAAGCCTACTATGTTAATTTTATAAATAACTTGAGAAATATTAGTTTTAGGAAGCTGTTATTTTTTTTAGAGACAATTAATTTATATTTACAAAAATTTCTAAAAATATTGTGTGTTCTATTTGAATAGGTCGACATATTGGTCTTTAAATTTACTTAAATTAAAAGTTTTTGCGCTATTCACAAAAAAACAAAGAAATTACGTTTTCCATTTTTGCTTATAACTTGCTTATTTGAAATCATACTGAAAATACAATGTTTATCGGTTTATTGCTATCGGACACTTCGGACATTTTCTGATATCGATAAAAAAATTATATTGATATTTATCGATTTATTGCCCACCCCTTTAAATAAAACCTCAAACGAAATTTTTGTATGCGTTGTGATCTACACGTACCGACAATAGAACTTCCTAATGTTCCTATTGGCTGAACCCACGCTTTCATTGACCAATGAGAAAGCAACAAAATTTTGTATAAAAGCAGTTGAATCAAATTTTCATGTCATTCGAATTCAAGCTGCAGTAAAGTCATGGTTCTGTTTCTAGGAGACAGTATATTACGTCGGTACCTCACCAACGTAGAAGGCTTAGACCGGCGAACGACATCTAATGGAAAGGTAGCGTGCCAGTACTGTGTTGGGGGCCAAACTATCAATCAATTGATCAGGCGTGTGCGAAATTCAGCCCGAAGTTGCCACAGTGTCGATACCGTTGTTGTTATGATTGGCACAAACAACGTTTTGAAGTACAACACCAATAATTTCTACAAAAGCCTTAAATGGCTTTTAAGAGAAATTAGTCGTGTTTTTAGGCCTTCCAACATAGTATGGTGTACTATACCGCCAATAGATAAGTCTGCCAACCTACTAAACCAAGTGAGAGAGTTTAACGACCTCCTTAAGGATTTCTTGACGAAACGCAATTTGAATTGCTTGGACGTTTTCGAATTTTTCGAAAATGCCCCTGCAAATCTCTTTGTGTCCGATAGAATCCACCCGAACGCGGCCGGATTAAGAGTCCTACAGGAGGCATTAAATAGTCGAATTTGAGTTAGTAACTAAGCCTGTAACAATCCGTGCTTCTACGCAAAGCAGCAAAAAATATGTCTTTTTCAAGACAAAAAATTGTTCTCAATTGAGCGAAATTAATAAAAGGTCTACTTCGATAATACTTTTTTGTAGTGGTTTATTCGTTTATTCGATAGCGGTACGCAATTAATTATTTAATGTAAATTTGGTGTAATTGTTTGCGAAAATCCGTGATCGAAAGAAACGTGTTACTGTCATTGTTAGTTTATATTTGTGACATTCAAATAATTTCAATAATTTTTACACATGTCGGACAAAGCATCATTGTAGCTCTTTAATCGAATAAGCTTAACAAAGCAAGTTAAAATTTTAAATAGTGTTCAATAGTGGTGCGTTTTTTAAATGGAGGTTATTGTTTTCAAATTTATAATGGTTGGAATTCGTTTACGGGGGTGTAGCGAATGACAGTTGTCGAATATATCCTATTTATGTGGTAGTCAAATATTAACGTTATTTATATTGTCATAATTGCATTTCAAATGGTCACAAATGGAAATGATTGACAGCAAGTAAAAATCACATGTTGTGGCTAATGTCATCGCGGTTTACTATGTGCCATAAAATGTTAGATATTTCACAAAAACATACTTCATAAAGAATCATAACAATAATTACATAATTAGAGAGACTCTAAAACGATTAACAAATGTTGTTCTTTCATGTAAAATGGGCATAATTTTAAATTTGTTGTAAGTATTGGCGTGCAATAATTATACCCATTAACACTTTAATGAATTATGGAATTATGTATGATAATAAGTATGGTTGTTGTGATTTATGTAATTTGTTAAGTGTCACCCAACAGCCGTAATTAATTTCAAACTAAGTTGACTAAAATATTTCTTTAAGGTAATGTAAAAATTGATGTAATGTGTGATAAATTGGGCAATCAGGAAGAGAAGCTCATCACGGTGTGTTCACAAGTGGCGCAAACGTAAGCATCAAAGAAATACTGTGAACTGTTGTGTACAGTTGTGAACAGCAGTAAATGTAGGTATTTTTTAAAAATAATTTTCAGTTTAAATATAAACAAACATTTGTTACAGTTGTCAAGGTGTATAGAATGTGATAACAAAAACATGCCATGATAATTCAAAAAACAATGGACGATTGAAAAATGCTTCGACATATCTTCATATATGGACTTTCGGTAAAACAGTGATACTATATGCGTTTGGCAATATATTACTTGCAATAACTCTTAAATTACATTACTCATTTTAGGAGGAGAAAATCATATGCTATTATATTGGCATGTTGCATAAGGAACTGCAATGGATTTTCAAGAAAATATGGAGAGTTTATAGAAATTTGTGTTCTTTGAGTAATTTTCATTTCCAAATTTGCAAAGCCTTCATGAATTTGTATCGAAGTGTTATCACACATGTTTAAATTATTCACAGACGTATTGTATACATCACATGATGTATTGCATGTTGCTCGCGACACCTTTTGATGTGGCTCGCGACAACTTTTGATGTGTCTTATTTTGTTTAACATATTACAAATTTTTATTGTTTGTGCATGAAAACATTTAAAATTAAAATATTAAAATCAAAATATATTATACCCATGTGGCTCGCCTAAAATTTTTAAATTCTAAATTAGCTTGAGCCCAGTTCAAGGTTGGGCACCACTGATGTATTGTATCATTGAAATCTTAAAAAGTAACTTTTTATAGTTAATTGTGGTTGTCACTTTACAAAATGTGTTCGGTGCATACAGTAACAATCCTTGAATGAAAAATGGTAACATATTCATTGCAATTTATGTAAAGTTACCCAAAAATTAATTTTCAATGTTTTATCTTTTTTAGTGAAAAATTGGTGTGTTTAAAAATTAGTTTGTGTTTTGTAGAGACTTGATGTTAGTGGTTAAGGTTTTAAATGTTATTTTATTTCATATAGAATTTCAAGAATTATGTAAAGTTTATAAACCGTACATTGTATATTATCGTTATGTAACCGTTTATAGTATTTCATTTGTGAACAGCAGTAAATGTAGGTATTTTTTAAAAATAATTTTCAGTTTAAATATAAACAAACATTTGTTACAGTTGTCAAGGTGTATAGATTGTGATAACAAAAACATTTTAGGAGGAGAAAATCATATGCCATTATATTGGCATGTTGCATAAGGAACTGCAATGGATTTTCAAGAATATATGGAAAGTTTATAGAAATTTGTGTTCTTTGAGTAATTTTCATTTCCAAATTTGCAAAGTCTTCATGAATTTGTTTCGAAGTGTTACCACATATCTTTAAAAAACTCACAGACGTATGATGTGTTGTATCATTGAAATTTTAAAAAGTAACTTTTTATAGTTAATTGTGTTTGTCACTTTACAAAATGTATGTTTGGTGCATACAGTAGCAATCCTTGAATTAAAATTCTGTTTCAAGTTATACACCGATCTTTAAAAAAAATCACAGAAACAATATGATCCGTTGTATCCAGCGGTTTGGAGCAGTCCAATTTTTTAATTGCTTCGCTCTGGCATGAAAATGCTTGCTCCAGCTCCGCTCCGGCATCAAAATGCCTGCGTCACCTTCACTTCATGGTCCAAATATTGTTAACATTTTAAAAAAAAGTTGTGATTAAAAAAATTGTTAATCAAAACAAAGTTTTAATTTTATCGGATACGTAGAAGTTGGTCAAAAGTAACAATATTTGGCCCTAACAAACAAGTGAAGTTAAATAAATGTTTGAAAAAACAAATTATTGATCAAGAAACATTGAAAAGTAGAAAAAAAGTAGTTCTTTTTTAAATTTTACATAACTAACTAGAGCAGTGGAGCAATCAAAATTATTTGCTCAGGACTCTGCTCTAGCTCCGGGCAAAAACCCTTTGCTCCACTGCTCTGTGTTGCAGCTCCGAGGCCCGTTCCAAACTCCTGGTTGTATCGTTTAAATCTGAAAAAGCAACTTTTTATATGACCGAAGTTTAATTGTGGTTGTTACTTTACAAATTGTATGTTTGAACTAAAAATGTTAATATATAATTTGCAATTTATGTAAAGTTATGTAAAAATAACTTTTTAATGTTCTTCTATCTTTTATAGTGAAAAAAGTGGTGTTTAAAAATTAGTTTGTGTTTAGTAGAGACTTGGAGGTTAATGTTTTAAATGTTATTTTATTTAATGTTAGTTTTAGTTGTATTGTATAAAATGTTATCTTGAAAGTACATCCTGAGTAACGAAATACGAAATTATAAACAATAAAAATGTCATGAAATACTTATTTGTATATTCAATTACGCTGCACCTATTATTGTTTTGAGTTTAAGTTATATATTAATATGAACAAATTAAGTATAACTGTTGTTAGTATTGAAAGTTGACCAAAATATTATGGATTCTACGGTGTTTGTTATGAGTTTCTAGATAGTTTTTTAAGTATCAACAACTGTATTATCATATTCTAATATAACAATGTTATTGAATAATTAACAAAACTGTACATTAAAATATTTACCAATAAAGAGCTTCTCCTACATATATGTATGATAGTTTGAGTAATGTGATTGTTGAGAAATTACAACTTTTATAGATTTATTTAGTGTTCCGAATCACAAACAATTGTGAATATTTAAAAATATAACTTAAATAATCATTTGAGTATATTACTGATGTATGTCAATATTAACTTTGATTTCAAAGAGTTAATATCAAAAACTTTATTAAATGCATAGTTGTGTGAAATAACATATATGATTAATTGTATTTAGAGCGAAAGAAAAATGCTTATACAGCACAAATCGGAAAGTAGTCAAAATATTAACATTAATTTAATATTATTTATAATGTTCAAGAAAACGTGCCGTATTTAATTCTTTAACGAAAAATTATTACAGTCATTGTTAAATATCAGTGGTTTGTAATAATAAAATTAAATTTGCATTATAATGTGTTTCATGTTAAAGAGAAAAAGAGAATATTCGAAAATTGCCGCCAATTCGCCATGGACTGTTAATATTTATTTTACATTAAAAAACGATAGAAATTATGGTTTTCTTCAATTAAATACATTTCTATGTCGATTGTGTTTAGTTATTAATTGTTACTTTTAACTGACGAACAACTTTTATGAACAAAATATTTTTCCAAGATGAATATAGCTTTTACCGCGAAAATGCATTTGCCAAGTGTCAATGGTACGAGAAGGTTGTGTATCCCAATTTGGATTTAATATTGTGTTTGTTCAACGTTTTCATTCAGTGAGCTTTTTTTAAAGCTACCTTGGTGTGTTGGGGAACCTAAATAAGATACTGAAGGTAGGAGATCTCTTTTTTTATTCTTAGTTGCATACTCTTGAACATAATTCGTATCTGACATGGCACCACGCAAGCTCTTTGTTTGGGATGAAATTAACGAACAAATGTTGTTAGCCACTTTTAATACCTATTGCACAAATTTAAATAAAGCAGAATCGGTTAAAAAATTACATGTAGAGTTTGTAAAGTTATATCCAGAATGTAAGTTAAAACCGGCCACACTGTATATTTATGTTACAAAATTGATGTCAGGTAAAAAGAAAACGTTAAAAACACACGTTAGTACATCCGTTTGGACCGACAGATTAGACGCAATTTTAATTAGTTGTGCGAAAGAGGCACACATACAGAACATACAGAACAAACAGATGGGCTTGAAGGCTGGAAAAGTTGGAAAACACAGTGAATTTCAAAATATTTTATTTAAATTGTTTCTCAAAAAGTGTAAATATGTTAGTAAAAATTATGTTTTAACTCATTTTACTAAGCTTAAAAATGCAAATAAAATTGTATTTGACAATGTTTCACAGCCTTCTTCGGACTTTGAACAAACAATGCAATTTTGGGAATACGGACACAAATTAAGTACACATCGCCTATTTGATCATTGCTGTGCACGTTGTTCACTTTTAAATGTGGGTAGAACTTTTAAAATAACGAAAAATAGGGATGACATACTTATAACAAATTACTACTTGGACGATTTCTTGGATAACTTTTATAAAAAAAACGATAACGAATTTTTCATTTGTGGCAACTGCACCAAACTAAACATTCTTACTGACTATCCTCTTGCTCCGGCATTAGAAAAAAATTTACCATTGCCAGACGTTATTTCAAATCTGACATCATATGAAAAACGTCAGATTGCATTGGTAGGTTTATTTTCTACTACATCTGACTCCGACAGTCAAAAAGGCGTTTACACTAAGACGTACGGACAAACGAATGCCCTCCACAAGACTGACGAGATGTACTACCGAATGTATTGCCTTTTATTACAAAAGCAAATTGAGACGAACTACGACGGACGTAGGATTAAGGACATTCTTAGATGGCTAAGAAACAACAATTTTCTGTACAAAACTTTTCTTGCGAATTACGAAACCCTGGTTAGGTATTCAAATCCAGCGGACGGTTTAGAGTCCATTCCGGTTTTCACAAACGTCGCGTTTGAGCCTTCCGAAAGTGACGCTACCAAAGAGTCAATTTTGGAAGACGAAGAACGTGGCATGCTCATACCAGCGTACGACGTCAAGAAAAGTCGAAATACAGAACAAATCGAGAACGTAACCGCGGCATCTCAGCACGTCAAAGATTTCGAACTTGCCAGAAAGACCCAAATGAAATTTTTGCGAGTAAAATATGGCGACAGCCATTTGGAACAAAAGATTTGGCCCCACCTTTTCCCTTTCGGCATCGGTGGGTACACCAAAACAAACAAATTAACCAGGGCGGCATACGTCAAATTGCGAATTGCAATGTTGGACGATAGATTTCGCAGAGAACACAGTTTCTTATTTTACATGTTAGACCTAATATTAAAGGAACGAATTGAACAGTTCAATTTGATCAAAGTTAACGTCAAAAATTTAAAAGTTCCTCTAAAGAAATCCGACGTCTACGACCCCTTTCATCGCTTTGGTACCGAGGTACCCGCGAATCTTCCTAACTCGAAAAACTATTGGGCAAAGAAAACCCAAGAACTCTTGGCGCTCTCCGCTTATAAACAGCGACAACCAGATTTCTTCGTGACGTTAACTCAAAACGATCACTGGCCGGAATTGCAGGCCCTCATGCTGGGTGGCGTTAGTGCCACCATCGATGACGAAGCGAAAGAAAAACGCCGGATACCGGTCGGAAAACGCTTTCCAGTCGATTATCCGGTGGAAACTGTAATCGCTTTCTATAGGCGGCTCCAAGAGTTCAAGGATAGAGCGTTTAAAAATAAAACCGGTCTGTTCGGCGAAGTGGAAGATTACTTCATGCGCATCGAGTACCAAGCGAGAGGGGGTCTTCACGTGCATCTCGTGATTTGGTGTAAGGAAGATACGATTCCACGAGATGCGATCGTTGCTGAGATGCCGAGATGGGATCATCCACTCAATAAGCGTTTTAGAGATTTCGTTGCCACGTTTCAAATTCACACCTGCAGACCAAAGAGGTGCTTTGCCGGTTTCAAAAATAAACCCCTCAACCGTTGCAAGTAC
Organism: Elmis aenea; assembly: GCA_947652605.1. Lineage (NCBI taxonomy): Eukaryota > Metazoa > Arthropoda > Insecta > Coleoptera > Elmidae > Elmis > Elmis aenea. The sequence goes on from OX393583.1 coordinate 20,330,756, forward strand.
GGTTTTCCTTTCGATATCAATAACGAAGAAAGAGTGGACGATCTCGGCTTTCGTTATTTGTACGTTCGTAGGGATGTAGAGGATAGTTGCGTTTCCCCCTACAACATGTCACTTTTGTTGTTGATGCAAAGTCACGTCAACGTACAAAGAGTCACGCCAAACGGTTGGGAACTGTACATGGCCAAATACGTCTCCAAATCGTCGGTGCCAATAGATATCAACATCTTCAAAAATTCCGACGTTAAATTTGGTGGCAACGATACAAAGACAAATAAAAGCAAAGACAGCGACCCAAAACGATACTTGACAACTCGACTGGTTTCCTCGTTGGAATGCTCGGCCCTGTTGCTTCAAAAATTCCATGCGAGCTGCAGTCGGGAAGTCATTTATCTACCCGTCGACCTCGAGCCTCATACTAAATTTTTAAAACGCAAACAGCATTTGGCACAATCGGCGCGAGACTCGGGCGACATCTATTACGACACGAAACTCGACAAGTATTTAGATCGACCAAAAGACTTACACGACTTGACTTACACGCAGTACTTTTCGCGCTACTTCATCGGCGCAGTTAGGGAAACTGATCCAAACGACTTACTAGACGACGACAGTTCCGGGGACGATTCGGCCAAAACGGTTCAGGAAAATCGTTTGGTTGACTTGAAAGGTAGAGCAATTAAAGAACGTACACGTAAAGAAGCCGTTACGTACTTTAGATACTATAGCCCATACGGTGAGGATTTGGAGTCGTACTGTTTCGTAAAAATTTTAACAACTACTCCGTTAAATCGCGAATCGCTGTCGTCTCTGAGACAAAAGTCCTTTTTAGAAACATGCTTGGAACAAAATATCATAGAAAAAGAAGACGAGGCGTTACATTTTTTGGAATCGAGCGTAAGACGGGGCTTCTCCACGTCTCGCTTAATGAACATCGCCAAACAGTTGATCGAAGGCAATTGGCTTAAAGATCAAAATATCGATCAACTCTTAGAAACCGTGGCGCCTCAGCATATCAAATTAAAGAAGGCCTTAGAAAAGACGGTGCTAGATGACGATTCAGATATGATACGCCTACACGTAAAACCCTATTTGGCAATAGAGTATTACAGGGGAAAATTTCACGAGACGCAATTGAAAGCGTTCGAATACGTAACGTCACGTCTGTCAGCGGGCAAGCAAATTTTAGCCACCGTAGTAGGGGAGGGGGGCTGTGGAAAATCTTTTCTTTTGGACGGTATAGTAGCTTTTTGTAGGGAATATGAAATTACACTTCAGAAACTAGCGACGACCGGTAGCGCGGCATACCTCATCGGTGGCTTAACGATACACACATTTTTTAGATTAGATTTAGAACTGGATTGTCATCTAGAATTCGGTTCGAACGAGGCCTTTTTTGTGACCAACGTCCAATTGATACTAATAGACGAGGTGTCCATGCTTGAGGAGAAACTTTTGTTCAAGATTGATGAACTTTGTAGGAAATTTTCAGACGTCAACGCCCCCTTCGGTGGTAAGAGTATCATTTTATTTGGCGACCCTGCTCAATTACCACCAGTTCACAATCATATCTGGACACCTCAGAGCTATTCAAAATTTCAGACCCTCATTTTAAATTGTAACAAGCGAGTCTCGGAAGGCGATATCGAATTCGCGAGTTTGCTGAATCGCATACGAGTTGGCGTATGCACGGACGACGACTACCGAATCCTCAGTCGTAGGATAATTACCAATAGCGAACTAAACAAAATCGACTACGACAAATGCTCACGTTTGGTCGCAACACGTGCGACCAAAAAAGCCATAGACGAGTTCGCTTTGAAACATGTGGGTGGTTGCGAAACCGAATATGATGCGGACGATGTCGATGTTATGGGAAAGCCCGTTAGCAAACGCACCTCCGATTTTATCGAGAAGATTTCTCGGCACTGCAATCTGCTGCCGAAAAATTTGAGCCTTAAAATCGGGGCCAAGGTCATGCTGATACGTAATCGAGACGTGTCGCATGGTTGGGTTAACGGGTGCTTGGCGAAGGTGACTTCCCTGAGCAGAGACTACGTGATCATTCAATCGCTAAACAATCCAAAATTAGTTTTGTTTGTTTACCGATTGAAACAACCGATAATTTGGCCAAATTTAAATACGAAATGTTTTAGAGTTCAATTTCCTTTGGAATTAGCGTACGGAATTACCATTCACAAGTGTCAAGGTCAAACTCTCGAGCAGGTAGTTGTTGACGCGGGCGATTTGCAGGCATCAGGACAATTTTACACGGCCATCAGTAGGGTGAAGTGCCTCGAAAATCTGCACTTCACCGAATTCAATAGGTCATCTGTTTATCTTCATTCGGGTCTTCAAAGTTTGTTAAAATGGATGGAAAAAGTCGATGTTCTTCAGGCGAACAAAGACTTCGACGAGTTCGATAAACCTCCCATGCCCCGGTTAGAACCGACCATTCCCCTGAGCGGCATTCGCAATCCCAATTCAAAAATAATTCTTCCGATCGACGAAAGTCCCGTTAAACCCAAGCTTCTGTCCAAAAATCCCTATGTCATCATAAACAGGCTTCCCAATAAGTTAACCAAACCGTACTTCTTTAAAAAAGTACCGAATCCCGTCGTCATAATGACTAGATTGTCGAAAAACGCAATTTCCAAAGTTTTGAACAGAAACTCCCAACATCAACCGTCTGTTAAACTTCGCAACAAAACTTTGTCCGGCGTTTCGGACCAGCTTCCCCCACCCGTTGTCCTGACGACGACGCCCGAGCCCATGGTCGGTAGGAGGTTATCGAGTAGGTTAATTGCGAAGGCGTTAGATCGAGTCCCCACAATTACACGGGTGCAGAAGCCCTCTCATACCAAATTGCCTAGCAAAGCGCCTGCGCCTTTAAAATTCGTCGTCCCACCTGTTCGACCGCCCATCGAAGTGGATACCGAAATTCAGGCTCAAGAAATCCTAGACCGTATTCGACAGATCGATCCCCGGCTGGATAACGTCGAATACAAATTGAAATTCGCGGATTGTGGTACGTTAACTCCGGAGTTGACGGCACTGCAACAAAATTTGATGTTCAAGCCGTCGGAACTTTTTAACGCGATAGGCATGCCACGAGAGCCTGGCATCGAGAGACGCCTATACAAAGGGATGCTGAAACATGTGGCCGTAGTACGAACCACCGGCGACGGCCACTGTTTCTTCCGCAGCATCTCATGGGGCATGTTCGGAAGTCAAAATTTCCATATGTCGTTAAGGGCGATCTTGGTAAACGTGATTTTTCAAAATTGGGAATATTACGAAGATAACTGTTTTATCTTTAACGACGAAATTCGCGTTCAAGATATCATTTATCATTCGACTTTGTTAAACGATCCGGGGACGAATAGGGGTTGGGGAACCGGAAATCATATCAAAGCTGCGGCAATCGCCACAAACAGAGAAGTGTTTGTGTACACTGCCGTAGCCGATACCGATCCCCATTACAACGACCCCAGTCAAAATTTATTAACGGCAATGGAAACGGGCGGACTAAATCACTTTAGGTACATGCCCCATAGTCAGGGACCCCACAATCGACCCATAATGGTTTTGCTTACGGACGGTGCATCGAAATTTGGCGCACACTTTTCCGCTGTTCTTCCTAAGAGTATCGACGCGATAACATTTCGGCCCAGAGCTAGGGGCGACGTTCTCGTCCAAGATCGACAAGGTGTGCCAGTCGACGAGAACGTCATAGAAATAGAGTAACTTGCAAAATTCTTTTTTTTTGTTTGGCAATTTATGTGGGGTGTGAAATTATTTTAAATCGCGTACAATTTATATTCAAATTTCGGTACGATGGGTGTCAAACAGTCTTCGTCTACACCTTGCACACACAAACATCAAGTACGTGGTGGCCTATTTTCGATGCCCATACATGTTATCTCGGTTATTATCAGAGATAGAAAAGAAATAATTACGTAGTCTCGATTTATTTTTTCGAGATAAATTCATTGCCGTTAACAGATTTTTGATATGTTTTATAATTTTCGAAATATAGCCAAAAGCCGATTTTTGGCAATTTTCAAAAATGTTAAATATCTCGCTTAAACGCAAAGATACAGAAAAACATTTAAGACATTTTTGTAATGGTTTTTTGTTCTTAATAAGATAGCGATGTTCAATTGTTTTTTACTTAGGTTACTTACGTGTAATACGTCAGTATTGATATAAGTAAAAAACAGTTGAATATCGCTATCTTATTATGCACAAAAAATCATGCAAAAAATGTCTTTAAAGTGTTTTTCTATCTTTTCGTTTAAGTGAGATATTTAACATTTTTGAAAAGTGCCAAAAATCGCTTTTTGGCTATTTTCGAAAATTAAAAAAGATATCAAACATCTGTTTACGGCAATGAATTTCTCTCGAAAAGTAAATCGAGACTACGTAATTATTTCTTTTCTATCTCTGATAATAACCGAGATAACATGTATGGGCATCGAAAATAGTCTACCATGTACATCCATTCTTTGCAAAGTTCCATTTATTCGTTAATACTTTTCATGATCAATTATTTCCACACATGCATTATCGATGATTCCATATCAAGCCTATTTACAAACAGAAATATTACCGGCACATACACCTATCCATACATGTGCCCTAATTTTTTTCATTCATTATATGAGGTAAATTAATTCTACCAGTCAATTTCACTTATATTTGTTGTAGGTGTAAAATATAAACACACGTGCACGCATACACTCACTGACACGTACATTTATTCAAGGTGGGACAACGATTTATTTGTTCAGAAATTGTTAAGTTTGTTTTATTGGTAATATCATTCATTAGGTCGTAGTGTTACAATTTAAGATGCATTTAGGTTAGAGGCGTAGCGCGTAGTGGATGTGAGCAATCCGGCTCTCAATTTTCATGGTGGCTACGTCTTACGGTTGCGCAGAATTAGGTTAAGTTTTAAATGTAAAATGTATTTAGGTTAGAGGCGTAGCGCGTAGTGGATGTGAGCAATCCGGCTCTCAATTTTCATGGTGGCTACGTCTTACGGTTGCGCAGAATTAAGTTAAGTTTTAAATGTAAAATGTATTTAGGTTAGAGGCGTAGCGCGTAGTGGATGTGAGCAATCCGGCTCTCAATTTTCATGGTGGCTACGTCTTACGGTTGCGCAGAATTAGGTTAAGTTTTAAATGTAAAATATATTTAGGTCAAAGGCGTAGCGCGTAGTGGATGTGAGCAATCCGGCTCTCAATTTTCATGGTGGCTACGTCTTACGGTTGCGCAGAATTGGGTTAAGTTTTAAATGTAAAATGTATTTAGGTTAGAGGCGTAGCGCGTAGTGGATGTGAGCAATCCGGCTCTCAATTTTCATGGTGGCTACGTCTTACGGTTAAATTTAAGTTTGTTATGTTGTTAGTTATACTGTGTAAAATGGTTGCTCGTCCAGTTTGTTTTTGTAATTGATGGTCACTGTTGCTTATTGAAACCGTTTTGATGTATACATTCTGGAATTGTTCGTTAACTTCAGACCGAATTTAATATATTCATATGTAGGTCGCGTATTTTATTCATCAATTAAAACCATTTCATTTGTTTTAGGATGTTCATTTACACTGCACAACCCGGCTTCACAACAACACAACACTCTCTCATACAACAATACATTTCGTTTTACACAATGATTTACTTAATAAATTTGATTAGACATGTAGGACTTTTACCGATAAATAAATATATCAAAAATTAATCAATTGTTTTTTTAAGTTTTTAGATTCATCCCAAGAACTGACGTCCTTCATTCCTTTCCGTCTTCTTTCATTTAACCTGCTTTTTTGTTTTCAGATGACCGACTTATATATTTTATGTGCTTTTATTTCAGGAGGTTATTAGGAAACGATAAATATCGTTTACCATATTGGATAACCATGAGGAACGGGGGTTGAACTATCGTTTTATAAGTTTTTAGAAACGATAGTTCAGTCCTGATCGTACTTTCCCGTAGTGTCCTCGTTACGTTTTGTTTAGCTAATTAACACGTATTGTACCAGTGTATCTGTAAAAGTTCTGGCGTAGATTTACTAACACGGTAAAGTATGTGTTAAAGACAAAACAACTAAAACGATCAAATCTTTTTGTATGCTTTTATACATGAAATGTTTTTTTTTCATCTTTTTAGCACATTAAGGTATGAGGTTTCGAATCAAGTTCGTCATGTTTACGGTAAAAATTTCGTAAAGTGATCTATTGAAAACGGCCAGAGATAGAGACCTGCGGTTTTCACTGTTTATTTACTGTTATCGGTTAGACGAATAGGAGTTAGAGTGTGGAATGTTTCGTCATATTTGAGACCATCATCATTACTACCATTTTTTACATTTTCATTCCATGTGTAAAGTTTTTTTTAACTTTGGAGCGTTCTTTCTTTATGTCATGTTGTTTTAATGCGTAGCGTTCTTTCAGCGCGCAACGACTTTATTCGCGCAGCGTTTGGTCTACGCAAAACGTACCTTATATAAAAACTATTTTATATTAGCTGCGTTCTTTCTTAGCGTAGCGCATTTAAAAGTTTTACTATTATTTAAACTTTGGAGCGTTCTTTGTCCATAAACGTTAAAAACTTTGAGCGTTCTTTTTATGCACACGATGATGCTAAAAATTTGGAGCGTCCTTTCTACGCACACAATAATACTAAAACTTTGAAGCATACTTTCTAGGCACAAACAATTTAAAACTTTGGAGCGTTCTTTCTTATCGCAGTGTTCTTACTACGCGCCGCGTTCTTTCTACGCGCACCGTTCTTTCTATGCTCAGCGTTCTTTCTACCTTTAGAAAATTTACTTTGAGCGTTCTTTCTACGCACACAATAATTCTACAACAATCCGCTACAACTTGTTCGCCACATTGCCCCTATATAACAATAGGTATCATATTATGTCGATAATTTTAATAACGATAGTCACCAAAATTCCGCGAGCGGCGTTCGGTAGGTACTCGAAAGTTATTCGAGAATCCATAATATGAACCCCCTGACCGCGCCAGGGACGGAGCAGGAGGGGGTAATGTGAAAAAATTTGTAAGCGTCCTATACCTAGATCTCGCCAACGGGTGACGATTAAGAAAAACTGACCCCGGTACTCGAAGATTAATGCGACTGCGACAAAAAAGTTCCATTGGGCCACCCCTCGAAAACGTACAGGGACGGATTCAGAGGGGGGTCCCAAAACCACATTTTTTGAGGGTTTTTCCCATCTGACGAAGAGCACGTGTTACTTTCGGAAACTTTTGTGACGGATAAACTTGACCAACCATGGGACCCTCCCGACTGTACAACCGGGTTTCAGTTGATGACGTTTCGACGCCGAAAATCGGTCTCGAATGTCGAAATTGTCGAGAAAGATGTGACCATAATCTTTAATGGGACTGTCTTGGCTGCCTGGTTTCGGCCGGAGGCCGAAACCTTGCCAGTATCCAGCGTCTGCAAGCGATTGCAAGTTTTCGGCCGAAGGCCGAAAACTTGCCTGTACCCAGCGCATGTTTTCGGCCGAAGGCCGGAAACATGCCAGTGTCCAGCTTATATTCTTTAATAGGACTGTCACGGTTGCCTGGTTTCGGCCGAAGGCCGAAACCTTGCTAGTATCCAACTCTTACACCCTGTTTCGGCCAAATGTCGACAACGATTCGGCTTTACCGTAATTCCAAAACGGTTCGAGCTACAGACATGCGGTTTTGACTAACATGTAGGTGTTGTCGAGGGGAGTTTTTTAATACGAAGTTTCGAACTTTTTGGACCATCTTCAGGTTAAAATTAACTTCATTTATAACTTGAAAACCATTGCAGATAGGAATGTGCGGTTTTCGCTATTGCGATGCTACTTTTAAGCAAAGTTAAATTTTATAACGTTTCTAATTAGGTAGACCCATCTTCAGGGCTACAATTTCGTATATCGAGAACGGGTAGAGATAGAAACGTGCGGTTTTCGTAGTTTATTAACTGTTATCGAGTAGACGAAAAAGATTTGGAGTTTCGAATGTTTCGTCACTCTTAAGACCATCATCAACTTCTACGCGCCGCGTTCTTTCTACGCGCACCGTTTTTTTTACTTTGAGCGTTCTTTCTACCTTAAAATAATTTATCCTTTGAGCGTTCTTTCTACGCACACAATAATTTTCAAACAATCTTATACAACTTGTTTATTTTTTTTTTTCGCCCGTTGCCCCTATAAAACAATATAGTTCATATTATAACAATAATTCTATAAACGATAGTCACCAAAATTCCGCGAGCGGCGTTCGGTAGGTACTTGATATTTATTTAAGAATCCATAAGATGAACCCCCTAACCACGCCAGGGACGGAGCAGGAGGGGTTAATGTGAAAAAATTTGTAAGCGTCCTATACCTAGATCTCGCAAACGAGGAAAGATCGAGAAAAACCGTTTGTGTCACGTGACAGTTTAGTTGACTGCGACAAAAAAGTTCCATTGGGCCACCCCTCCAAAACGTACAGGGACAGATTCGGAGGGGGGTCCCAAAACCACATTTTTGAGGGTTTTTCCCATCTGACGGAGACCACGTGATACTTTCGGAAACTTTTGTGACGGGTAAACTTGACCAACCATGGGGCCCTCCCGACTGCACAACCGGGTTTCGGTCGGCCTCCGTCTTCAGGTCCGGAATGCCGATTTTCGTCGAAATTTGGCGTTTTTTCAAAACGTTCGTCGACCCGTGCAGATATCGCGATGCGGTTTGTGAATTCGATAGTGTCGGTCGATACCTAACGAACGACGTCGGGAGCGCCGACGCCGGGCGACGTTTCGACCCCGAAAATCGACGCCGAACCCGAAAATTTCGACCCCTCTAAAAAAGAAGATGCGGCGCTAAAAATTATATTTTGACGTTCCCACGCGATAGATCGTAAAAAGTTAGGGCCGGTGTGTACGTGTCACCAGGACCGTATCTCGCCTTTTTAGGGGTCAAAATCGACGTCGAAAATCGGCCAATGGAAATTGCGCAGCCGAAACGGAAGTCCGGTCGGGTTCAAAACCTTCGGATTCGGGATGGGTTTGGCCCAACTAAGAAATACCTTAATGGCGCCGACCAGCTCCGACAACATCTTCGTGTCGAAATCGACTATCGAAAAAAAGGGGGCCCGTTTTTTTAGACACGTTCCTGGCCGAACGTATCGGCTCTGAAAAGAGAGAAAAACAACGTTTCGGCTTCAGCTCGACGAGGGCTATCCGAATCCGGTAAAAAAAAATCGGAAATCGCATTTTTCGGCGAGGCGAATTTTCGGCTTTTGACAAAAAGTTTCGGCATCGAAAAACGGACCGCACCGTTGGAAAGTGCATGAGAGAGAGAAAAATAGTTTATTTATTGTAACAAAATTATTAAAACCCATGCTAAAAATGTTTGTTAAATAACTATTTCTTTATAAAGAAAATATCTGAAAGTACACAATTTGACATTAGCAAGCTACAGATATTTATTGTGTGTTCACTGCCCGTAGGGATTAATTGTTTTTTTTTAACATAATCGGAGTAAAATAAAAACACATCCTTATACTAACTTATGATGGTGTTAAATTTGAGGAGCCTTATGAGAAAAGTATTATTTTGAGTTAATTTGGTACACAATAGAAAAATACAGCGTGAAGTGAAAATGAAAATAAAATTATTACTCTGAATAAGTATGACTTGAAAGCCTACTATGTTAATTTTATAAATAACTTGAGAAATATTAGTTTTAGACCCAAGAAGCTGTGAGTTTTTTTTAAGACAATTATTATATTTACAAAAATGCTTAATGTTTTTTGTAGGAAATTAAATTTTCTACAAGAAAACGTAAAAATATACAGGGAGTTGTATTTAAAATAACAAACTTGCATGTTGGTTCTCAAATACGGAACACTCTGTGTATTTGAAAATTATGCAGGGTGATGCAGTTCGTAATTCCAAACAACTTTTGTATTTAAAGTGTTTTCGTATCTAGCCAAATAACGATGCAAAAAAATAATTTGTTTTAAACGTATATTTTTTCGAAAAAGTTTAAAAATCGAAATTAGTCGATAAATATCAATTTTAGGTATAGGACATGCCTAATGTTTATTGTAGGAAGTTAAATTTTCTACAAGAAAACGTAAATATATACAGGGTGTTGTATTTAAAATAACAAACTTGCATGTTGGTTCTCAAAAACGGAACACTCTGTATATTTGAAAATTATGCAGGGTGATGCAGTTTGTAATACCAAACAACTTTTGTATTTAAAGTGTTTTCGTATCTAGCCAAATAACGATGCAAAAAAATAATTTGTTTAAAACCTTCATTTTTTCGAAAAACTTTAAAAATCGAAATTAGTCGAGAAATATCAATTTTAGGTTTTTAAATTTTTTTTTGGAAAAAGGCTCGTTCAATTTTGTTCAAATTTTAGTATGTTATAGAGTTTATTTTTCTTAGTATAATGCCGTTTGTCTCAACTATTTTGAAGTTTTGTTGAAATATTCATCACCAAAGTAAATAAATATTTGTAATACCGTTTTTCAATATATTTTTGCTTGGCAGTTTTTTGATTGCCGAAATAACCTTTCCATGTTTTATTCCTTATGGGGAAGGTTTTTGGTGGGCTATAGTTATTATATAAGCAAATGATTCTATTCGTACGACAGTGTTGTGTTGTCCGCTGTTCAGAATATAACATACCATGATTGGAAAGGTGCGTAAAACGCATTTAATTATTATGTTATCGGATACATCGTGACTTCTTCCAAAGTATATCTGTCAATAAATGTTTATTGATTAGTTTAAGTGTTTTGCGATTTAAATTTTTCATGTAAATTAACAATAAAGAGCTTTTATTGTAATTAAAGTTTTTCGAGTATATTTTGTTTGATAAGATATTAAAATAATTTTTATAAAATATTTTCTCAAGTAATTAACTTAATAGGTTTTCCAAAATAAATGTTCATAAAACAGTTACTACAAGAAAATTTTTATTTATTTTACATTTAGTTATAGCAAGGTACTTTAAAGACCCCTCTTGAATTTCTAAGACTCCGATGGGACTTTTACGTTTAACATACAGTTCTATAAATACTGGGGAAAAAATGTTAAAGAATTTTTAGACCCATTTTGGTTTAAACTACTGACACGGTCGATAACTACAAAAAACTTTAACGACTCGTTCGATTTTGACGGTTCAATTGCAGTAGTACAATTTCTGAAGAGTATTTTGGAGACCCTTAACTCTTTCAAGGGCGGTGGTCTAAAATATGTACCACCAAACAATGCGTGTATTTGGGCGGTGGTACGATTTTTGTACCACCTACATTTAAATACGTAATTGTGAATCTACCTTTTAAAATTACCGTCTCGTGCGTGGAGCGGCCTCCAGTGGTAGAAATCTAAGTTTAAGAAACCATTGTTGAAACTAAAAAGGCAAATTCAAATAAATAAAACACTTTTTACGGTATTTGTTGAGTGTGTATTTTATTGTAGTGTGAATTTAAGAAAAGGAAAGTTTTTTTTTTCATTTATTTTCGATAACACTAATAGTTTAATTCATTTATAGCCATCGTAAAAACGTAAAAATATACAGGGTGTTGTATTTAAAATAACAAACTTGCATGTTGGTTCTCAAAAACGGAACACTCTGTATATTTGAAAATTATGCAGGGTGATGCAGTTCGTAATTCCAAACAACTTTTATATTTAAAGTGTTTTCGTATCTAGCCAAATAACGATGCAAAAAAATAATTTGTTTAAAACCTTCATTTTTTCGAAAAACTTTAAAAATCGAAATTAGTCGAGAAATATCAATTTTATGTATAGAACATGCTTCATGTTTTTTGTAGCAAATTAAATTTTCTACAAGAAAACGTAAAAATATACAGGGTGTTGTATTTAAAATAACAAACTTGCATGTTGGTTGTCAAAAACGGAACACTCTGTATATTTGAAAATTATGCAGAGTTATGCAGTTCGTAATTCCAAACAACTTTTGTATTTAAAGTGTTTTCGTATCTAGTCAAATAACGATGCAAAAAAATAATTTGTTTAAAACCTTCATTTTTTCGAAAAACTTTAAAAATCGAAATTAGTCGAGAAATATCAATTTTAGGTTTTTAAATTTTTTTTTGGAAAAAGGCTCGTTCAATTTTGTTCAAATTTTAGTATGTTATAGAGTTTATTTTTCTTAGTATAATGCCGTTTGTCTCAACTATTTTGAAGTTTTGTTGAAATATTCATCACCAAAGTAAATAAATATTTGTGATACTGTTTTTCAATATATTTTTGCTTGGCAGTTTTTTGATTGCCGAAATTACCTTTCCATGTTTTATTCCTTATGGGGAAGGTTTTTGGTGGGCTATAGTTATTATATAAGCAAATGATTCTGTTCGTACGACAGTGTTGTGTTGTCCGCTGTTCAGAATATAACATACCATGATTGGAAAGGTGCGTAAAACGCATTTAATTATTATGTTATCGGATACATCGTGACTTCTTCCAAAGTATATCTGTCAATAAATGTTTATTGATTAGTTTAAGTGTTTTGCGATTTAAATTTTTCATGTAAATTAACAATAAAGAGCTTTTATTGTAATTAAAGTTTTTCGAGTATATTTTGTTTGATAAGATATTAAAATAATTTTTATAAAATATTTTCTCAAGTAATTAACCTAATAGGTTTTCCAAAATAAATGTTCATAAAACAGTTACTACAAGAAAATTTTTATTTCGGATTTTTCAAGCATCTTTTTTCTCACTTTTTTAGTTTGTGTTTTATTAAAAATGATTTACCAAAGACGGTTTTCCAAGTTAATTTTTATTGAACAGTTCTTTAAATGTTTCTCTTAAACAGTTTTGCAATTCAATTTTTGCAAGAAACTTTTAAATTACATTCACATCAAATAGTTTTCCAAGAGGATTTTCATTAAACAGGTTTTGTTGAAATATTCATCACCAGAGTAAATAAATATTTGTAATACTGTTTTTCAATATATTTTTGCTTGGCAGTTTTTTGAAACTTTTGTTTAATTATTTTCAAGCACATTTGCGAAGTATATAATTGTGTGTTGACAAAATTATATTTTGTTATGAAACAGTTTTCCAGATAAATTTTCATTGAACAGTGATTCAATAATATTCATTCTTTGAATAGTTTATTATTAAAAGTTTTTTAAGTGCATTTACCTTAAACTGTTTTTTAAATGAATACAATGGAACAGTTTTTCGTTGAAAGAATATTAAAGAGTTTTTAATGTCAATTTACAAAAGCAGTTATTTAGGATATTTTTTTAACAGTCAATTAATTTTGAAATTTTTGAGATCGGAAACAATACTGAGCTAAAACGACGCAAAGAAACTAATCTTGTTTACAAAAGTTTTGCAAATTTGATTTTTTTTTAATAAGTTTGTTTTTTTTTCAGGTTGTTGCCGTTTGCGCTCTTGTAGTCTACGCTGCCGCTGCTCCAGTAGTTCACGTTGTCCCAATTGCTTGCGCTGCACCCGATATCGTTAAAACCGCTGCCCCTGCTGTAGACTACTTCGTAAGTACAATTAATTATAGCAAGGGACTTTAAAGACCCCTCTTGAATTTCTAAGACTCCGATGGGACTTTTACGTTTAACATACAGTTCTATAAATACTGGGAAAAAAATGTTAAAGAATTTTTAGACCCATTTTGGTTTAAATTACTGACACGGTCGATAACTACAAAAAACTTCAACGACTCGTTCGATTTTGACGGTTCAATTGCAGTAGTACAATTTCTGAAGAGTATTTTGGACACCCTTAACTCTTTCAAGGGCGGTGGTCTAAAATTTGTACCACCAAACAATGCGTGTATTTGGGCGGTGGTACGATTTTTGTACCACCTACATTTAAATACGTAATTGTGAATCTACCTTTTAAAATTACCGTCTCTTGCGTGGAGCGGCCTCCAGTGGTAGAAATCTAAGTTTTAGAAACCATTGTTGAAACTAAAAAGGCAAATTCAAATAAATAAAACACTTTTTACGGTATTTGTTGAGTGTGTATTTTATTGTTGTGTGAATTTAAGAAAAGGAAAGTTTTTTTTTCATTTATTTTCGATAACACTAATAGTTTAATTCATTTATAGCTTAACTATGCCAAAGCCATCGTCGTTGCTGCCAAATTCATCGTCGTTGCAGCCAAAGCGATCGTCGGTGCTGCCAAAGCGATCGTCGTCGCAGCCAAAGCCATCGTCGTTGCAGCCAAGGCTATCGTCGTTGCAGCCAAAGCTATCGTCGTTGCAGCCAAAGCGATCTGTTCGTATGACAGTATTGTGTAGTGCACTGTGCAGAGTATTTTTTAAAATTGTAAATAAGAAAAATAAAATTGTTCATCATTATTACAAAATACCTTTGTTTTATTCGCCCGTTGCCCCTATAAAACAATATTTCATCATTATTACAAAATACCTTTGTTTTATTCGCCACATTGCCCCTATATAACAATAGGTATCATATTATATGGATAATAATATCCACGATAGTCACCAAAATTCCGCGAGCGGCGTTCGATAGGTACGTGATAGTTGACCCGGGATCCGAGAAATAATCTTTGTGACGGCACCAGGGACGGAGCAGGAGGGGGTAATGTGAAAAAATTTGTAAGCGTCCTATACCTAGATCTCGCAAACGAAAAAAGATCGACGAAATCCGTTTGTGTCACGTGACAGTTTAGTCGACTGCGACAAAAAAGTTCCATTGGGCCACCCCTCCAAAACGTACAGGGACGGATTCGGAGGGGGGGTCCCAAAACCACATTTTTCGACGGTTTTACCCACCTGACGAAGACCACGTGCTATTTTCGGAAACTTTTGTGAAGGGTAAACTTGACCAACCATGGGACCCTCCCGACTGCACAACCGGGTTTCGGTCGGCCGCCGTCTTCAGGTCCGGAATGCCGATTTTCGTCGAAATTTGGCGCTTTTTCAAAACAGTGTCGATCGTCGACCCGTGCAGATATCGCGATGCGGTTTGTTTTGTTCGATAGTGTCGGTCGATACCTAACAAACGACGGCACGAGCGCCGACGCCTTGCGACGTTTCGACCCCGAAAATCGACGCCAAACCCGAAAATTTCGACCCCTCTAAAAACGAAGATCCGGCGCTAAAAATGATATTTTGACGTTTCCACGCGATACAGCGTAAAAAGTTAGGGCCGGTGTGTACATGTCACTAGGACCGTATCTCGCCGTTTTAGGGGTCAAAATCGACGTCGAAAATCGGCCAATGGAAATTGCACAGCCGAAACGAAAGTCCGCCCGGGTTCAAAACCTTCGGATTCGGGAAGGGCTTGGCCCAACTAAAAAATACCTTAATGGCGCCGACCAGATCCGTCGTCATCTTCGTGTCGAAATCGACTATCGGAAAAAAAGGGGGCCCATTTTTTTCGACACGTTCCTGGCCGAACGGATCGGCTCTGAAAAGAGGGAAAAACAACGTTTCGGCTTCAGCTCGACGAGGGCTATCCGAATCCGGTAAAAAAAATTCGGAAATCGCATTTTTCGACGAGCCGAATTTTCGGCTTCCGACAAACAGCTTCGGCATCGAAAAACGGACCGCACCGTTGGAAAGAGCGTGTCGAGGTGCATGGACTTGAGTTTATCCCGAAAACGGTTAATGACGTTTCGACGCCGAAAATCGGTCTCGAATGTCGAAATTGTCGAGAAAGATGTGACTATAATCTTTAATGGGACTGAACTTGCATGTTGGTTCTCAAAAACGGAACACTCTTTATATTTGAAAATTATGCAGGGTGATGCAGTTCGTAATTCCAAACAACTTTTATATTTAAAGTGTTTTCGTATCTAGTCAAATAACGATGCAAAAAAATTATTTGTTTAAAACCTTCATTTTTTCGAAAAACTTTAAAAATCGAAATTAGTCGAGAAATATCAATTTTATGTATAGAACATGCTTCATGTTTTTTGTAGCAAATTAAATTTTCTACAAGAAAACGTAAAAATATACAGGGTGTTGTATTTAAAATAACAAACTTGCATGTTGGTTCTCAAAAATGGAACACTCTGTATATTTGAAAATTATGCAGGGTTATGCAGTTTGTAATTCCAAACAACTTTTGTATTTTAAGTGTTTTCGTATCTAGTCAAATAACGATGCAAAAAAATAATTTGTTTAAAACCTTCATTTTTTCGAAAAACTTTAAAAATCGAAATTAGTCCAGAAATATCAATTTTAGGTTTTTAAATTTTTTTTGGAAAACGGCTCGTTCAATTTCGTTCAAATTTTAGTATGTTATAGAGTTTATTTTTCTTAGTATAATGCCGTTGGTCTCAACTATTTTGAAGTTTTGTTGAAATATTCATCACCAAAGTAAATAAATATTTGTAATACTGTTTTTCAATATATTTTTGCTTGGCAGTTTTTTGATTGCCGAAATAACCTTTTCATTTTTTATTCCTTATGGGGAAGGTTTTTGGTGGGCTATAGTTACTATATAAGCAAATAATGAATAAGCGTTCGCCGCGCTCTCCCCACACCGTATAAAAGAGCCACCCAAACGCACAGCAGTCAGATGCTCTTACACTCTCAATGGTGTCTTATTATTAGAGTTATAAAGTCTCAGTGTTCTACAAGTTCACTTAAGTGCTTAGAAGTTTTTTTTAAAACTTCTCGACCGAGCCCCGTGACACAACGCTACGCTCGTCAGATACGTTTCTCACTTCGACTCTGTTGTTTGCTTTAAATAACTTCTTAGTGATCTCAGTAATATCTCGAGACCGCATTAGTGCACTGTGCAGAATATAACATACCATGATTGGAAAGGTGAGTAAAACGCATTTAATTATTATGTTATCGGATACATCGTCACCTCTTCCAAAGTATATCTGTCAATAAATGTTTATTGATTAGTTTAAGTGTTTTGCGATTTAAATTTTTCATGTAAATTAACAATAAAGAGCTTTTATTGTAATTAAAGTTTTTCGAGTATATTTTGTTTGATAAGATATTAAAATAATTTTTATAAAATATTTTCTCAAGTAATTAACTTAATAGGTTTTCCAAAATAAATGTTCATAAAACAGTTACTACAAGAAAATTTTTATTTCGGATTTTTCAAGCATCTTTTTTCTCACTTTTTTAGTTTGTGTTTTATTAAAAATGATTTACCAAAGACGGTTTTCCAAGTTAATTTTCATTGAACAGTTCTTTAAATGTTTCTCTTAAACAGTTTTGCAATTCAATTTTTGCAAGAAACTTTTAAATTACATTCACATCAAATAGTTTTCCAAGAGGATTTTCATTAAACAGGTTTTGTTGAAATATTCATCACCAAAGTTAATAAATATTTGTAATGCTGTTTTTCAATATATTTTTGCTTGGCAGTTTTTTGAAATTCCGTAACCGCCATAACCTCCTGCGAGTCCACCATAACCTCCAGCGAGTCCATAACCGCCCAATCCACCGGCGTATCCACCATATCCGCCTAATCCACCGGCGTATCCGCCATAACCGCCTCCATAACCGCCTCCATAACCGCCACCATATCCACCAGCGTAGCCACCATGACTGACTAAGTTGTTGGTGCTTACGTAGCAAGTACCATAACCAGCATTGCCAGTCAAGTAACCGGCATTATGTTTCTCTAAACAATATTAGTTTATTTTTTATTTTTTTTTTTCGCCCGTTGCCCCTATAAAACAATATAGTTCATATTATAACAATAATTCTATAAACGATAGTCACCAAAATTCCGCGAGCGGCGTTCGGTAGGTACTTGATATTTATTTAAGAATCCATAAGATGAACCCCCTAACCACGCCAGGGACGGAGCAGGAGGGGTTAATGTGAAAAAATTTGTAAGCGTCCTATACCTAGATCTCGCAAACGAGGAAAGATCGAGAAAAACCGTTTGTGTCACGTGACAGTTTAGTTGACTGCGACAAAAAAGTTCCATTGGGCCACCCCTCCAAAACGTACAGGGACAGATTCGGAGGGGGGTCCCAAAACCACATTTTTGAGGGTTTTTCCCATCTGACGGAGACCACGTGATACTTTCGGAAACTTTTGTGACGGGTAAACTTGACCAACCATGGGGCCCTCCCGACTGCACAACCGGGTTTCGGTCGGCCTCCGTCTTCAGGTCCGGAATGCCGATTTTCGTCGAAATTTGGCGTTTTTTCAAAACGTTCGTCGACCCGTGCAGATATCGCGATGCGGTTTGTGAATTCGATAGTGTCGGTCGATACCTAACGAACGACGTCGGGAGCGCCGACGCCGGGCGACGTTTCGACCCCGAAAATCGACGCCGAACCCGAAAATTTCGACCCCTCTAAAAAAGAAGATGCGGCGCTAAAAATTATATTTTGACGTTCCCACGCGATAGATCGTAAAAAGTTAGGGCCGGTGTGTACGTGTCACCAGGACCGTATCTCGCCTTTTTAGGGGTCAAAATCGACGTCGAAAATCGGCCAATGGAAATTGCGCAGCCGAAACGGAAGTCCGGTCGGGTTCAAAACCTTCGGATTCGGGATGGGTTTGGCCCAACTAAGAAATACCTTAATGGCGCCGACCAGCTCCGACAACATCTTCGTGTCGAAATCGACTATCGAAAAAAAGGGGGCCCGTTTTTTTAGACACGTTCCTGGCCGAACGTATCGGCTCTGAAAAGAGAGAAAAACAACGTTTCGGCTTCAGCTCGACGAGGGCTATCCGAATCCGGTAAAAAAAAATCGGAAATCGCATTTTTCGGCGAGGCGAATTTTCGGCTTTTGACAAAAAGTTTCGGCATCGAAAAACGGACCGCACCGTTGGAAAGTGCATGAGAGAGAGAAAAATAGTTTATTTATTGTAACAAAATTATTAAAACCCATGCTAAAAATGTTTGTTAAATAACTATTTCTTTATAAAGAAAATATCTGAAAGTACACAATTTGACATTAGCAAGCTACAGATATTTATTGTGTGTTCACTGCCCGTAGGGATTAATTGTTTTTTTTTAACATAATCGGAGTAAAATAAAAACACATCCTTATACTAACTTATGATGGTGTTAAATTTGAGGAGCCTTATGAGAAAAGTATTATTTTGAGTTAATTTGGTACACAATAGAAAAATACAGCGTGAAGTGAAAATGAAAATAAAATTATTACTCTGAATAAGTATGACTTGAAAGCCTACTATGTTAATTTTATAAATAACTTGAGAAATATTAGTTTTAGACCCAAGAAGCTGTGAGTTTTTTTTAAGACAATTATTATATTTACAAAAATGCTTAATGTTTTTTGTAGGAAATTAAATTTTCTACAAGAAAACGTAAAAATATACAGGGAGTTGTATTTAAAATAACAAACTTGCATGTTGGTTCTCAAATACGGAACACTCTGTGTATTTGAAAATTATGCAGGGTGATGCAGTTCGTAATTCCAAACAACTTTTGTATTTAAAGTGTTTTCGTATCTAGCCAAATAACGATGCAAAAAAATAATTTGTTTTAAACGTATATTTTTTCGAAAAAGTTTAAAAATCGAAATTAGTCGATAAATATCAATTTTAGGTATAGGACATGCCTAATGTTTATTGTAGGAAGTTAAATTTTCTACAAGAAAACGTAAATATATACAGGGTGTTGTATTTAAAATAACAAACTTGCATGTTGGTTCTCAAAAACGGAACACTCTGTATATTTGAAAATTATGCAGGGTGATGCAGTTTGTAATACCAAACAACTTTTGTATTTAAAGTGTTTTCGTATCTAGCCAAATAACGATGCAAAAAAATAATTTGTTTAAAACCTTCATTTTTTCGAAAAACTTTAAAAATCGAAATTAGTCGAGAAATATCAATTTTAGGTTTTTAAATTTTTTTTTGGAAAAAGGCTCGTTCAATTTTGTTCAAATTTTAGTATGTTATAGAGTTTATTTTTCTTAGTATAATGCCGTTTGTCTCAACTATTTTGAAGTTTTGTTGAAATATTCATCACCAAAGTAAATAAATATTTGTAATACCGTTTTTCAATATATTTTTGCTTGGCAGTTTTTTGATTGCCGAAATAACCTTTCCATGTTTTATTCCTTATGGGGAAGGTTTTTGGTGGGCTATAGTTATTATATAAGCAAATGATTCTATTCGTACGACAGTGTTGTGTTGTCCGCTGTTCAGAATATAACATACCATGATTGGAAAGGTGCGTAAAACGCATTTAATTATTATGTTATCGGATACATCGTGACTTCTTCCAAAGTATATCTGTCAATAAATGTTTATTGATTAGTTTAAGTGTTTTGCGATTTAAATTTTTCATGTAAATTAACAATAAAGAGCTTTTATTGTAATTAAAGTTTTTCGAGTATATTTTGTTTGATAAGATATTAAAATAATTTTTATAAAATATTTTCTCAAGTAATTAACTTAATAGGTTTTCCGAAATAAATGTTCATAAAACAGTTACTACAAGAAAATTTTTATTTATTTTACATTTAGTTATAGCAAGGTACTTTAAAGACCCCTCTTGAATTTCTAAGACTCCGATGGGACTTTTACGTTTAACATACAGTTCTATAAATACTGGGGAAAAAATGTTAAAGAATTTTTAGACCCATTTTGGTTTAAACTACTGACACGGTCGATAACTACAAAAAACTTTAACGACTCGTTCGATTTTGACGGTTCAATTGCAGTAGTACAATTTCTGAAGAGTATTTTGGAGACCCTTAACTCTTTCAAGGGCGGTGGTCTAAAATATGTACCACCAAACAATGCGTGTATTTGGGCGGTGGTACGATTTTTGTACCACCTACATTTAAATACGTAATTGTGAATCTACCTTTTAAAATTACCGTCTCGTGCGTGGAGCGGCCTCCAGTGGTAGAAATCTAAGTTTAAGAAACCATTGTTGAAACTAAAAAGGCAAATTCAAATAAATAAAACACTTTTTACGGTATTTGTTGAGTGTGTATTTTATTGTAGTGTGAATTTAAGAAAAGGAAAGTTTTTTTTTTCATTTATTTTCGATAACACTAATAGTTTAATTCATTTATAGCCATCGTAAAAACGTAAAAATATACAGGGTGTTGTATTTAAAATAACAAACTTGCATGTTGGTTCTCAAAAACGGAACACTCTGTATATTTGAAAATTATGCAGGGTGATGCAGTTCGTAATTCCAAACAACTTTTATATTTAAAGTGTTTTCGTATCTAGCCAAATAACGATGCAAAAAAATAATTTGTTTAAAACCTTCATTTTTTCGAAAAACTTTAAAAATCGAAATTAGTCGAGAAATATCAATTTTATGTATAGAACATGCTTCATGTTTTTTGTAGCAAATTAAATTTTCTACAAGAAAACGTAAAAATATACAGGGTGTTGTATTTAAAATAACAAACTTGCATGTTGGTTGTCAAAAACGGAACACTCTGTATATTTGAAAATTATGCAGAGTTATGCAGTTCGTAATTCCAAACAACTTTTGTATTTAAAGTGTTTTCGTATCTAGTCAAATAACGATGCAAAAAAATAATTTGTTTAAAACCTTCATTTTTTCGAAAAACTTTAAAAATCGAAATTAGTCGAGAAATATCAATTTTAGGTTTTTAAATTTTTTTTTGGAAAAAGGCTCGTTCAATTTTGTTCAAATTTTAGTATGTTATAGAGTTTATTTTTCTTAGTATAATGCCGTTTGTCTCAACTATTTTGAAGTTTTGTTGAAATATTCATCACCAAAGTAAATAAATATTTGTGATACTGTTTTTCAATATATTTTTGCTTGGCAGTTTTTTGATTGCCGAAATTACCTTTCCATGTTTTATTCCTTATGGGGAAGGTTTTTGGTGGGCTATAGTTATTATATAAGCAAATGATTCTGTTCGTACGACAGTGTTGTGTTGTCCGCTGTTCAGAATATAACATACCATGATTGGAAAGGTGCGTAAAACGCATTTAATTATTATGTTATCGGATACATCGTGACTTCTTCCAAAGTATATCTGTCAATAAATGTTTATTGATTAGTTTAAGTGTTTTGCGATTTAAATTTTTCATGTAAATTAACAATAAAGAGCTTTTATTGTAATTAAAGTTTTTCGAGTATATTTTGTTTGATAAGATATTAAAATAATTTTTATAAAATATTTTCTCAAGTAATTAACCTAATAGGTTTTCCAAAATAAATGTTCATAAAACAGTTACTACAAGAAAATTTTTATTTCGGATTTTTCAAGCATCTTTTTTCTCACTTTTTTAGTTTGTGTTTTATTAAAAATGATTTACCAAAGACGGTTTTCCAAGTTAATTTTTATTGAACAGTTCTTTAAATGTTTCTCTTAAACAGTTTTGCAATTCAATTTTTGCAAGAAACTTTTAAATTACATTCACATCAAATAGTTTTCCAAGAGGATTTTCATTAAACAGGTTTTGTTGAAATATTCATCACCAGAGTAAATAAATATTTGTAATACTGTTTTTCAATATATTTTTGCTTGGCAGTTTTTTGAAACTTTTGTTTAATTATTTTCAAGCACATTTGCGAAGTATATAATTGTGTGTTGACAAAATTATATTTTGTTATGAAACAGTTTTCCAGATAAATTTTCATTGAACAGTGATTCAATAATATTCATTCTTTGAATAGTTTATTATTAAAAGTTTTTTAAGTGCATTTACCTTAAACTGTTTTTTAAATGAATACAATGGAACAGTTTTTCGTTGAAAGAATATTAAAGAGTTTTTAATGTCAATTTACAAAAGCAGTTATTTAGGATATTTTTTTAACAGTCAATTAATTTTGAAATTTTTGAGATCGGAAACAATACTGAGCTAAAACGACGCAAAGAAACTAATCTTGTTTACAAAAGTTTTGCAAATTTGATTTTTTTTTAATAAGTTTGTTTTTTTTTCAGGTTGTTGCCGTTTGCGCTCTTGTAGTCTACGCTGCCGCTGCTCCAGTAGTTCACGTTGTCCCAATTGCTTGCGCTGCACCCGATATCGTTAAAACCGCTGCCCCTGCTGTAGACTACTTCGTAAGTACAATTAATTATAGCAAGGGACTTTAAAGACCCCTCTTGAATTTCTAAGACTCCGATGGGACTTTTACGTTTAACATACAGTTCTATAAATACTGGGAAAAAAATGTTAAAGAATTTTTAGACCCATTTTGGTTTAAATTACTGACACGGTCGATAACTACAAAAAACTTCAACGACTCGTTCGATTTTGACGGTTCAATTGCAGTAGTACAATTTCTGAAGAGTATTTTGGACACCCTTAACTCTTTCAAGGGCGGT
This sequence comes from Elmis aenea, assembly GCA_947652605.1. Taxonomy (NCBI): domain Eukaryota; kingdom Metazoa; phylum Arthropoda; class Insecta; order Coleoptera; family Elmidae; genus Elmis; species Elmis aenea. The sequence goes on from OX393583.1 coordinate 20,354,016, forward strand.
GGTCTAAAATTTGTACCACCAAACAATGCGTGTATTTGGGCGGTGGTACGATTTTTGTACCACCTACATTTAAATACGTAATTGTGAATCTACCTTTTAAAATTACCGTCTCTTGCGTGGAGCGGCCTCCAGTGGTAGAAATCTAAGTTTTAGAAACCATTGTTGAAACTAAAAAGGCAAATTCAAATAAATAAAACACTTTTTACGGTATTTGTTGAGTGTGTATTTTATTGTTGTGTGAATTTAAGAAAAGGAAAGTTTTTTTTTCATTTATTTTCGATAACACTAATAGTTTAATTCATTTATAGCTTAACTATGCCAAAGCCATCGTCGTTGCTGCCAAATTCATCGTCGTTGCAGCCAAAGCGATCGTCGGTGCTGCCAAAGCGATCGTCGTCGCAGCCAAAGCCATCGTCGTTGCAGCCAAGGCTATCGTCGTTGCAGCCAAAGCTATCGTCGTTGCAGCCAAAGCGATCTGTTCGTATGACAGTATTGTGTAGTGCACTGTGCAGAGTATTTTTTAAAATTGTAAATAAGAAAAATAAAATTGTTCATCATTATTACAAAATACCTTTGTTTTATTCGCCCGTTGCCCCTATAAAACAATATTTCATCATTATTACAAAATACCTTTGTTTTATTCGCCACATTGCCCCTATATAACAATAGGTATCATATTATATGGATAATAATATCCACGATAGTCACCAAAATTCCGCGAGCGGCGTTCGATAGGTACGTGATAGTTGACCCGGGATCCGAGAAATAATCTTTGTGACGGCACCAGGGACGGAGCAGGAGGGGGTAATGTGAAAAAATTTGTAAGCGTCCTATACCTAGATCTCGCAAACGAAAAAAGATCGACGAAATCCGTTTGTGTCACGTGACAGTTTAGTCGACTGCGACAAAAAAGTTCCATTGGGCCACCCCTCCAAAACGTACAGGGACGGATTCGGAGGGGGGGTCCCAAAACCACATTTTTCGACGGTTTTACCCACCTGACGAAGACCACGTGCTATTTTCGGAAACTTTTGTGAAGGGTAAACTTGACCAACCATGGGACCCTCCCGACTGCACAACCGGGTTTCGGTCGGCCGCCGTCTTCAGGTCCGGAATGCCGATTTTCGTCGAAATTTGGCGCTTTTTCAAAACAGTGTCGATCGTCGACCCGTGCAGATATCGCGATGCGGTTTGTTTTGTTCGATAGTGTCGGTCGATACCTAACAAACGACGGCACGAGCGCCGACGCCTTGCGACGTTTCGACCCCGAAAATCGACGCCAAACCCGAAAATTTCGACCCCTCTAAAAACGAAGATCCGGCGCTAAAAATGATATTTTGACGTTTCCACGCGATACAGCGTAAAAAGTTAGGGCCGGTGTGTACATGTCACTAGGACCGTATCTCGCCGTTTTAGGGGTCAAAATCGACGTCGAAAATCGGCCAATGGAAATTGCACAGCCGAAACGAAAGTCCGCCCGGGTTCAAAACCTTCGGATTCGGGAAGGGCTTGGCCCAACTAAAAAATACCTTAATGGCGCCGACCAGATCCGTCGTCATCTTCGTGTCGAAATCGACTATCGGAAAAAAAGGGGGCCCATTTTTTTCGACACGTTCCTGGCCGAACGGATCGGCTCTGAAAAGAGGGAAAAACAACGTTTCGGCTTCAGCTCGACGAGGGCTATCCGAATCCGGTAAAAAAAATTCGGAAATCGCATTTTTCGACGAGCCGAATTTTCGGCTTCCGACAAACAGCTTCGGCATCGAAAAACGGACCGCACCGTTGGAAAGAGCGTGTCGAGGTGCATGGACTTGAGTTTATCCCGAAAACGGTTAATGACGTTTCGACGCCGAAAATCGGTCTCGAATGTCGAAATTGTCGAGAAAGATGTGACTATAATCTTTAATGGGACTGAACTTGCATGTTGGTTCTCAAAAACGGAACACTCTTTATATTTGAAAATTATGCAGGGTGATGCAGTTCGTAATTCCAAACAACTTTTATATTTAAAGTGTTTTCGTATCTAGTCAAATAACGATGCAAAAAAATTATTTGTTTAAAACCTTCATTTTTTCGAAAAACTTTAAAAATCGAAATTAGTCGAGAAATATCAATTTTATGTATAGAACATGCTTCATGTTTTTTGTAGCAAATTAAATTTTCTACAAGAAAACGTAAAAATATACAGGGTGTTGTATTTAAAATAACAAACTTGCATGTTGGTTCTCAAAAATGGAACACTCTGTATATTTGAAAATTATGCAGGGTTATGCAGTTTGTAATTCCAAACAACTTTTGTATTTTAAGTGTTTTCGTATCTAGTCAAATAACGATGCAAAAAAATAATTTGTTTAAAACCTTCATTTTTTCGAAAAACTTTAAAAATCGAAATTAGTCCAGAAATATCAATTTTAGGTTTTTAAATTTTTTTTGGAAAACGGCTCGTTCAATTTCGTTCAAATTTTAGTATGTTATAGAGTTTATTTTTCTTAGTATAATGCCGTTGGTCTCAACTATTTTGAAGTTTTGTTGAAATATTCATCACCAAAGTAAATAAATATTTGTAATACTGTTTTTCAATATATTTTTGCTTGGCAGTTTTTTGATTGCCGAAATAACCTTTTCATTTTTTATTCCTTATGGGGAAGGTTTTTGGTGGGCTATAGTTACTATATAAGCAAATAATGAATAAGCGTTCGCCGCGCTCTCCCCACACCGTATAAAAGAGCCACCCAAACGCACAGCAGTCAGATGCTCTTACACTCTCAATGGTGTCTTATTATTAGAGTTATAAAGTCTCAGTGTTCTACAAGTTCACTTAAGTGCTTAGAAGTTTTTTTTAAAACTTCTCGACCGAGCCCCGTGACACAACGCTACGCTCGTCAGATACGTTTCTCACTTCGACTCTGTTGTTTGCTTTAAATAACTTCTTAGTGATCTCAGTAATATCTCGAGACCGCATTAGTGCACTGTGCAGAATATAACATACCATGATTGGAAAGGTGAGTAAAACGCATTTAATTATTATGTTATCGGATACATCGTCACCTCTTCCAAAGTATATCTGTCAATAAATGTTTATTGATTAGTTTAAGTGTTTTGCGATTTAAATTTTTCATGTAAATTAACAATAAAGAGCTTTTATTGTAATTAAAGTTTTTCGAGTATATTTTGTTTGATAAGATATTAAAATAATTTTTATAAAATATTTTCTCAAGTAATTAACTTAATAGGTTTTCCAAAATAAATGTTCATAAAACAGTTACTACAAGAAAATTTTTATTTCGGATTTTTCAAGCATCTTTTTTCTCACTTTTTTAGTTTGTGTTTTATTAAAAATGATTTACCAAAGACGGTTTTCCAAGTTAATTTTCATTGAACAGTTCTTTAAATGTTTCTCTTAAACAGTTTTGCAATTCAATTTTTGCAAGAAACTTTTAAATTACATTCACATCAAATAGTTTTCCAAGAGGATTTTCATTAAACAGGTTTTGTTGAAATATTCATCACCAAAGTTAATAAATATTTGTAATGCTGTTTTTCAATATATTTTTGCTTGGCAGTTTTTTGAAATTCCGTAACCGCCATAACCTCCTGCGAGTCCACCATAACCTCCAGCGAGTCCATAACCGCCCAATCCACCGGCGTATCCACCATATCCGCCTAATCCACCGGCGTATCCGCCATAACCGCCTCCATAACCGCCTCCATAACCGCCACCATATCCACCAGCGTAGCCACCATGACTGACTAAGTTGTTGGTGCTTACGTAGCAAGTACCATAACCAGCATTGCCAGTCAAGTAACCGGCATTATGTTTCTCTAAACAATATTAGTTTATTTTTTATTTTTTTTTTTCGCCCGTTGCCCCTATAAAACAATATAGTTCATATTATAACAATAATTCTATAAACGATAGTCACCAAAATTCCGCGAGCGGCGTTCGGTAGGTACTTGATATTTATTTAAGAATCCATAAGATGAACCCCCTAACCACGCCAGGGACGGAGCAGGAGGGGTTAATGTGAAAAAATTTGTAAGCGTCCTATACCTAGATCTCGCAAACGAGGAAAGATCGAGAAAAACCGTTTGTGTCACGTGACAGTTTAGTTGACTGCGACAAAAAAGTTCCATTGGGCCACCCCTCCAAAACGTACAGGGACAGATTCGGAGGGGGGTCCCAAAACCACATTTTTGAGGGTTTTTCCCATCTGACGGAGACCACGTGATACTTTCGGAAACTTTTGTGACGGGTAAACTTGACCAACCATGGGGCCCTCCCGACTGCACAACCGGGTTTCGGTCGGCCTCCGTCTTCAGGTCCGGAATGCCGATTTTCGTCGAAATTTGGCGTTTTTTCAAAACGTTCGTCGACCCGTGCAGATATCGCGATGCGGTTTGTGAATTCGATAGTGTCGGTCGATACCTAACGAACGACGTCGGGAGCGCCGACGCCGGGCGACGTTTCGACCCCGAAAATCGACGCCGAACCCGAAAATTTCGACCCCTCTAAAAAAGAAGATGCGGCGCTAAAAATTATATTTTGACGTTCCCACGCGATAGATCGTAAAAAGTTAGGGCCGGTGTGTACGTGTCACCAGGACCGTATCTCGCCTTTTTAGGGGTCAAAATCGACGTCGAAAATCGGCCAATGGAAATTGCGCAGCCGAAACGGAAGTCCGGTCGGGTTCAAAACCTTCGGATTCGGGATGGGTTTGGCCCAACTAAGAAATACCTTAATGGCGCCGACCAGCTCCGACAACATCTTCGTGTCGAAATCGACTATCGAAAAAAAGGGGGCCCGTTTTTTTAGACACGTTCCTGGCCGAACGTATCGGCTCTGAAAAGAGAGAAAAACAACGTTTCGGCTTCAGCTCGACGAGGGCTATCCGAATCCGGTAAAAAAAAATCGGAAATCGCATTTTTCGGCGAGGCGAATTTTCGGCTTTTGACAAAAAGTTTCGGCATCGAAAAACGGACCGCACCGTTGGAAAGTGCATGAGAGAGAGAAAAATAGTTTATTTATTGTAACAAAATTATTAAAACCCATGCTAAAAATGTTTGTTAAATAACTATTTCTTTATAAAGAAAATATCTGAAAGTACACAATTTGACATTAGCAAGCTACAGATATTTATTGTGTGTTCACTGCCCGTAGGGATTAATTGTTTTTTTTTAACATAATCGGAGTAAAATAAAAACACATCCTTATACTAACTTATGATGGTGTTAAATTTGAGGAGCCTTATGAGAAAAGTATTATTTTGAGTTAATTTGGTACACAATAGAAAAATACAGCGTGAAGTGAAAATGAAAATAAAATTATTACTCTGAATAAGTATGACTTGAAAGCCTACTATGTTAATTTTATAAATAACTTGAGAAATATTAGTTTTAGACCCAAGAAGCTGTGAGTTTTTTTTAAGACAATTATTATATTTACAAAAATGCTTAATGTTTTTTGTAGGAAATTAAATTTTCTACAAGAAAACGTAAAAATATACAGGGAGTTGTATTTAAAATAACAAACTTGCATGTTGGTTCTCAAATACGGAACACTCTGTGTATTTGAAAATTATGCAGGGTGATGCAGTTCGTAATTCCAAACAACTTTTGTATTTAAAGTGTTTTCGTATCTAGCCAAATAACGATGCAAAAAAATAATTTGTTTTAAACGTATATTTTTTCGAAAAAGTTTAAAAATCGAAATTAGTCGATAAATATCAATTTTAGGTATAGGACATGCCTAATGTTTATTGTAGGAAGTTAAATTTTCTACAAGAAAACGTAAATATATACAGGGTGTTGTATTTAAAATAACAAACTTGCATGTTGGTTCTCAAAAACGGAACACTCTGTATATTTGAAAATTATGCAGGGTGATGCAGTTTGTAATACCAAACAACTTTTGTATTTAAAGTGTTTTCGTATCTAGCCAAATAACGATGCAAAAAAATAATTTGTTTAAAACCTTCATTTTTTCGAAAAACTTTAAAAATCGAAATTAGTCGAGAAATATCAATTTTAGGTTTTTAAATTTTTTTTTGGAAAAAGGCTCGTTCAATTTTGTTCAAATTTTAGTATGTTATAGAGTTTATTTTTCTTAGTATAATGCCGTTTGTCTCAACTATTTTGAAGTTTTGTTGAAATATTCATCACCAAAGTAAATAAATATTTGTAATACCGTTTTTCAATATATTTTTGCTTGGCAGTTTTTTGATTGCCGAAATAACCTTTCCATGTTTTATTCCTTATGGGGAAGGTTTTTGGTGGGCTATAGTTATTATATAAGCAAATGATTCTATTCGTACGACAGTGTTGTGTTGTCCGCTGTTCAGAATATAACATACCATGATTGGAAAGGTGCGTAAAACGCATTTAATTATTATGTTATCGGATACATCGTGACTTCTTCCAAAGTATATCTGTCAATAAATGTTTATTGATTAGTTTAAGTGTTTTGCGATTTAAATTTTTCATGTAAATTAACAATAAAGAGCTTTTATTGTAATTAAAGTTTTTCGAGTATATTTTGTTTGATAAGATATTAAAATAATTTTTATAAAATATTTTCTCAAGTAATTAACTTAATAGGTTTTCCGAAATAAATGTTCATAAAACAGTTACTACAAGAAAATTTTTATTTATTTTACATTTAGTTATAGCAAGGTACTTTAAAGACCCCTCTTGAATTTCTAAGACTCCGATGGGACTTTTACGTTTAACATACAGTTCTATAAATACTGGGGAAAAAATGTTAAAGAATTTTTAGACCCATTTTGGTTTAAACTACTGACACGGTCGATAACTACAAAAAACTTTAACGACTCGTTCGATTTTGACGGTTCAATTGCAGTAGTACAATTTCTGAAGAGTATTTTGGAGACCCTTAACTCTTTCAAGGGCGGTGGTCTAAAATATGTACCACCAAACAATGCGTGTATTTGGGCGGTGGTACGATTTTTGTACCACCTACATTTAAATACGTAATTGTGAATCTACCTTTTAAAATTACCGTCTCGTGCGTGGAGCGGCCTCCAGTGGTAGAAATCTAAGTTTAAGAAACCATTGTTGAAACTAAAAAGGCAAATTCAAATAAATAAAACACTTTTTACGGTATTTGTTGAGTGTGTATTTTATTGTAGTGTGAATTTAAGAAAAGGAAAGTTTTTTTTTTCATTTATTTTCGATAACACTAATAGTTTAATTCATTTATAGCCATCGTAAAAACGTAAAAATATACAGGGTGTTGTATTTAAAATAACAAACTTGCATGTTGGTTCTCAAAAACGGAACACTCTGTATATTTGAAAATTATGCAGGGTGATGCAGTTCGTAATTCCAAACAACTTTTATATTTAAAGTGTTTTCGTATCTAGCCAAATAACGATGCAAAAAAATAATTTGTTTAAAACCTTCATTTTTTCGAAAAACTTTAAAAATCGAAATTAGTCGAGAAATATCAATTTTATGTATAGAACATGCTTCATGTTTTTTGTAGCAAATTAAATTTTCTACAAGAAAACGTAAAAATATACAGGGTGTTGTATTTAAAATAACAAACTTGCATGTTGGTTGTCAAAAACGGAACACTCTGTATATTTGAAAATTATGCAGAGTTATGCAGTTCGTAATTCCAAACAACTTTTGTATTTAAAGTGTTTTCGTATCTAGTCAAATAACGATGCAAAAAAATAATTTGTTTAAAACCTTCATTTTTTCGAAAAACTTTAAAAATCGAAATTAGTCGAGAAATATCAATTTTAGGTTTTTAAATTTTTTTTTGGAAAAAGGCTCGTTCAATTTTGTTCAAATTTTAGTATGTTATAGAGTTTATTTTTCTTAGTATAATGCCGTTTGTCTCAACTATTTTGAAGTTTTGTTGAAATATTCATCACCAAAGTAAATAAATATTTGTGATACTGTTTTTCAATATATTTTTGCTTGGCAGTTTTTTGATTGCCGAAATTACCTTTCCATGTTTTATTCCTTATGGGGAAGGTTTTTGGTGGGCTATAGTTATTATATAAGCAAATGATTCTGTTCGTACGACAGTGTTGTGTTGTCCGCTGTTCAGAATATAACATACCATGATTGGAAAGGTGCGTAAAACGCATTTAATTATTATGTTATCGGATACATCGTGACTTCTTCCAAAGTATATCTGTCAATAAATGTTTATTGATTAGTTTAAGTGTTTTGCGATTTAAATTTTTCATGTAAATTAACAATAAAGAGCTTTTATTGTAATTAAAGTTTTTCGAGTATATTTTGTTTGATAAGATATTAAAATAATTTTTATAAAATATTTTCTCAAGTAATTAACCTAATAGGTTTTCCAAAATAAATGTTCATAAAACAGTTACTACAAGAAAATTTTTATTTCGGATTTTTCAAGCATCTTTTTTCTCACTTTTTTAGTTTGTGTTTTATTAAAAATGATTTACCAAAGACGGTTTTCCAAGTTAATTTTTATTGAACAGTTCTTTAAATGTTTCTCTTAAACAGTTTTGCAATTCAATTTTTGCAAGAAACTTTTAAATTACATTCACATCAAATAGTTTTCCAAGAGGATTTTCATTAAACAGGTTTTGTTGAAATATTCATCACCAGAGTAAATAAATATTTGTAATACTGTTTTTCAATATATTTTTGCTTGGCAGTTTTTTGAAACTTTTGTTTAATTATTTTCAAGCACATTTGCGAAGTATATAATTGTGTGTTGACAAAATTATATTTTGTTATGAAACAGTTTTCCAGATAAATTTTCATTGAACAGTGATTCAATAATATTCATTCTTTGAATAGTTTATTATTAAAAGTTTTTTAAGTGCATTTACCTTAAACTGTTTTTTAAATGAATACAATGGAACAGTTTTTCGTTGAAAGAATATTAAAGAGTTTTTAATGTCAATTTACAAAAGCAGTTATTTAGGATATTTTTTTAACAGTCAATTAATTTTGAAATTTTTGAGATCGGAAACAATACTGAGCTAAAACGACGCAAAGAAACTAATCTTGTTTACAAAAGTTTTGCAAATTTGATTTTTTTTTAATAAGTTTGTTTTTTTTTCAGGTTGTTGCCGTTTGCGCTCTTGTAGTCTACGCTGCCGCTGCTCCAGTAGTTCACGTTGTCCCAATTGCTTGCGCTGCACCCGATATCGTTAAAACCGCTGCCCCTGCTGTAGACTACTTCGTAAGTACAATTAATTATAGCAAGGGACTTTAAAGACCCCTCTTGAATTTCTAAGACTCCGATGGGACTTTTACGTTTAACATACAGTTCTATAAATACTGGGAAAAAAATGTTAAAGAATTTTTAGACCCATTTTGGTTTAAATTACTGACACGGTCGATAACTACAAAAAACTTCAACGACTCGTTCGATTTTGACGGTTCAATTGCAGTAGTACAATTTCTGAAGAGTATTTTGGACACCCTTAACTCTTTCAAGGGCGGTGGTCTAAAATTTGTACCACCAAACAATGCGTGTATTTGGGCGGTGGTACGATTTTTGTACCACCTACATTTAAATACGTAATTGTGAATCTACCTTTTAAAATTACCGTCTCTTGCGTGGAGCGGCCTCCAGTGGTAGAAATCTAAGTTTTAGAAACCATTGTTGAAACTAAAAAGGCAAATTCAAATAAATAAAACACTTTTTACGGTATTTGTTGAGTGTGTATTTTATTGTTGTGTGAATTTAAGAAAAGGAAAGTTTTTTTTTCATTTATTTTCGATAACACTAATAGTTTAATTCATTTATAGCTTAACTATGCCAAAGCCATCGTCGTTGCTGCCAAATTCATCGTCGTTGCAGCCAAAGCGATCGTCGGTGCTGCCAAAGCGATCGTCGTCGCAGCCAAAGCCATCGTCGTTGCAGCCAAGGCTATCGTCGTTGCAGCCAAAGCTATCGTCGTTGCAGCCAAAGCGATCTGTTCGTATGACAGTATTGTGTAGTGCACTGTGCAGAGTATTTTTTAAAATTGTAAATAAGAAAAATAAAATTGTTCATCATTATTACAAAATACCTTTGTTTTATTCGCCCGTTGCCCCTATAAAACAATATTTCATCATTATTACAAAATACCTTTGTTTTATTCGCCACATTGCCCCTATATAACAATAGGTATCATATTATATGGATAATAATATCCACGATAGTCACCAAAATTCCGCGAGCGGCGTTCGATAGGTACGTGATAGTTGACCCGGGATCCGAGAAATAATCTTTGTGACGGCACCAGGGACGGAGCAGGAGGGGGTAATGTGAAAAAATTTGTAAGCGTCCTATACCTAGATCTCGCAAACGAAAAAAGATCGAGGAAATCCGTTTGTGTCACGTGACAGTTTAGTCGACTGCGACAAAAAAGTTCCATTGGGCCACCCCTCCAAAACGTACAGGGACGGATTCGGAGGGGGGGTCCCAAAACCACATTTTTCGACGGTTTTACCCACCTGACGAAGACCACGTGCTATTTTCGGAAACTTTTGTGAAGGGTAAACTTGACCAACCATGGGACCCTCCCGACTGCACAACCGGGTTTCGGTCGGCCGCCGTCTTCAGGTCCGGAATGCCGATTTTCGTCGAAATTTGGCGCTTTTTCAAAACAGTGTCGATCGTCGACCCGTGCAGATATCGCGATGCGGTTTGTTTTGTTCGATAGTGTCGGTCGATACCTAACAAACGACGGCACGAGCGCCGACGCCTTGCGACGTTTCGACCCCGAAAATCGACGCCAAACCCGAAAATTTCGACCCTTCTAAAAACGAAGATCCGGCGCTAAAAATGATATTTTGACGTTTCCACGCGATACAGCGTAAAAAGTTAGGGCCGGTGTGTACATGTCACTAGGACCGTATCTCGCCGTTTTAGGGGTCAAAATCGACGTCGAAAATCGGCCAATGGAAATTGCACAGCCGAAACGAAAGTCCGCCCGGGTTCAAAACCTTCGGATTCGGGAAGGGCTTGGCCCAACTAAAAAATACCTTAATGGCGCCGACCAGATCCGTCGTCATCTTCGTGTCGAAATCGACTATCGGAAAAAAAGGGGGCCCATTTTTTTCGACACGTTCCTGGCCGAACGGATCGGTTTTGAAAAGAGGGAAAAACAACGTTTCGGCTTCAGCTCGACGAGGGCTATCCGAATCCGGTAAAAAAAATTCGGAAATCGCATTTTTCGACGAGCCGAATTTTCGGCTTCCGACAAACAGCTTCGGCATCGAAAAACGGACCGCACCGTTGGAAAGAGCGTGTCGAGGTGCATGGACTTGAGTTTATCCCGAAAACGGTTAATGACGTTTCGACGCCGAAAATCGGTCTCGAATGTCGAAATTGTCGAGAAAGATGTGACTATAATCTTTAATGGGACTGAACTTGCATGTTGGTTCTCAAAAACGGAACACTCTTTATATTTGAAAATTATGCAGGGTGATGCAGTTCGTAATTCCAAACAACTTTTATATTTAAAGTGTTTTCGTATCTAGTCAAATAACGATGCAAAAAAATTATTTGTTTAAAACCTTCATTTTTTCGAAAAACTTTAAAAATCGAAATTAGTCGAGAAATATCAATTTTATGTATAGAACATGCTTCATGTTTTTTGTAGCAAATTAAATTTTCTACAAGAAAACGTAAAAATATACAGGGTGTTGTATTTAAAATAACAAACTTGCATGTTGGTTCTCAAAAATGGAACACTCTGTATATTTGAAAATTATGCAGGGTTATGCAGTTTGTAATTCCAAACAACTTTTGTATTTTAAGTGTTTTCGTATCTAGTCAAATAACGATGCAAAAAAATAATTTGTTTAAAACCTTCATTTTTTCGAAAAACTTTAAAAATCGAAATTAGTCCAGAAATATCAATTTTAGGTTTTTAAATTTTTTTTGGAAAACGGCTCGTTCAATTTCGTTCAAATTTTAGTATGTTATAGAGTTTATTTTTCTTAGTATAATGCCGTTGGTCTCAACTATTTTGAAGTTTTGTTGAAATATTCATCACCAAAGTAAATAAATATTTGTAATACTGTTTTTCAATATATTTTTGCTTGGCAGTTTTTTGATTGCCGAAATAACCTTTTCATTTTTTATTCCTTATGGGGAAGGTTTTTGGTGGGCTATAGTTACTATATAAGCAAATAATGAATAAGCGTTCGCCGCGCTCTCCCCACACCGTATAAAAGAGCCACCCAAACGCACAGCAGTCAGATGCTCTTACACTCTCAATGGTGTCTTATTATTAGAGTTATAAAGTCTCAGTGTTCTACAAGTTCACTTAAGTGCTTAGAAGTTTTTTTTAAAACTTCTCGACCGAGCCCCGTGACACAACGCTACGCTCGTCAGATACGTTTCTCACTTCGACTCTGTTGTTTGCTTTAAATAACTTCTTAGTGATCTCAGTAATATCTCGAGACCGCATTAGTGCACTGTGCAGAATATAACATACCATGATTGGAAAGGTGAGTAAAACGCATTTAATTATTATGTTATCGGATACATCGTCACCTCTTCCAAAGTATATCTGTCAATAAATGTTTATTGATTAGTTTAAGTGTTTTGCGATTTAAATTTTTCATGTAAATTAACAATAAAGAGCTTTTATTGTAATTAAAGTTTTTCGAGTATATTTTGTTTGATAAGATATTAAAATAATTTTTATAAAATATTTTCTCAAGTAATTAACTTAATAGGTTTTCCAAAATAAATGTTCATAAAACAGTTACTACAAGAAAATTTTTATTTCGGATTTTTCAAGCATCTTTTTTCTCACTTTTTTAGTTTGTGTTTTATTAAAAATGATTTACCAAAGACGGTTTTCCAAGTTAATTTTCATTGAACAGTTCTTTAAATGTTTCTCTTAAACAGTTTTGCAATTCAATTTTTGCAAGAAACTTTTAAATTACATTCACATCAAATAGTTTTCCAAGAGGATTTTCATTAAACAGGTTTTGTTGAAATATTCATCACCAAAGTTAATAAATATTTGTAATGCTGTTTTTCAATATATTTTTGCTTGGCAGTTTTTTGAAATTCCGTAACCGCCATAACCTCCTGCGAGTCCACCATAACCTCCAGCGAGTCCATAACCGCCCAATCCACCGGCGTATCCACCATATCCGCCTAATCCACCGGCGTATCCGCCATAACCGCCTCCATAACCGCCTCCATAACCGCCACCATATCCACCAGCGTAGCCACCATGACTGACTAAGTTGTTGGTGCTTACGTAGCAAGTACCATAACCAGCATTGCCAGTCAAGTAACCGGCATTATGTTTCTCTAAACAATATTAGTTTATTTTTTATTTTTTTTTTTCGCCCGTTGCCCCTATAAAACAATATAGTTCATATTATAACAATAATTCTATAAACGATAGTCACCAAAATTCCGCGAGCGGCGTTCGGTAGGTACTTGATATTTATTTAAGAATCCATAAGATGAACCCCCTAACCACGCCAGGGACGGAGCAGGAGGGGTTAATGTGAAAAAATTTGTAAGCGTCCTATACCTAGATCTCGCAAACGAGGAAAGATCGAGAAAAACCGTTTGTGTCACGTGACAGTTTAGTTGACTGCGACAAAAAAGTTCCATTGGGCCACCCCTCCAAAACGTACAGGGACAGATTCGGAGGGGGGTCCCAAAACCACATTTTTGAGGGTTTTTCCCATCTGACGGAGACCACGTGATACTTTCGGAAACTTTTGTGACGGGTAAACTTGACCAACCATGGGGCCCTCCCGACTGCACAACCGGGTTTCGGTCGGCCTCCGTCTTCAGGTCCGGAATGCCGATTTTCGTCGAAATTTGGCGTTTTTTCAAAACGTTCGTCGACCCGTGCAGATATCGCGATGCGGTTTGTGAATTCGATAGTGTCGGTCGATACCTAACGAACGACGTCGGGAGCGCCGACGCCGGGCGACGTTTCGACCCCGAAAATCGACGCCGAACCCGAAAATTTCGACCCCTCTAAAAAAGAAGATGCGGCGCTAAAAATTATATTTTGACGTTCCCACGCGATAGATCGTAAAAAGTTAGGGCCGGTGTGTACGTGTCACCAGGACCGTATCTCGCCTTTTTAGGGGTCAAAATCGACGTCGAAAATCGGCCAATGGAAATTGCGCAGCCGAAACGGAAGTCCGGTCGGGTTCAAAACCTTCGGATTCGGGATGGGTTTGGCCCAACTAAGAAATACCTTAATGGCGCCGACCAGCTCCGACAACATCTTCGTGTCGAAATCGACTATCGAAAAAAAGGGGGCCCGTTTTTTTAGACACGTTCCTGGCCGAACGTATCGGCTCTGAAAAGAGAGAAAAACAACGTTTCGGCTTCAGCTCGACGAGGGCTATCCGAATCCGGTAAAAAAAAATCGGAAATCGCATTTTTCGGCGAGGCGAATTTTCGGCTTTTGACAAAAAGTTTCGGCATCGAAAAACGGACCGCACCGTTGGAAAGTGCATGAGAGAGAGAAAAATAGTTTATTTATTGTAACAAAATTATTAAAACCCATGCTAAAAATGTTTGTTAAATAACTATTTCTTTATAAAGAAAATATCTGAAAGTACACAATTTGACATTAGCAAGCTACAGATATTTATTGTGTGTTCACTGCCCGTAGGGATTAATTGTTTTTTTTTAACATAATCGGAGTAAAATAAAAACACATCCTTATACTAACTTATGATGGTGTTAAATTTGAGGAGCCTTATGAGAAAAGTATTATTTTGAGTTAATTTGGTACACAATAGAAAAATACAGCGTGAAGTGAAAATGAAAATAAAATTATTACTCTGAATAAGTATGACTTGAAAGCCTACTATGTTAATTTTATAAATAACTTGAGAAATATTAGTTTTAGACCCAAGAAGCTGTGAGTTTTTTTTAAGACAATTATTATATTTACAAAAATGCTTAATGTTTTTTGTAGGAAATTAAATTTTCTACAAGAAAACGTAAAAATATACAGGGAGTTGTATTTAAAATAACAAACTTGCATGTTGGTTCTCAAATACGGAACACTCTGTGTATTTGAAAATTATGCAGGGTGATGCAGTTCGTAATTCCAAACAACTTTTGTATTTAAAGTGTTTTCGTATCTAGCCAAATAACGATGCAAAAAAATAATTTGTTTTAAACGTATATTTTTTCGAAAAAGTTTAAAAATCGAAATTAGTCGATAAATATCAATTTTAGGTATAGGACATGCCTAATGTTTATTGTAGGAAGTTAAATTTTCTACAAGAAAACGTAAATATATACAGGGTGTTGTATTTAAAATAACAAACTTGCATGTTGGTTCTCAAAAACGGAACACTCTGTATATTTGAAAATTATGCAGGGTGATGCAGTTTGTAATACCAAACAACTTTTGTATTTAAAGTGTTTTCGTATCTAGCCAAATAACGATGCAAAAAAATAATTTGTTTAAAACCTTCATTTTTTCGAAAAACTTTAAAAATCGAAATTAGTCGAGAAATATCAATTTTAGGTTTTTAAATTTTTTTTTGGAAAAAGGCTCGTTCAATTTTGTTCAAATTTTAGTATGTTATAGAGTTTATTTTTCTTAGTATAATGCCGTTTGTCTCAACTATTTTGAAGTTTTGTTGAAATATTCATCACCAAAGTAAATAAATATTTGTAATACCGTTTTTCAATATATTTTTGCTTGGCAGTTTTTTGATTGCCGAAATAACCTTTCCATGTTTTATTCCTTATGGGGAAGGTTTTTGGTGGGCTATAGTTATTATATAAGCAAATGATTCTATTCGTACGACAGTGTTGTGTTGTCCGCTGTTCAGAATATAACATACCATGATTGGAAAGGTGCGTAAAACGCATTTAATTATTATGTTATCGGATACATCGTGACTTCTTCCAAAGTATATCTGTCAATAAATGTTTATTGATTAGTTTAAGTGTTTTGCGATTTAAATTTTTCATGTAAATTAACAATAAAGAGCTTTTATTGTAATTAAAGTTTTTCGAGTATATTTTGTTTGATAAGATATTAAAATAATTTTTATAAAATATTTTCTCAAGTAATTAACTTAATAGGTTTTCCGAAATAAATGTTCATAAAACAGTTACTACAAGAAAATTTTTATTTATTTTACATTTAGTTATAGCAAGGTACTTTAAAGACCCCTCTTGAATTTCTAAGACTCCGATGGGACTTTTACGTTTAACATACAGTTCTATAAATACTGGGGAAAAAATGTTAAAGAATTTTTAGACCCATTTTGGTTTAAACTACTGACACGGTCGATAACTACAAAAAACTTTAACGACTCGTTCGATTTTGACGGTTCAATTGCAGTAGTACAATTTCTGAAGAGTATTTTGGAGACCCTTAACTCTTTCAAGGGCGGTGGTCTAAAATATGTACCACCAAACAATGCGTGTATTTGGGCGGTGGTACGATTTTTGTACCACCTACATTTAAATACGTAATTGTGAATCTACCTTTTAAAATTACCGTCTCGTGCGTGGAGCGGCCTCCAGTGGTAGAAATCTAAGTTTAAGAAACCATTGTTGAAACTAAAAAGGCAAATTCAAATAAATAAAACACTTTTTACGGTATTTGTTGAGTGTGTATTTTATTGTAGTGTGAATTTAAGAAAAGGAAAGTTTTTTTTTTCATTTATTTTCGATAACACTAATAGTTTAATTCATTTATAGCCATCGTAAAAACGTAAAAATATACAGGGTGTTGTATTTAAAATAACAAACTTGCATGTTGGTTCTCAAAAACGGAACACTCTGTATATTTGAAAATTATGCAGGGTGATGCAGTTCGTAATTCCAAACAACTTTTATATTTAAAGTGTTTTCGTATCTAGCCAAATAACGATGCAAAAAAATAATTTGTTTAAAACCTTCATTTTTTCGAAAAACTTTAAAAATCGAAATTAGTCGAGAAATATCAATTTTATGTATAGAACATGCTTCATGTTTTTTGTAGCAAATTAAATTTTCTACAAGAAAACGTAAAAATATACAGGGTGTTGTATTTAAAATAACAAACTTGCATGTTGGTTGTCAAAAACGGAACACTCTGTATATTTGAAAATTATGCAGAGTTATGCAGTTCGTAATTCCAAACAACTTTTGTATTTAAAGTGTTTTCGTATCTAGTCAAATAACGATGCAAAAAAATAATTTGTTTAAAACCTTCATTTTTTCGAAAAACTTTAAAAATCGAAATTAGTCGAGAAATATCAATTTTAGGTTTTTAAATTTTTTTTTGGAAAAAGGCTCGTTCAATTTTGTTCAAATTTTAGTATGTTATAGAGTTTATTTTTCTTAGTATAATGCCGTTTGTCTCAACTATTTTGAAGTTTTGTTGAAATATTCATCACCAAAGTAAATAAATATTTGTGATACTGTTTTTCAATATATTTTTGCTTGGCAGTTTTTTGATTGCCGAAATTACCTTTCCATGTTTTATTCCTTATGGGGAAGGTTTTTGGTGGGCTATAGTTATTATATAAGCAAATGATTCTGTTCGTACGACAGTGTTGTGTTGTCCGCTGTTCAGAATATAACATACCATGATTGGAAAGGTGCGTAAAACGCATTTAATTATTATGTTATCGGATACATCGTGACTTCTTCCAAAGTATATCTGTCAATAAATGTTTATTGATTAGTTTAAGTGTTTTGCGATTTAAATTTTTCATGTAAATTAACAATAAAGAGCTTTTATTGTAATTAAAGTTTTTCGAGTATATTTTGTTTGATAAGATATTAAAATAATTTTTATAAAATATTTTCTCAAGTAATTAACCTAATAGGTTTTCCAAAATAAATGTTCATAAAACAGTTACTACAAGAAAATTTTTATTTCGGATTTTTCAAGCATCTTTTTTCTCACTTTTTTAGTTTGTGTTTTATTAAAAATGATTTACCAAAGACGGTTTTCCAAGTTAATTTTTATTGAACAGTTCTTTAAATGTTTCTCTTAAACAGTTTTGCAATTCAATTTTTGCAAGAAACTTTTAAATTACATTCACATCAAATAGTTTTCCAAGAGGATTTTCATTAAACAGGTTTTGTTGAAATATTCATCACCAGAGTAAATAAATATTTGTAATACTGTTTTTCAATATATTTTTGCTTGGCAGTTTTTTGAAACTTTTGTTTAATTATTTTCAAGCACATTTGCGAAGTATATAATTGTGTGTTGACAAAATTATATTTTGTTATGAAACAGTTTTCCAGATAAATTTTCATTGAACAGTGATTCAATAATATTCATTCTTTGAATAGTTTATTATTAAAAGTTTTTTAAGTGCATTTACCTTAAACTGTTTTTTAAATGAATACAATGGAACAGTTTTTCGTTGAAAGAATATTAAAGAGTTTTTAATGTCAATTTACAAAAGCAGTTATTTAGGATATTTTTTTAACAGTCAATTAATTTTGAAATTTTTGAGATCGGAAACAATACTGAGCTAAAACGACGCAAAGAAACTAATCTTGTTTACAAAAGTTTTGCAAATTTGATTTTTTTTTAATAAGTTTGTTTTTTTTTCAGGTTGTTGCCGTTTGCGCTCTTGTAGTCTACGCTGCCGCTGCTCCAGTAGTTCACGTTGTCCCAATTGCTTGCGCTGCACCCGATATCGTTAAAACCGCTGCCCCTGCTGTAGACTACTTCGTAAGTACAATTAATTATAGCAAGGGACTTTAAAGACCCCTCTTGAATTTCTAAGACTCCGATGGGACTTTTACGTTTAACATACAGTTCTATAAATACTGGGAAAAAAATGTTAAAGAATTTTTAGACCCATTTTGGTTTAAATTACTGACACGGTCGATAACTACAAAAAACTTCAACGACTCGTTCGATTTTGACGGTTCAATTGCAGTAGTACAATTTCTGAAGAGTATTTTGGACACCCTTAACTCTTTCAAGGGCGGTGGTCTAAAATTTGTACCACCAAACAATGCGTGTATTTGGGCGGTGGTACGATTTTTGTACCACCTACATTTAAATACGTAATTGTGAATCTACCTTTTAAAATTACCGTCTCTTGCGTGGAGCGGCCTCCAGTGGTAGAAATCTAAGTTTTAGAAACCATTGTTGAAACTAAAAAGGCAAATTCAAATAAATAAAACACTTTTTACGGTATTTGTTGAGTGTGTATTTTATTGTTGTGTGAATTTAAGAAAAGGAAAGTTTTTTTTTCATTTATTTTCGATAACACTAATAGTTTAATTCATTTATAGCTTAACTATGCCAAAGCCATCGTCGTTGCTGCCAAATTCATCGTCGTTGCAGCCAAAGCGATCGTCGGTGCTGCCAAAGCGATCGTCGTCGCAGCCAAAGCCATCGTCGTTGCAGCCAAGGCTATCGTCGTTGCAGCCAAAGCTATCGTCGTTGCAGCCAAAGCGATCTGTTCGTATGACAGTATTGTGTAGTGCACTGTGCAGAGTATTTTTTAAAATTGTAAATAAGAAAAATAAAATTGTTCATCATTATTACAAAATACCTTTGTTTTATTCGCCCGTTGCCCCTATAAAACAATATTTCATCATTATTACAAAATACCTTTGTTTTATTCGCCACATTGCCCCTATATAACAATAGGTATCATATTATATGGATAATAATATCCACGATAGTCACCAAAATTCCGCGAGCGGCGTTCGATAGGTACGTGATAGTTGACCCGGGATCCGAGAAATAATCTTTGTGACGGCACCAGGGACGGAGCAGGAGGGGGTAATGTGAAAAAATTTGTAAGCGTCCTATACCTAGATCTCGCAAACGAAAAAAGATCGAGGAAATCCGTTTGTGTCACGTGACAGTTTAGTCGACTGCGACAAAAAAGTTCCATTGGGCCACCCCTCCAAAACGTACAGGGACGGATTCGGAGGGGGGGTCCCAAAACCACATTTTTCGACGGTTTTACCCACCTGACGAAGACCACGTGCTATTTTCGGAAACTTTTGTGAAGGGTAAACTTGACCAACCATGGGACCCTCCCGACTGCACAACCGGGTTTCGGTCGGCCGCCGTCTTCAGGTCCGGAATGCCGATTTTCGTCGAAATTTGGCGCTTTTTCAAAACAGTGTCGATCGTCGACCCGTGCAGATATCGCGATGCGGTTTGTTTTGTTCGATAGTGTCGGTCGATACCTAACAAACGACGGCACGAGCGCCGACGCCTTGCGACGTTTCGACCCCGAAAATCGACGCCAAACCCGAAAATTTCGACCCCTCTAAAAACGAAGATCCGGCGCTAAAAATGATATTTTGACGTTTCCACGCGATACAGCGTAAAAAGTTAGGGCCGGTGTGTACATGTCACTAGGACCGTATCTCGCCGTTTTAGGGGTCAAAATCGACGTCGAAAATCGGCCAATGGAAATTGCACAGCCGAAACGAAAGTCCGCCCGGGTTCAAAACCTTCGGATTCGGGAAGGGCTTGGCCCAACTAAAAAATACCTTAATGGCGCCGACCAGATCCGTCGTCATCTTCGTGTCGAAATCGACTATCGGAAAAAAAGGGGGCCCATTTTTTTCGACACGTTCCTGGCCGAACGGATCGGCTCTGAAAAGAGGGAAAAACAACGTTTCGGCTTCAGCTCGACGAGGGCTATCCGAATCCGGTAAAAAAAATTCGGAAATCGCATTTTTCGACGAGCCGAATTTTCGGCTTCCGACAAACAGCTTCGGCATCGAAAAACGGACCGCACCGTTGGAAAGAGCGTGTCGAGGTGCATGGACTTGAGTTTATCCCGAAAACGGTTAATGACGTTTCGACGCCGAAAATCGGTCTCGAATGTCGAAATTGTCGAGAAAGATGTGACTATAATCTTTAATGGGACTGAACTTGCATGTTGGTTCTCAAAAACGGAACACTCTTTATATTTGAAAATTATGCAGGGTGATGCAGTTCGTAATTCCAAACAACTTTTATATTTAAAGTGTTTTCGTATCTAGTCAAATAACGATGCAAAAAAATTATTTGTTTAAAACCTTCATTTTTTCGAAAAACTTTAAAAATCGAAATTAGTCGAGAAATATCAATTTTATGTATAGAACATGCTTCATGTTTTTTGTAGCAAATTAAATTTTCTACAAGAAAACGTAAAAATATACAGGGTGTTGTATTTAAAATAACAAACTTGCATGTTGGTTCTCAAAAATGGAACACTCTGTATATTTGAAAATTATGCAGGGTTATGCAGTTTGTAATTCCAAACAACTTTTGTATTTTAAGTGTTTTCGTATCTAGTCAAATAACGATGCAAAAAAATAATTTGTTTAAAACCTTCATTTTTTCGAAAAACTTTAAAAATCGAAATTAGTCCAGAAATATCAATTTTAGGTTTTTAAATTTTTTTTGGAAAACGGCTCGTTCAATTTCGTTCAAATTTTAGTATGTTATAGAGTTTATTTTTCTTAGTATAATGCCGTTGGTCTCAACTATTTTGAAGTTTTGTTGAAATATTCATCACCAAAGTAAATAAATATTTGTAATACTGTTTTTCAATATATTTTTGCTTGGCAGTTTTTTGATTGCCGAAATAACCTTTTCATTTTTTATTCCTTATGGGGAAGGTTTTTGGTGGGCTATAGTTACTATATAAGCAAATAATGAATAAGCGTTCGCCGCGCTCTCCCCACACCGTATAAAAGAGCCACCCAAACGCACAGCAGTCAGATGCTCTTACACTCTCAATGGTGTCTTATTATTAGAGTTATAAAGTCTCAGTGTTCTACAAGTTCACTTAAGTGCTTAGAAGTTTTTTTTAAAACTTCTCGACCGAGCCCCGTGACACAACGCTACGCTCGTCAGATACGTTTCTCACTTCGACTCTGTTGTTTGCTTTAAATAACTTCTTAGTGATCTCAGTAATATCTCGAGACCGCATTAGTGCACTGTGCAGAATATAACATACCATGATTGGAAAGGTGAGTAAAACGCATTTAATTATTATGTTATCGGATACATCGTCACCTCTTCCAAAGTATATCTGTCAATAAATGTTTATTGATTAGTTTAAGTGTTTTGCGATTTAAATTTTTCATGTAAATTAACAATAAAGAGCTTTTATTGTAATTAAAGTTTTTCGAGTATATTTTGTTTGATAAGATATTAAAATAATTTTTATAAAATATTTTCTCAAGTAATTAACTTAATAGGTTTTCCAAAATAAATGTTCATAAAACAGTTACTACAAGAAAATTTTTATTTCGGATTTTTCAAGCATCTTTTTTCTCACTTTTTTAGTTTGTGTTTTATTAAAAATGATTTACCAAAGACGGTTTTCCAAGTTAATTTTCATTGAACAGTTCTTTAAATGTTTCTCTTAAACAGTTTTGCAATTCAATTTTTGCAAGAAACTTTTAAATTACATTCACATCAAATAGTTTTCCAAGAGGATTTTCATTAAACAGGTTTTGTTGAAATATTCATCACCAAAGTTAATAAATATTTGTAATGCTGTTTTTCAATATATTTTTGCTTGGCAGTTTTTTGAAATTCCGTAACCGCCATAACCTCCTGCGAGTCCACCATAACCTCCAGCGAGTCCATAACCGCCCAATCCACCGGCGTATCCACCATATCCGCCTAATCCACCGGCGTATCCGCCATAACCGCCTCCATAACCGCCTCCATAACCGCCACCATATCCACCAGCGTAGCCACCATGACTGACTAAGTTGTTGGTGCTTACGTAGCAAGTACCATAACCAGCATTGCCAGTCAAGTAACCGGCATTATGTTTCTCTAAACAATATTAGTTTATTTTTTATTTTTTTTTTTCGCCCGTTGCCCCTATAAAACAATATAGTTCATATTATAACAATAATTCTATAAACGATAGTCACCAAAATTCCGCGAGCGGCGTTCGGTAGGTACTTGATATTTATTTAAGAATCCATAAGATGAACCCCCTAACCACGCCAGGGACGGAGCAGGAGGGGTTAATGTGAAAAAATTTGTAAGCGTCCTATACCTAGATCTCGCAAACGAGGAAAGATCGAGAAAAACCGTTTGTGTCACGTGACAGTTTAGTTGACTGCGACAAAAAAGTTCCATTGGGCCACCCCTCCAAAACGTACAGGGACAGATTCGGAGGGGGGTCCCAAAACCACATTTTTGAGGGTTTTTCCCATCTGACGGAGACCACGTGATACTTTCGGAAACTTTTGTGACGGGTAAACTTGACCAACCATGGGGCCCTCCCGACTGCACAACCGGGTTTCGGTCGGCCTCCGTCTTCAGGTCCGGAATGCCGATTTTCGTCGAAATTTGGCGTTTTTTCAAAACGTTCGTCGACCCGTGCAGATATCGCGATGCGGTTTGTGAATTCGATAGTGTCGGTCGATACCTAACGAACGACGTCGGGAGCGCCGACGCCGGGCGACGTTTCGACCCCGAAAATCGACGCCGAACCCGAAAATTTCGACCCCTCTAAAAAAGAAGATGCGGCGCTAAAAATTATATTTTGACGTTCCCACGCGATAGATCGTAAAAAGTTAGGGCCGGTGTGTACGTGTCACCAGGACCGTATCTCGCCTTTTTAGGGGTCAAAATCGACGTCGAAAATCGGCCAATGGAAATTGCGCAGCCGAAACGGAAGTCCGGTCGGGTTCAAAACCTTCGGATTCGGGATGGGTTTGGCCCAACTAAGAAATACCTTAATGGCGCCGACCAGCTCCGACAACATCTTCGTGTCGAAATCGACTATCGAAAAAAAGGGGGCCCGTTTTTTTAGACACGTTCCTGGCCGAACGTATCGGCTCTGAAAAGAGAGAAAAACAACGTTTCGGCTTCAGCTCGACGAGGGCTATCCGAATCCGGTAAAAAAAAATCGGAAATCGCATTTTTCGGCGAGGCGAATTTTCGGCTTTTGACAAAAAGTTTCGGCATCGAAAAACGGACCGCACCGTTGGAAAGTGCATGAGAGAGAGAAAAATAGTTTATTTATTGTAACAAAATTATTAAAACCCATGCTAAAAATGTTTGTTAAATAACTATTTCTTTATAAAGAAAATATCTGAAAGTACACAATTTGACATTAGCAAGCTACAGATATTTATTGTGTGTTCACTGCCCGTAGGGATTAATTGTTTTTTTTTAACATAATCGGAGTAAAATAAAAACACATCCTTATACTAACTTATGATGGTGTTAAATTTGAGGAGCCTTATGAGAAAAGTATTATTTTGAGTTAATTTGGTACACAATAGAAAAATACAGCGTGAAGTGAAAATGAAAATAAAATTATTACTCTGAATAAGTATGACTTGAAAGCCTACTATGTTAATTTTATAAATAACTTGAGAAATATTAGTTTTAGACCCAAGAAGCTGTGAGTTTTTTTTAAGACAATTATTATATTTACAAAAATGCTTAATGTTTTTTGTAGGAAATTAAATTTTCTACAAGAAAACGTAAAAATATACAGGGAGTTGTATTTAAAATAACAAACTTGCATGTTGGTTCTCAAATACGGAACACTCTGTGTATTTGAAAATTATGCAGGGTGATGCAGTTCGTAATTCCAAACAACTTTTGTATTTAAAGTGTTTTCGTATCTAGCCAAATAACGATGCAAAAAAATAATTTGTTTTAAACGTATATTTTTTCGAAAAAGTTTAAAAATCGAAATTAGTCGATAAATATCAATTTTAGGTATAGGACATGCCTAATGTTTATTGTAGGAAGTTAAATTTTCTACAAGAAAACGTAAATATATACAGGGTGTTGTATTTAAAATAACAAACTTGCATGTTGGTTCTCAAAAACGGAACACTCTGTATATTTGAAAATTATGCAGGGTGATGCAGTTTGTAATACCAAACAACTTTTGTATTTAAAGTGTTTTCGTATCTAGCCAAATAACGATGCAAAAAAATAATTTGTTTAAAACCTTCATTTTTTCGAAAAACTTTAAAAATCGAAATTAGTCGAGAAATATCAATTTTAGGTTTTTAAATTTTTTTTTGGAAAAAGGCTCGTTCAATTTTGTTCAAATTTTAGTATGTTATAGAGTTTATTTTTCTTAGTATAATGCCGTTTGTCTCAACTATTTTGAAGTTTTGTTGAAATATTCATCACCAAAGTAAATAAATATTTGTAATACCGTTTTTCAATATATTTTTGCTTGGCAGTTTTTTGATTGCCGAAATAACCTTTCCATGTTTTATTCCTTATGGGGAAGGTTTTTGGTGGGCTATAGTTATTATATAAGCAAATGATTCTATTCGTACGACAGTGTTGTGTTGTCCGCTGTTCAGAATATAACATACCATGATTGGAAAGGTGCGTAAAACGCATTTAATTATTATGTTATCGGATACATCGTGACTTCTTCCAAAGTATATCTGTCAATAAATGTTTATTGATTAGTTTAAGTGTTTTGCGATTTAAATTTTTCATGTAAATTAACAATAAAGAGCTTTTATTGTAATTAAAGTTTTTCGAGTATATTTTGTTTGATAAGATATTAAAATAATTTTTATAAAATATTTTCTCAAGTAATTAACTTAATAGGTTTTCCGAAATAAATGTTCATAAAACAGTTACTACAAGAAAATTTTTATTTATTTTACATTTAGTTATAGCAAGGTACTTTAAAGACCCCTCTTGAATTTCTAAGACTCCGATGGGACTTTTACGTTTAACATACAGTTCTATAAATACTGGGGAAAAAATGTTAAAGAATTTTTAGACCCATTTTGGTTTAAACTACTGACACGGTCGATAACTACAAAAAACTTTAACGACTCGTTCGATTTTGACGGTTCAATTGCAGTAGTACAATTTCTGAAGAGTATTTTGGAGACCCTTAACTCTTTCAAGGGCGGTGGTCTAAAATATGTACCACCAAACAATGCGTGTATTTGGGCGGTGGTACGATTTTTGTACCACCTACATTTAAATACGTAATTGTGAATCTACCTTTTAAAATTACCGTCTCGTGCGTGGAGCGGCCTCCAGTGGTAGAAATCTAAGTTTAAGAAACCATTGTTGAAACTAAAAAGGCAAATTCAAATAAATAAAACACTTTTTACGGTATTTGTTGAGTGTGTATTTTATTGTAGTGTGAATTTAAGAAAAGGAAAGTTTTTTTTTTCATTTATTTTCGATAACACTAATAGTTTAATTCATTTATAGCCATCGTAAAAACGTAAAAATATACAGGGTGTTGTATTTAAAATAACAAACTTGCATGTTGGTTCTCAAAAACGGAACACTCTGTATATTTGAAAATTATGCAGGGTGATGCAGTTCGTAATTCCAAACAACTTTTATATTTAAAGTGTTTTCGTATCTAGCCAAATAACGATGCAAAAAAATAATTTGTTTAAAACCTTCATTTTTTCGAAAAACTTTAAAAATCGAAATTAGTCGAGAAATATCAATTTTATGTATAGAACATGCTTCATGTTTTTTGTAGCAAATTAAATTTTCTACAAGAAAACGTAAAAATATACAGGGTGTTGTATTTAAAATAACAAACTTGCATGTTGGTTGTCAAAAACGGAACACTCTGTATATTTGAAAATTATGCAGAGTTATGCAGTTCGTAATTCCAAACAACTTTTGTATTTAAAGTGTTTTCGTATCTAGTCAAATAACGATGCAAAAAAATAATTTGTTTAAAACCTTCATTTTTTCGAAAAACTTTAAAAATCGAAATTAGTCGAGAAATATCAATTTTAGGTTTTTAAATTTTTTTTTGGAAAAAGGCTCGTTCAATTTTGTTCAAATTTTAGTATGTTATAGAGTTTATTTTTCTTAGTATAATGCCGTTTGTCTCAACTATTTTGAAGTTTTGTTGAAATATTCATCACCAAAGTAAATAAATATTTGTGATACTGTTTTTCAATATATTTTTGCTTGGCAGTTTTTTGATTGCCGAAATTACCTTTCCATGTTTTATTCCTTATGGGGAAGGTTTTTGGTGGGCTATAGTTATTATATAAGCAAATGATTCTGTTCGTACGACAGTGTTGTGTTGTCCGCTGTTCAGAATATAACATACCATGATTGGAAAGGTGCGTAAAACGCATTTAATTATTATGTTATCGGATACATCGTGACTTCTTCCAAAGTATATCTGTCAATAAATGTTTATTGATTAGTTTAAGTGTTTTGCGATTTAAATTTTTCATGTAAATTAACAATAAAGAGCTTTTATTGTAATTAAAGTTTTTCGAGTATATTTTGTTTGATAAGATATTAAAATAATTTTTATAAAATATTTTCTCAAGTAATTAACCTAATAGGTTTTCCAAAATAAATGTTCATAAAACAGTTACTACAAGAAAATTTTTATTTCGGATTTTTCAAGCATCTTTTTTCTCACTTTTTTAGTTTGTGTTTTATTAAAAATGATTTACCAAAGACGGTTTTCCAAGTTAATTTTTATTGAACAGTTCTTTAAATGTTTCTCTTAAACAGTTTTGCAATTCAATTTTTGCAAGAAACTTTTAAATTACATTCACATCAAATAGTTTTCCAAGAGGATTTTCATTAAACAGGTTTTGTTGAAATATTCATCACCAGAGTAAATAAATATTTGTAATACTGTTTTTCAATATATTTTTGCTTGGCAGTTTTTTGAAACTTTTGTTTAATTATTTTCAAGCACATTTGCGAAGTATATAATTGTGTGTTGACAAAATTATATTTTGTTATGAAACAGTTTTCCAGATAAATTTTCATTGAACAGTGATTCAATAATATTCATTCTTTGAATAGTTTATTATTAAAAGTTTTTTAAGTGCATTTACCTTAAACTGTTTTTTAAATGAATACAATGGAACAGTTTTTCGTTGAAAGAATATTAAAGAGTTTTTAATGTCAATTTACAAAAGCAGTTATTTAGGATATTTTTTTAACAGTCAATTAATTTTGAAATTTTTGAGATCGGAAACAATACTGAGCTAAAACGACGCAAAGAAACTAATCTTGTTTACAAAAGTTTTGCAAATTTGATTTTTTTTTAATAAGTTTGTTTTTTTTTCAGGTTGTTGCCGTTTGCGCTCTTGTAGTCTACGCTGCCGCTGCTCCAGTAGTTCACGTTGTCCCAATTGCTTGCGCTGCACCCGATATCGTTAAAACCGCTGCCCCTGCTGTAGACTACTTCGTAAGTACAATTAATTATAGCAAGGGACTTTAAAGACCCCTCTTGAATTTCTAAGACTCCGATGGGACTTTTACGTTTAACATACAGTTCTATAAATACTGGGAAAAAAATGTTAAAGAATTTTTAGACCCATTTTGGTTTAAATTACTGACACGGTCGATAACTACAAAAAACTTCAACGACTCGTTCGATTTTGACGGTTCAATTGCAGTAGTACAATTTCTGAAGAGTATTTTGGACACCCTTAACTCTTTCAAGGGCGGTGGTCTAAAATTTGTACCACCAAACAATGCGTGTATTTGGGCGGTGGTACGATTTTTGTACCACCTACATTTAAATACGTAATTGTGAATCTACCTTTTAAAATTACCGTCTCTTGCGTGGAGCGGCCTCCAGTGGTAGAAATCTAAGTTTTAGAAACCATTGTTGAAACTAAAAAGGCAAATTCAAATAAATAAAACACTTTTTACGGTATTTGTTGAGTGTGTATTTTATTGTTGTGTGAATTTAAGAAAAGGAAAGTTTTTTTTTCATTTATTTTCGATAACACTAATAGTTTAATTCATTTATAGCTTAACTATGCCAAAGCCATCGTCGTTGCTGCCAAATTCATCGTCGTTGCAGCCAAAGCGATCGTCGGTGCTGCCAAAGCGATCGTCGTCGCAGCCAAAGCCATCGTCGTTGCAGCCAAGGCTATCGTCGTTGCAGCCAAAGCTATCGTCGTTGCAGCCAAAGCGATCTGTTCGTATGACAGTATTGTGTAGTGCACTGTGCAGAGTATTTTTTAAAATTGTAAATAAGAAAAATAAAATTGTTCATCATTATTACAAAATACCTTTGTTTTATTCGCCCGTTGCCCCTATAAAACAATATTTCATCATTATTACAAAATACCTTTGTTTTATTCGCCACATTGCCCCTATATAACAATAGGTATCATATTATATGGATAATAATATCCACGATAGTCACCAAAATTCCGCGAGCGGCGTTCGATAGGTACGTGATAGTTGACCCGGGATCCGAGAAATAATCTTTGTGACGGCACCAGGGACGGAGCAGGAGGGGGTAATGTGAAAAAATTTGTAAGCGTCCTATACCTAGATCTCGCAAACGAAAAAAGATCGAGGAAATCCGTTTGTGTCACGTGACAGTTTAGTCGACTGCGACAAAAAAGTTCCATTGGGCCACCCCTCCAAAACGTACAGGGACGGATTCGGAGGGGGGGTCCCAAAACCACATTTTTCGACGGTTTTACCCACCTGACGAAGACCACGTGCTATTTTCGGAAACTTTTGTGAAGGGTAAACTTGACCAACCATGGGACCCTCCCGACTGCACAACCGGGTTTCGGTCGGCCGCCGTCTTCAGGTCCGGAATGCCGATTTTCGTCGAAATTTGGCGCTTTTTCAAAACAGTGTCGATCGTCGACCCGTGCAGATATCGCGATGCGGTTTGTTTTGTTCGATAGTGTCGGTCGATACCTAACAAACGACGGCACGAGCGCCGACGCCTTGCGACGTTTCGACCCCGAAAATCGACGCCAAACCCGAAAATTTCGACCCCTCTAAAAACGAAGATCCGGCGCTAAAAATGATATTTTGACGTTCCCACGCGATACAGCGTAAAAAGTTAGGGCCGGTGTGTACATGTCACTAGGACCGTATCTCGCCGTTTTAGGGGTCAAAATCGACGTCGAAAATCGGCCAATGGAAATTGCACAGCCGAAACGAAAGTCCGCCCGGGTTCAAAACCTTCGGATTCGGGAAGGGCTTGGCCCAACTAAAAAATACCTTAATGGCGCCGACCAGATCCGTCGTCATCTTCGTGTCGAAATCGACTATCGGAAAAAAAGGGGGCCCATTTTTTTCGACACGTTCCTGGCCGAACGGATCGGCTCTGAAAAGAGGGAAAAACAACGTTTCGGCTTCAGCTCGACGAGGGCTATCCGAATCCGGTAAAAAAAATTCGGAAATCGCATTTTTCGACGAGCCGAATTTTCGGCTTCCGACAAACAGCTTCGGCATCGAAAAACGGACCGCACCGTTGGAAAGAGCGTGTCGAGGTGCATGGACTTGAGTTTATCCCGAAAACGGTTAATGACGTTTCGACGCCGAAAATCGGTCTCGAATGTCGAAATTGTCGAGAAAGATGTGACTATAATCTTTAATGGGACTGAACTTGCATGTTGGTTCTCAAAAACGGAACACTCTTTATATTTGAAAATTATGCAGGGTGATGCAGTTCGTAATTCCAAACAACTTTTATATTTAAAGTGTTTTCGTATCTAGTCAAATAACGATGCAAAAAAATTATTTGTTTAAAACCTTCATTTTTTCGAAAAACTTTAAAAATCGAAATTAGTCGAGAAATATCAATTTTATGTATAGAACATGCTTCATGTTTTTTGTAGCAAATTAAATTTTCTACAAGAAAACGTAAAAATATACAGGGTGTTGTATTTAAAATAACAAACTTGCATGTTGGTTCTCAAAAATGGAACACTCTGTATATTTGAAAATTATGCAGGGTTATGCAGTTTGTAATTCCAAACAACTTTTGTATTTTAAGTGTTTTCGTATCTAGTCAAATAACGATGCAAAAAAATAATTTGTTTAAAACCTTCATTTTTTCGAAAAACTTTAAAAATCGAAATTAGTCCAGAAATATCAATTTTAGGTTTTTAAATTTTTTTTGGAAAACGGCTCGTTCAATTTCGTTCAAATTTTAGTATGTTATAGAGTTTATTTTTCTTAGTATAATGCCGTTGGTCTCAACTATTTTGAAGTTTTGTTGAAATATTCATCACCAAAGTAAATAAATATTTGTAATACTGTTTTTCAATATATTTTTGCTTGGCAGTTTTTTGATTGCCGAAATAACCTTTTCATTTTTTATTCCTTATGGGGAAGGTTTTTGGTGGGCTATAGTTACTATATAAGCAAATAATGAATAAGCGTTCGCCGCGCTCTCCCCACACCGTATAAAAGAGCCACCCAAACGCACAGCAGTCAGATGCTCTTACACTCTCAATGGTGTCTTATTATTAGAGTTATAAAGTCTCAGTGTTCTACAAGTTCACTTAAGTGCTTAGAAGTTTTTTTTAAAACTTCTCGACCGAGCCCCGTGACACAACGCTACGCTCGTCAGATACGTTTCTCACTTCGACTCTGTTGTTTGCTTTAAATAACTTCTTAGTGATCTCAGTAATATCTCGAGACCGCATTAGTGCACTGTGCAGAATATAACATACCATGATTGGAAAGGTGAGTAAAACGCATTTAATTATTATGTTATCGGATACATCGTCACCTCTTCCAAAGTATATCTGTCAATAAATGTTTATTGATTAGTTTAAGTGTTTTGCGATTTAAATTTTTCATGTAAATTAACAATAAAGAGCTTTTATTGTAATTAAAGTTTTTCGAGTATATTTTGTTTGATAAGATATTAAAATAATTTTTATAAAATATTTTCTCAAGTAATTAACTTAATAGGTTTTCCAAAATAAATGTTCATAAAACAGTTACTACAAGAAAATTTTTATTTCGGATTTTTCAAGCATCTTTTTTCTCACTTTTTTAGTTTGTGTTTTATTAAAAATGATTTACCAAAGACGGTTTTCCAAGTTAATTTTCATTGAACAGTTCTTTAAATGTTTCTCTTAAACAGTTTTGCAATTCAATTTTTGCAAGAAACTTTTAAATTACATTCACATCAAATAGTTTTCCAAGAGGATTTTCATTAAACAGGTTTTGTTGAAATATTCATCACCAAAGTTAATAAATATTTGTAATGCTGTTTTTCAATATATTTTTGCTTGGCAGTTTTTTGAAATTCCGTAACCGCCATAACCTCCTGCGAGTCCACCATAACCTCCAGCGAGTCCATAACCGCCCAATCCACCGGCGTATCCACCATATCCGCCTAATCCACCGGCGTATCCGCCATAACCGCCTCCATAACCGCCTCCATAACCGCCACCATATCCACCAGCGTAGCCACCATGACTGACTAAGTTGTTGGTGCTTACGTAGCAAGTACCATAACCAGCATTGCCAGTCAAGTAACCGGCATTATGTTTCTCTAAACAATATTAGTTTATTTTTTATTTTTTTTTTTCGCCCGTTGCCCCTATAAAACAATATAGTTCATATTATAACAATAATTCTATAAACGATAGTCACCAAAATTCCGCGAGCGGCGTTCGGTAGGTACTTGATATTTATTTAAGAATCCATAAGATGAACCCCCTAACCACGCCAGGGACGGAGCAGGAGGGGTTAATGTGAAAAAATTTGTAAGCGTCCTATACCTAGATCTCGCAAACGAGGAAAGATCGAGAAAAACCGTTTGTGTCACGTGACAGTTTAGTTGACTGCGACAAAAAAGTTCCATTGGGCCACCCCTCCAAAACGTACAGGGACAGATTCGGAGGGGGGTCCCAAAACCACATTTTTGAGGGTTTTTCCCATCTGACGGAGACCACGTGATACTTTCGGAAACTTTTGTGACGGGTAAACTTGACCAACCATGGGGCCCTCCCGACTGCACAACCGGGTTTCGGTCGGCCTCCGTCTTCAGGTCCGGAATGCCGATTTTCGTCGAAATTTGGCGTTTTTTCAAAACGTTCGTCGACCCGTGCAGATATCGCGATGCGGTTTGTGAATTCGATAGTGTCGGTCGATACCTAACGAACGACGTCGGGAGCGCCGACGCCGGGCGACGTTTCGACCCCGAAAATCGACGCCGAACCCGAAAATTTCGACCCCTCTAAAAAAGAAGATGCGGCGCTAAAAATTATATTTTGACGTTCCCACGCGATAGATCGTAAAAAGTTAGGGCCGGTGTGTACGTGTCACCAGGACCGTATCTCGCCTTTTTAGGGGTCAAAATCGACGTCGAAAATCGGCCAATGGAAATTGCGCAGCCGAAACGGAAGTCCGGTCGGGTTCAAAACCTTCGGATTCGGGATGGGTTTGGCCCAACTAAGAAATACCTTAATGGCGCCGACCAGCTCCGACAACATCTTCGTGTCGAAATCGACTATCGAAAAAAAGGGGGCCCGTTTTTTTAGACACGTTCCTGGCCGAACGTATCGGCTCTGAAAAGAGAGAAAAACAACGTTTCGGCTTCAGCTCGACGAGGGCTATCCGAATCCGGTAAAAAAAAATCGGAAATCGCATTTTTCGGCGAGGCGAATTTTCGGCTTTTGACAAAAAGTTTCGGCATCGAAAAACGGACCGCACATTGCCCCTATATAACAATAGGTATCATATTATATGGATAATAATATCCACGATAGTCACCAAAATTCCGCGAGCGGCGTTCGATAGGTACGTGATCTGTATCCAGCGCATGTTTTCGGCCGAAGGCCGGAAACATGCCAGTACCCATCACTCACATACCCTGCAGCATGGATTCGGCCGAAGGCCGAAACCATGCCAGTATCCAGCGCATACATTCCCGGCTGCATGTATTCGGCCGAAGGCCGAAACCATGCCAGTATCCAGCGCATACTTTCCAGGCAGCATGGATTCGGCCGAAGGCCGAAACCATGCCAGTATCCGGCGCATACTATCCCGGCAGCATGGATTCGGCCGAAGGCCGAAACCATGCCAGTATCCAGCGCATACATTCCCGGCTGCATGGATTCGGCCGAAGGCCGAAACCATGCCAGTATGCAGCGCATACTTTCCCGGTAGCATGGATTCGGCCAAAGGCCGAAACCATGCCAGTATCCAGCGCATATATTCCCGGCAGCATGGATTCGGCTGAAGGCCGAAACCATGCCAGTATCCAGCGCATACATTCCTTGCAGCATGGATTCGGCCGAAGGCCGAAACCATGCCAGTATCTAGCGCATACATTCCTTGCAGCATGGATTCGGCCGAAGGCCGAAACCATGCCAGTATCCAGCGCACACATTCCCGGCAGCATGGATTCGGCCGAAGGCCGAAACCATGCTAGTATCCAGCGCATACTTTCCCGGCAGCATGGATTCGGCCGAAGGCCGAAACCATGCCAGTATTTAGCGCATACATTCCCGGCAGCATGGATTCGGCCGAAGGCCGAAACCATGCCAGTATCCAGCGCACACATTCCCGGCAGCATGGATTCGGCCGAAGGCCGAAACCATGCCAGTATCCAGCGCACACATTCCCGGCAGCATGGATTCGGCCGAAGGCCGAAACCATGCCAGTATCCAGCGCATATATTCCCGGCAGCATGGATTCGGCCGAAGGCCGAAACCATGCCAGTATCCAGCGCATACATTCCTTGCAGCATGGATTCGGCCGAAGGCCGAAACCATGCCAGTATCCAGCGCACACATTTCCGGCAGCATGGATTCGGCCGAAGGCCGAAACCATGCCAGTATCCAGCGCACACATTTCCGGCAGCATGGATTCGGCCGAAGGCCGAAACCATGCCAGTATCCGGCGCATACATTCCCGGCAGCATGGATTCGGCCGAAGGCCGAAACCATGCCAGTATCCAGCGCATACATTCCCGGCAGCATGGATTCGGCCGAAGGCCGAAACTATGCCAGTATCCAGCGCATACATTCCTGGCTGCATGGATTCGGCCGAAGGCCGAAACCATGCCAGTATCCAGCGCATACATTCCCGGCTGGTATGCATCGCTTACAGCCTGTTTCGGCCAAATATCGACAACGATTCGGCTTTACCGTAATTCCAAAACGGTTGGATCTACAAACATGCGGTTTTGACTACCATGTAGGTGTTGTCGAGAGGAATTTTTTAATACGAAGTTTCGAACTTTTTGGTTCATCTTCAGGTTAAAATTAACTTCATTTATAACTGGAAAACCGTTGCTGATAGGAATGTGCGGTTTTCGCCATTGCGATCCTCTTTTTAAGCCAAGTTGCATTTTATAACGTTTCTAATTAGGTTGACCCATCTTCAGGGCTATAATTTTGTATATCGAGAATGGGTAGAGATAGAAACGTGCGGTTTTCGCTGTTTATTAACTGTTATCGAGTAGACGAATAAGATTTGGAGTTTCGAAGGTTTCGTCACTCTTAAGACCATCATCATGTTCTACGATCCGCGTTCTTTCTATGCGCAGCGTTCTTTCTATGCGTAGCGTTCTTTCTATGCGCAGCGTTCTTTTTATGCGCAGCGTTCTTTCTATGCGCAGCGTTCTTTTTATGCGCAGCGTTCTTTCTATGCGCAGCGTACTTTTTATGCGCAGCGTTCTTTTTATGCGTGGCGTTCTTTCTATGCGGAGCGTTCTTTCTATGCGCAGCGTTCTTTTTATGCGCAGCGTTCTTTCTATGCGCAGCGTTCTTTTGATGCGCAGCGTTCTTTCTATGCGCAGCGTTCTTTTTATGCGCAGCGTTCTTTCTATGCGCAGCGTTCTTTCTATGCGCAGCGTTCTTTCTATGCGCAGCGTTCTTTCTTTGCGCAGCGTTCTTTTTATGCGCAGCGTTCTTTCTTTGCGCAGCGTTCTTTTTGTGCGCAGTGTTCTTTCTGTGCGCAACGTTCTTTTTATGCGCTGCGTTCTTTCTATGCTCAGCGTTCTTTTTGTGCGCAGCGTTATTTCTATGCGCAGCGTTTTTTTTATGCGCAGCGTTATTTCTTTGCGCAGCGTTCTTTTTATGCGCAGCGTTCTTTCTTTGCGCAGCGTTCTTTTTGTGCGCAGTGTTCTTTCTGTGCGCAGCGTTCTTTCTTTGCGCAGCGTTCTTTCTTTGCGCAGCGTTCTTTCTATGCGCAGCGTTCTTTTTATGCGCAGCGTTCTTTCTATGCGCAGCCTTCTTTTTTTGCGCAGCGTTCTTTCTATGCGCAGCTTTCTTTTTATGCGTGGCGTTCTTCCTATGCGCAGCGTTTTTTTTATGCGCAGCGTTCTTTCTATGCGCAGCGTTCTTTTTATGCGCAGCGTTCTTTCTTTGCGCAGCGTTTTTTCTATGCGCAGGTTTTTTTTTATGCGCAGCGTTCTTTCTTTGCGCATCGTTCTTTCTATGAGCAACGTTCTTTTTATGCGCACCGTTCTATCTATGCGCAGCGTTCTTTTTATGCGCAGCGTTCTTTCTATGCGCAGCGTTCTTTTCATACGCAGCGTTCTTTCTTTGCGCAGCGTTCTTTTTATGCGCAGCGTTCTTTCTTTGCGCAGCGTTCTTTTTGAGCGCAGTGTTCTTTCTGTGCCCAGCGTTCTTTTTTTGCGCAGCTTTCTCTCTATGCGCAGCGTTCTTTTTATGCGCGGCGTTCTTTCTATGCGTAGCGTTATTTCTATGCGCAGCGTTCTTTTTAAGGTTAGCGTTCTTTCTATGCGCTGCGTTCTTTTTATGCGCAGCGTTCTTTCTATGCGCTGCGTTCTTTTTATGCGCAGCGTTCTTTCTATGCGCAGCGTTCTTTTTATGCGTAGCGTTCTTTCTATGCGCAGCGTTTTTTTTATGCGCAGCGTTCTTTCTATGCGCAGCGTTCTTTTCATGCGCAGCGTTCTTTCTATGCGCAGATTTTTTTCTATGCGCATTTTCTTTTTATGCGATGCGTTCTTTTTGTGCGCGGTGTTCTTTTTTGCGCAGTGTTCTTTCTGTGCGCAGCGTTCTTTCTATGAGCTGCGTTCTTTCTACGCGCAGCGTTCTTTCTATATGTAGTGTTCTTTCTATGCGCAGCGTTCTTTTTATGCGCAGCGTTCTTTCTATGCGCTGCGCTCTTTCTTTGCGCAGCGTTCTTTCTATGCGCAGCTTTTTTTCTATGCGCATTTCCTTTTTATGCGCGGCGTTCTTTTTGTGCGCGGTGTTCTTTTTGTGCGCGGTGTTCTTTTTGTGCGCAGTGATCTTTCTGTGCGCAGCGTTCTTTCTATGAGCTGCGTTCTTTCTACGCGCAGCGTTCTTTGTATGCGTAGCGTTCTTTCTATGCGCAGCGTTCTTTTTATGCGCAGCGTTCTTTTTATGCGCTGCGCTTTTTCTATGCGCAGCGTTCTTTCTATGCGCAGCTTTTTCTCTATGCGTATTTTCTTTTTATGCGCGGCGTTCTTTTTGTGCGCGGTGTTCTTTTTGTGCGCAGTGTTCTTTCTGTGCGCAGCGTTCTTTCAATGAGCTGCGCTCCATCTATGCTCAGCGTTCTTTTTATGCGCAATTTCTTTTTATGCGCAGCGTTTTTTTGTGCGCAGTGTTTTTTTTGTGCGCAGTGTTCTTTCTGTGGGCAGCGTTCTTTCTATGAGCTGCGTTTTTTTTATTGCAGCGTTCTTTCTATGCACTGCGTTTTTTCTTTGCGCAGCGTTCTTTCTATGCGCAGCTTTCTTGCTGTGCGCAGCGTTCTTTTTGTGCGCAGCGTTCTTTCTGTGCGCATTGTTCTTTCTGTGCGCATCGTTCTTTCTATGCGCGGCGTTCTTTCTTTGCGCAGTGTTCTTTCTGTGCGCATCGTTCTTTTTATGCGCAGCGCTATTTCTATGCGCAGCGTTTTTTTTATGCGCAGCGTTTAATTATACACGCAGTGGCATTCAAAATGCATTTTGAACATGTATAGGTCAACAGGGAATACCCTGTATGCATTGAAATGTTAATATAATATAATATAATAATAGTAATAATAATAATATTAATGAATCTTTTCTAGCTTTTAGCCAATTGTACAGGCATTTCGTACTTTTTATATTTATTTGTACATATTTTTTTTAACTGTTATATTTCAACGCTATTTTTCACATGTTTTAGCCTAATTTATGTAAATTTGATATTGATGTTTCTATAGGGAATTAATTACAAATTTTGAGCCCTTTGTAGCACAAGGCGTACTGTGTATTTATTTTCATAAATTTCTGTAGTATAAAGTATTTTCTGTTTTGTGTGTGGTATTGGTGTTATTTACAGTTTCAAATTAAGTTTTTAGTCGTGTAAATTATAATTGCTTTATATATTAAAAAAATATATGAAACGGATTTGTTTGACGTTTACTGAATTACTTTAAAGTACTTAACATTTCGTTAATTTTACTGTATTTAGAGCATTTTTATATTATACGCATTGCTCTATTTTGCTGTGTCTGCAGTTTTTGTATGTTGTCCTCGTTGCATAAAAACAAAATAGATTTGGTAATCAATATTTTTTTCTTTAAAAACACAGAAACAATTTTTTATGTCTAACAGCAATCTTTTTCGACTTAATAATAATGTGTAGGTTCACCTGAATATTTGATACTATTAAAACAGTATGCCTGTAAATAAATTAAAATAAAACATTTTAGAGTAATACATTAAATATCAGAACGACTTCTGGGCAGTACATTGTTATTAATAATAATAATATTCTTTATTTGTTCTAAATGTTCAAAAAGGCGTACAACATGTCACAATAATAATAATACACATATATACACACAAAATTTATATTTACTTAAAAGAGTTTTTAAAGTGAGCGTCATTAAGGTATTCGCTAACCCCATAGTAAGCTTTAGAAATTAGAACATTTCGTAATATTTTCTTCGAGTCGCTGGTGGGAAGATTTTTTATACTCTCAGGTGGTGTTACATTTGTTATATATAGCAATAATTGTGAAGGCGACATTTTTTTAAAGATAGGTATATTTGAAGCAATCGGGCTTTACATTTTTTCATGTCGAATATTGGCTGTATGGTTTCTTATATTCACTTTGAACAGATTAACATTGGTTGGTTTTATTGAATAATTTAATTATATAATACATAACATGTCATAGTTGTTTATTTGAAATGAAAGTAGAAAAAAATAGTTTATTTATTGTAACAAAATTATTAAAACCCATGATAAAAATGTTTGTTAAATAACTATTTCTTTGTTATGAAAATATCTGGAAGTATACAATTTGAGATTAACAAGCTATCGATATTGTCTGTTCAATGCCCGTAAGGATGTAATTGTTTTTGTAACATAACCGGAGAAAAATAAAAACACATCCTTAAACTTATGATTGTGTTAAATTTGAGTAGCCTTAAGAAAAAAGTATTATTTTGAGTTAATTTGGTACACAATAGAAATAAATTTACTTAAATTAACAGTTTTTGCGCTATTCATAAAAAACAAAGAAATTACGTTTTTCATTTTTGCTTATAACTTGCTTATTTGAAATCATACTGAAAATACAATGTTTATCGGTTTATTGCTATCGGACACTTCGGACATTTTCTGATATCGATAAAAAAGTTATATTGATATTTATCGATTTATTGCCCACCCCTTTAAAAAGACCTCAAACGAAATTTTTGTATGCGTTGTGATCTACACGTACCGACAATAGAACTTCCTAATGTTCCTATTGGCTGAACCCACGCTTTCATTGACCAATGAGAAACTACAGCAAAATTTTGTATAAAAGCAGTTAAATCAAATTTTCATGTCATTCGAATTCAAGCTGCAGTAAAGTCATGGTTCTGTTTCTAGGAGACAGTATATTACGTCGGTACTGACACGGGGCTGTGTCGAGAAGTTTTAAAAAAAACTTCTAAGCACTTAGGTGAACTCTTAGACACTGAGACTTTCTTAACTCTAATAATAAGACACCATTGAGAGTGTAAGAGCATCTGACGACTGTGCGTTTGGGTGGCTCTTTTATACGGTTTGGGGAGAGCGCGGCGAACGCTCATTGGTCCGAGCCAGCCCGCGAGGGCGTGGCTTGCCGACAAGCGCGCGACGGTAACACTCCCCGGTCGTCGAAGGCCAAACGTACAGTCAGTCAGTTTTATTTATTTTCAACGATAATTTGAACAATATGTACACATATAACAAATAATGCAGTATTTATATATACAAGTTTAAATATTTACAACATGCCCCGCGGGTGGAGCTGGGGCGACTGGTTGTCTCGGAGGAGGCCTGGTTGGCGGAGCCCGTCGAAGGTTGTCGTAGTGCACTTTTAGTGGGGTGCCGTCCCGATCCACCCAGTATACGTGGGGAGATGCGGCCTCTATGACGACATGGGGCCCAGTCCATTTGGGATGGTGGATGCCGTCGCGTTGGAATTTGCGTACCATGACGGCGGCTCCTGCAGGAAACGGACGTGCCGGTGCCCCGTGGCGGACGTAGCGACGTCGGTAGCGATGTTGGTTCCGGCGGATATTCCGGATGAGCTCGTCCCTGGGGATGACCGGCTGGTTAGGTGCAGCGATGTTCCAATCGCCGGGCTGGGGTAGGTCGTATCCGAGAAGGGCGACGCTGGGCGTGACCCCCGTGGCGGCGTTGGCTCGGGTCCGGAGGCTGAAGAGTGTTTCGGGTAGGCAGTGGTCCCACTGGCGGGGATTGCGCCCCTGGAGTCTGGTGCGAATGCCCTTTTTTATCTCCTGATTCCGTCGCTCCACAGGATTGGCTCGGGCATGGTAAATTGGCGTGGTCCAATGTTGCAGACCCCAGCGAGTAAGGGCGGCGTCCCAAGACGCACTGGAGAACTGGGGCCCGTTGTCTGTGATGACGGCCCTCGGGTACCCGAAGCGGTGAAACACTTCGTGTTCCAGGTACTTGACGACTGGGTTGGTCGTGATGTTGGGCACTGCCTTGGCTTCCACCCAGCGGGTAAAGAGGTCGGTAATGACAATCACAAAGCGGTTTTGGTCAGTGGTCGGCGGATAAGGGCCCATGAAATCCACTGAGACGACGTCCCAGGGTTTACGAATTTTGTGTGCTGATAGAGGGGCTGCAGCTTGCAGTGGTCCTCGCTTCACGGCGGCGCACAACAAGCATTGTTGGACGTACCGGTGGACGTCGGACGATATACGGGGCCAGTAGTAGTGTGTCACTATGGCCCGGGTGGTCTCGTCGCGGCCCGGGTGTCCTGCTACCGCTGAGTCATGGTAGCGGTGGAGGACTCGGAGCTGCAAGGGTTCGGGTACAACCAGCTGGTTCCGGCCGTCCTGCTTGTGCCACAGGTATCCGTCGTGGACCGCGTAAGCGTGTAGGAGACCAGCGTCCCCTGGAGGCTTCTACCCACCGGTGTATTAGCCGTTGCAGGCCAGCGTCCAGCTGTTGGGCGTCCTTGATGTCGTTGGGAAGGCCCGCGTCGGTGATGGTGTTTACTTGTGGGGGGATCATCCTGGAGACGTCCTCGATGGGTGGAACTGGAACGTCGTCCGGGAGGCGGGAGAGAGCGTCCGGAAGCTCGTTGTTGCGCCCCGGGCAGTGCTCGATGGAGAAACTGAACTCTTGCAGCAACAGGGCCCAGCGAGTTAGCTTGGACCGTTCATCCTTCACCTGGTTTAGCCATGTGAGCGCCCGACTGTCTGTACGTAGTGTGAAGGGCTTATCTTCGAGGAATGGTCGGTAACGGCGTATGGCCCAGACGACGGCGAGGCATTCCTGCTCATTTACGTGGTAGTTGGCCTCGGTGGAGTTGAGGCGGGCACTGGCGAACGAGATGATGTTTCGGTTACCGGTCTCGGGCTCCAATTGGTAGAGTACCGCCGCAATGCCTAGCTTGCTTGCATCGGTTTGCAAGAAGTACGGTTGCGATGGGTCCGGACGGTGGAGGTGCAGTGGTTTCGCGAGGGCGGCCTGGATGGATCGGAAAGCTTGGGCTGCTTCGGTGGTCCAACGAAAGCGGTTGGTGGTTTTAAGCAAGTCCGTTAGGGGGGCGGCAAGGTCTGCAAAGTGGTCCAGGTACTCGCGGAGCCAATTGCAAACGCCCAAAAAGGCTCGGAGTTGTTTGCGTGTCGTGGGCTCGGCTGCTGATCGGATGCGGTGGACGTGCGTTGGTAGCGGCTGGTTGTTCGCGGCTGTGACGATGTGCCCCAGGTATTCGATTTGGTCGGTGCCGAATTTGCATTTGTTGAGGGCGCAGCGCAGCCCGTGGTGCTGCAGGCGGTCGAACACTTGTTGAAGATGGTGAAGATGCTCGTCCCAAGTTTTGGAGTATACGACCACGTCGTCCAGATAGGCTAAGGCGAAGCGGTTCTGGATGCCACGAAGTACCTGTTGGGCCATTAGTTTCTGGAACCGGGCCGGGGCATTTTTGAGGCCGAAAGGCATAACGGCAAACTGGAACGTTGCCCCGTCGGGTGTGGAGAAGGCAGTTAGGTGCTTCGAGGCGGGGTCCATCGGGACTTGCCAGTAGCCCGCTCGAAGATCGAGCGTTGTAAAAATTTTGGCCTGGCCGAGATCGTGTAGTGTGTCCGTGATGCGTGGCAGCGGGGCGTGCTCGTCTACGGTTTGCTGGTTCAGCCGTCGGTAGTCTACGCAGAACCGGTACTTGCCATCTTTCTTCCTTACGAGTACGATCGGCGAGTTGTAATCCGACGTACTTGGTTCGATGACTCCCTCATTAAGCATCTCCTCGACCTGGGCGGCGATGACGAGCTTCTTCTCTGGGGAGTGGCGATAGTTTGTCAACCGGAACGGCCGATTTTCCCGTAACGGAATGGCGTGGGCCGTGGACGTAGTGGGAGGGCCACGGTCACGGAACACTGCCTCGTACCTGTCGATCAACTCGATGAATGCCGTCTGGTGGCTGGCAGGGAAGGTTTGCGTAAGCTCCGCTCGGGTTGATGGCGCTGGCTCTTGGCGGCTAACGGGACTGGACACTAGGTTATCAGCAATCCAGCTGATAGTGTGCCCCGTAGCGGCGAGGTAGCAGGTGCGCTTTTGAAAGTCGAGCGTAACTCCGTTGTTGGTCAGCCAGTCATAACCGAGAATTATGGACTCCCTTAGGGTCGGGGCGACGAGGCACTTGGCGCGGTATAGGTGTCGGTCAATGGAGAAGCTCACCGTAGTTTGACCTGATACCGGCATGGCGGAGCCCTGGTCGCCGAGCTGGACGGTCCTTCCCGGAGAGAGAGCGATGTCGTCACCGTGTACCGTGCGTATGAAGCTGTGACTGGCTGCCGAGTCGATTAGGGCCTCCATGCGTCGGCCCCTGAGCTGGATGGCGACCTTCGGGAGGCCACCGTGTGGTAGGTAATTTAGGACCGGTCGAATGGTGCTGGGGGAGGCAGGACGCCGGTCCACGGTCCGTTTCCCGATGGGCGGTTTGGGCACTCACGGTTGTAGTGACGGCCGGGACAATGCCAACAGCGGGGCACCGGTGGTGCGGCCGGGGCACGTGGTTGTGGTTTCGGTTCGGACGCCTTGGCGTGGCGTTCCAGTGAAGTGGCAACATCGTAGAGTTCCTCCACGTCCTTCACGGGGGCTACGTGCAAGGATTGCCGAATGCGTGGGTTGACTTGTTCGATTAGTGTGAGCACCATCTCGCGAAAGGAAGCGGCTGGTCTGAGGCGCTGGAAGAGGAGGACCTTCCTCCTCAGGAACAGGCCCACGGCTTCAGATGCTGTTTGCTGCTGAGTACACAGGCGGTTGGACAGCGCTGCCAGGACGTCTGGGCTGGCGTATTGTCTGTCGAGGAGGGCTTTCAGGTCCTTGTATGTCAGCTTTAGACTTGCGTACGGCTTGACGAAGCTTGCGGCTGGATCTTGCAATTGTGCGAGGGCGATATTGACTTGGCTCGCGGGGTTCTGGTTTTGGGTATGTCGGAAATAATCTTCCAGCTCCTTGAAGAAGTCGGCTGGGTCTTCGTGTTCCTGGCCTCCAAATGTCGGCTTGTTTACTAGTGGTGTGGTAGTGCAGGCTTCCATCATGGACCGGAAGAAATCCTGCATGTCGGTTGTGGTGGTTGGGCGCCACTGGGTTTTGTTCAGTCCCAGAACTGGTGGTAGTGAGGAACAATCGCTTACTGATGGATTTGTGGTGGAGGGTTGTCCAATTGCTGGTGCACCAGAGGTTGGTGGTTCGGCTATGTGCTGGATCGGTTGTTCGGTAACAGACACGATCGGTTGTTCGGCAACGGACGCGATCGGTTGTACGGCAATGGACACGATCGGTTGTATGGCAACGGACTCCATTTGACGCTGTTCCTCGTTGGTATGGTTTTCAGCTGGTAGGCCTTGAGATCTTGTTAACATCTTCGGGGTGGGTCTCAATAACTCCTGTTACTGATAGGCCCCACGGTTGGGCGACAAATTGACACGGGGCTGTGTCGAGAAGTTTTAAAAAAAACTTCTAAGCACTTAGGTGAACTCTTAGACACTGAGACTTTCTTAACTCTAATAATAAGACACCATTGAGAGTGTAAGAGCATCTGACGACTGTGCGTTTGGGTGGCTCTTTTATACGGTTTGGGGAGAGCGCGGCGAACGCTCATTGGTCCGAGCCAGCCCGCGAGGGCGTGGCTTGCCGACAAGCGCGCGACGGTAACAGTACCTCACCAGCGTAGAAGGCTTAGACCGGCGAACGACATCTAATGGAAAGGTAGCGTGCCAGTATTGTGTTGGGGGCCAAACTATCAATCAATTGATCAGGCGTGTGCGAAATTCAGCCCGAAGTTGCCACAGTG
Organism: Elmis aenea; assembly: GCA_947652605.1. Classification (NCBI taxonomy): domain Eukaryota; kingdom Metazoa; phylum Arthropoda; class Insecta; order Coleoptera; family Elmidae; genus Elmis; species Elmis aenea. Next base: position 20,398,441 of record OX393583.1, read on the forward strand.
TGGATACCGTTGTTGTTATGATTGGCACAAACAACGTTTTGAAGTACAACACCAATAATTTCTACAAAAGCCTTAAATGGTTTTTAAGAGAAATTAGTCATGTTTTCAGGCCTTCCAACATAGTATGGTGTACTATACCAGGGTATGCGAAGTGAGATACATGACCTTGGGCCATAACTTTTTTATTTACATCCGTGCTTCTTAGCAACCCCCGCGAGATGGCGACTTGCAATTTTAGCAAAGAAAACAATCTTTCATCACAAAACATAAAGCGAACCCCAGAAGCGAACCATTTTCAAATTTAACGTATATTTAACGCTTGTATTTATTCCTACATAATAAATTGTGAAGGATTATAACGGTAATAAGTAGTATTACACTTGTTTAACATGTTGATTTAATTATCCTACACCCGTATTAGTGACCTAGCTGTGATATTAAAAGTGAAATGGAGATTATAATGAGTTCTAGGAAATTTAGAGTGGGTCCTCTAATCTGGAAATCAAGAAATCGTTTCAAATGTAACTGTTCGTTAACGAAATTGAAAAGATGGTATAAAAGGGTAAGTAATTTTATTGTTTTTGTTTATTACATTATTGTTTTTGGTGTCCAAAATATAAATTAATTGAACGTGTTCAGCTTTTGGGCCTTATTTCAAAACGTTAATTATAAATAATTTTTCCAGAATACATTCACCAGGATCCAATTGTGAAGCTGATAATTGTCAAAGCTTTTTCATTCCACAACACTTCATCACTCGAGGGGTTCAACAGTCACCCGAGCCTGAGGATTGGGTACCACATTTCGTGCTTGAAACTTTCGATGAAGCCAAACCATTAAAGTTGGCCACGATTGGCTATATTAGTGGCTTCATTGCTGAGGGCATCATTCCGAAATTTGTAGACTGCAGGGTATGTTTAGCTAACATTCAGGTGAACTTTCCGTTGCACATGCATTTGTGGATTTAAAACAATATGACGAGGAAGTTCAGCTGAATTATTGTTCAGACAAATTTATTTCATGTTTATGTTCTACATACAATTATGTACATTTTTTATTACCATAAATTTTACATAAAAAAACAAATTTCAATGATGTTAAAATCTTTTGTTGTCGATCATGTAAGTTTTCCGTTTGACATTCATCGTGAAGATTTGATTGAAGCTCTTTTTTATCAAATTTTTGCAGATTTTTAATTTTCAATTATGTTAATAAAATAAACTAAATAGGGCAGCACATATTATTTACAACAAAAGATTGCGCATAAGTGATTGTAAATTTTTAATTTTAAGTTTTTTTTTGTAATACAGTAAGCGCTTGATATTATGATAACTGGTTATTTAAACCAACCGTGTTACAGAATCAAATTTAAAACGTTGAAATCATATTGGTCGTAGAATCATACTTTACGAGTCAATTTTTGATGCATTTATGATATTGTGTATTCCTGTATTAACCTAAATTTTGCAGATTTTTAAATTAAATTTGTTCATTTGGTAAGCAAAAATTTCTTAAATGCATTCTTAATTTTTTTGTTTTTCTCATGTCTACATTATATATTTCTAATTTTTTGTTATTAGAATCACTGTTTAATATAATCATTTAATTAAGGTGATCACAATAAACGGCGTTTACTGTAATAATTTATATTATTTATATTTATGATGTGTTTTATAATTGTGCAATGTTTTTGCAATTTTTATATTATTTAATAAATGTATAATTATATTTTTTTTTTTATTTCATCGTCTTTCAATTTCAATACAGTTACTATTCAGTTTTGTTGGCATGTTTTTAATTAAAAATTTTAATTAAAAACATGTCAACAAAACTGAATAGTTACTGTTTTAATACTGAATTTATTTGAAGTGAAAGCTGGGTGGACTTTCAAAAGTCCCGCTTAATTTAGTTAGTTCTTTCCACCCCCGTCAGATAGCGCAATACTGAACAAGCAGTTACTTAGGCACTTCGTATTCTATCTTCTTCTATGGTACTATACCGCCAATAGATAAGTCTGCCAACCTACTAAACCAAGTGAGAGAGTTTAACGACCTCCTTAAGGATTTCTTGACGAAACGCAATTTGAATTGCTTGGACGTTTTCGAATTTTCTGAAAACGCCCCTGGAAATCTCTTTGTGTCCGATAGAATCCACCCGAACGCGGCCGGATTAAGAGTCCTACAGGAGGCATTAAATAGTCGAATTTGTGTTAGTAACTAAGCCTGTAACAATCCGTGCTTCTACGCAAAGCAGCAAAAAACATGTCTTTTTCAAGACAAAAAAATTGTTCTCAATTGAGCGAAATTAATACAAGGTCTACTTCGATAATACTTTTTTGTACTGGTTTGTTCGATAGCGGTACGCAATTAATTATTTAATGTAAATTTGGTGTAATTGTTTGCGAGAATCCGTGATCGAAAGAAACGTGTTACTGTCATTGTTAGTTTATATTTGTGACATTCAATTAATATCAATAATTTTTACATGTCGGACAAAACATCATTGTAGCTCTTTAATCGAATAAGCTTAACAAAGCAAGTTAAAATTTTAAATAGTGTTCAATGGTGGTGCGTTTTTGAAATGGAGGTTATTGTTTTCAAATTTATAATGGTTGGAATTCGTTTACGGGGGTATAGCGAAAGACAGTTGTCGAATATTTTCTATTTATGTGGTAGTGAAATATTAACTTTATTTATATTGTCATAATTGCATTTCAAATGGTCACAAATGGAAATGATTGACAGCAAGTAAAAATCAGATGTTGTGGCTAATGTCATCGCGGTTTACTATGTGCCATAAAATGTTAGATATTTCACAAAAACATACTGCATAAAGAATCATACCAATAATTACATAATTAGAGAGACTCTAAAACGATTAATAAATGTTGTTCTTTCATGTTAAATGGGCATAATTTTAAATTTGTTGTAAGTATTGGCGTGCAATAATTATTCCCATTAATACTTTAATGAATTATGGAATTATGTATGTTAATAAGTATGGTTGTTGTGATTTATGTAATTTGTTAAGTGTCACTCAACAGCCATAATTAATTTCAAACTAAGTTGACTAAAATATTTCTTTAAGGTAATGTAAAAATTGATGTAATGTCTGATAAATTGGGCAATCAGGAAGAGAAGCTCATCACGGTGTGTTCACAAGTGGCGCAAACGTAAGCATCAAAGAAATACTGTGAACTGTTGTGTACAGTTGTGAACAGCAGTTAAATGTAGGTATTTTTTAAAAATAATTTTCAGTTTAAATCTAAACAAACATTTGTTACAGAGTTGTCAAGGTGTATAGAATGTGATAACAAAAACATGCCATGATAATTCAAAAAACATCGGACGAATGAAAAATGCTTCGACACACCTTTATATATGGACTTTAGGTAAAACAGTGATACTATATGTGTTTGGCAATATATTACTTGCAATAACTCTTAAATTACAGCTCATTTTAGGAGGAGAAAATCATATGCTATTATATTGGCATGTTGCATAAGGAACAGCAATGGATTTTCAAGAAAATATGGAGAGTTTATAGAAATTTGTGTTCTTTGAATAATTTTCATTTCCAAATTTGCAAAGCCTTCATGAATTTGTATCGAAGTGTTATCACACATGTTTAAATAACTCACAGACGTATAATGTATTGCAGTGGTGCCCAACCCGTTGCTTGCGAGCAACATGTTGCTCGCGACACCTTTTGATGTGCCTTATTTAGTTTAACATATTACAAATTTTTATTGTTTGTGCATGAAAACGTTAAAAATTAAAATATTAAAATTAAAATATTCTATACCTATGTGGCTCGCCTAAAATTTTTAAATTCTAAATTAGCTCGAGCCCAGTTCAAGGTTGGGCACCACTGATGTATTGTATCATTGAAATCTTAAAAAGTAACTTTTTATAGTTAATTGTGGTTGTCACTTTACAAAATGTATGTTTGGTGCATACAGTAACAATCCTTTAATGGTAAATGGTAACATATTCATTGCAATTTATGTAAAGTTACCTAAAAATTATTTTTCAATGTTTTATCTTTTTTAGTGGAAAAGTGGTGTGTTTAAAAATTAGTTTGTGTTTTGTAGAGACTTGATTTTAGTGGTTAAGGTTTTAAATGTTATTTAATTTCATATAGAATTTCAAGAATTATGTTAAGTTTATAAACCGGTAGAAATTTGTGTTTTATGAGAAATTTTTATTTCCAAACTTAGAAAACCTTCATGATTCTGTTTCAAGTTATACACGGATCTTTAAAAAAATTCACAGAAATAATATGATACGTTGTATCCAGGGGTTCGGAGCAGTCCAATTTTTTAATTGCTCCGCTCCGGCATCAAAATGCCTGCTGCAGCTCCGCTTCTGCATCAAAATGCCTGCGCCACCTTCACTCCATGGTTGAAATATTGTTAACATCTTTAAAATCAGATATGTAGAAGTTGGTCAAAAGTAACAATATTTGGCACTAATAAACAAGTTAAGTAAGTGAAATATTTGTTTGAAAAAACATATTATTGATCATGAAATGTTGAAAAATAGGAAAAAAGTATAATTTTTTTAAAATTTTACATAATAAACTGGAGCAGTGGAGAAATCAAAATTATTTGCTCAGGATTCCGCTCCAGCTCCTGGCAAAAACCCATTGCTCCACTGCTCCGTGTTCCAGCTCCGATATCAGCTCCAAACTCCTGGTTGTATCGTTGACATCTGAAAAAGCAACTTTTTATATGACTGAAGTTTAATTGTAGTTGTCACTTTACAAATTGTATGTTTGAACTAGAAATGTTAACATATTAATTACAATTTATGTAAAGTTATGTAAAAATTACTTTTTAACGTTCTTCTATCTTTTATAGTGAAAAAAAAATGGTATTTACAAATGAGTTTGAGTTTAGTACAGACTTGGTGGTTAATGTTTTAAATGTTATTTTATTTAATGTTAGTTGTATTATATAAAATTATAGCTTGAAATTACATCCTGACTATCGGAATACAAGATCATAAACAACACTGTCATGAAATATTTATATGTATATTTAATTACGCTGCACCTTTTATTGTTTTGAGTTTAAGATATAGGAGTACCTTAATATGAACAAATTAAGTATAACTGTTGTTAGTATTGAGTTTTCTAAAATGTTATGGATTCAACGGTTTTTGTTATAAGTTTCTAGATAGTTTTTTAAGTATTAACAACCGTATTATCATGTACTAATATAACAATGTTATTGAATAATTAACAAAACTGTACATTAAAATATTTACCAATAAAGAGCTTTTTCTACATATATGTATGATAGTGTTAGTAATATGATTGTTGAGAAATTACAACGTTTATAGATTTATTTAGTGTTCCGAATTACAAACAATTGTGAATATTTAAATATAACATATATTATAACCATTTGAGTAGATTACTGTTGTATGTCGATATTAACTTTAATTTCAAAGCGTTAACATCAAAACCTTTATTAATATTAAATGCATATTTGTGTGAAATAACATATATGATTAAATTTATTTAGAGAGAGAAAAATGCTTATACAGCACAAATTGGAAAGTAGTGAAAATATTAACATTAATGTAATATTATTTATAATGTTCAAGAAAACGTACCGTATTTAATTCTTTAACGAAAAATTATTATAGCTATTGTTAGATATCAGTGGCTTTATAATAAAAAAATTAAATTTGCATTATAATGTGTTCATGTGAACATTCGAAAATTGCCGCCAATTTGCTAAGAACTGTCAATATATATATTACATTAAAAATACTATAGAAATGATGCTTTTCTTCAATTAAATACATTTCTACGTCGATTATGTTTACTTATTAATTGTTATTTGTTATTGGCAAACAACTTTTATGCACAAAATATTTTTCGCTGATGAATGAATATAGCTTTTAGCGCGAAAATGCATCTAAATCAGTTGTCAAGTGTTATCGCTACGAGAAGGTTGTGCGTAGGAAATTGGATCGAATATTGTGTTTCTTCAGGGTGTATATATTCTGTGAGCTTTTTTTAAAGCTACATAGGTGTTAGGGAGCCTGAATAAGACACTGAAGGTAGGAGATCTCTTTTTTTATTCTTAATTACACATTCGCATTTAAAATGGCGCCACGCAAACTCTTCACTTGGGATGAAGTTAGCCAAGAAATGTTATTAACCATTTTCAATACCTATTGTATGAATTTAAATAAAGCAGAGTCAGTTAAACAATTACATGTAGAGTTTGTAAAGTTATATCCAGAATGTAAGTTAAAACCGGCCACACTGTATACTTATGTTACAAAACTGAATTCAGGTAAAAAAGACACCTTGAATACATTTGTTAGTACATCTATTTGGACTGACAGATTAGACGATTTTTTAATTAGTTGTGCGAAAGAGGCACACATACAGAACATACAAAACAAACAGATGGGCTTGAAGGCTGGAAAAGTTGGAAGACACAGTGAATTTCAAAGTATTTTAGTTAAATTGTTTTTCAAAAAGTATAAATATGTCAGTAAAAGTAATATTTTGGTTCATTTTAATAAGCTCAAAAATGCAGGAAAAATTGTTTTTGGCAATATTTCACAGCCTTCTTCAGACTTTGTACAAACAATGCAATTTTGGGAATACGGACACAAATTAAGTATACATCGAATTTTTCATCACTGCTGTGCTCGTTGCTCAATTTTAAATGCGAGTAGATCTTTTAAAATTACGAAAAATAGGGATGACATACTTATAACAAATTACTACTTGGACGATTTCTTGGATAACTTTTATAAAAAAAACGATAACGAATTTTTCATTTGTGGCAACTGCACCAAACTAAACATTCTTACTGACTATCCTCTTGCTCCGGCATTAGAAAAAAATTTACCATTGCCAGACGTTATTTCAAATCTAACATCATATGAAAAACGTCAGATTGCATTGGTAGGTTTATTTTCTACTACATCTGACTCCGACAGTCAAAAAGGCGTTTACACTAATACTGCGTTCGGAATTTAACTCGCAGATGCGATCTATGAGAGTAAGATTTAAGGTCACGTGGTATCGTGATGAAACCGATCACTTTAAAATAAACGAACGGGTGTTAGTGACAATGTAGATTTTAACCTCAAAGTTTTGACATAAGTTTCGTAAAAAAAATTTATTAAAAAATGAACCGTAATATTGCAAGTGTTATGTTTGCAATTAACTGTGGAAAAATGTTTTTTGATGACGACGAAGATGATCAAGAATTTGATGTTGTGGAAAAAGTCAAAAATTATGCAGAAATTTTGGTTCCTCGCTTCACAGACCACCAATTCAAAAGAAATTTTAGAATGTTTCCCGAAACATTTGAAGACCTTTTAGGTAAACTTCATAGTGTGGAAGAGAATAAGATAGCTGCCGGGCATCCACAAATGGCGTTAGAAAAACAGGCAATGGTTGCTGTCTGGTGTTTAGCAAACATGGAAAGTTTTCGTTCTATTTCAGAACGATTCGGAATAAGTAAATCAACCTGCTGGGATGTTCTCCAAAGAATATGCAAAAAGTTACTAGTGATAAACGTACAGTATAAAATTGTATGGTGGCCCTCACGTACAAGATGTCTCCAAATTATGCAAGATTTTGAAGAAATAAATGGTTTTCCAGGAGTAATTGGATGCATTGATGGAAGTCATATTCGTATCATGAAACCTCTGAAATATCCAAACTCTTATGTTAATCGAAAAAATTATCATTCAGTGCTGTTGCAAGGTGTTTGTGACAATAGAAAACTTTTTATTGATGTATATGCTGGAGAACCAGGCTCTATCCATGATTGTAGGCTGTTGCAAAAGTCAGATCTCTATACAAGATTATGTAGCAATGAATTGGAATTTCCTAACAACGGTCATCTCCTTGGGGATCTTGCTTATAAACTTACTGATAAGATAATGGTCGGGTTTAAAGATAATGGTTTTCTGACAGCACATCAAAAATTATTTAACTTTAAATTGTCACAAATCAGAGTATGTATTGAAAATGCTTTTGGTCTACTAAAAGGTCGCTTTCGGAGACTGAAATATGTTGAAACAGTTCGACTAGATTTAATTTCATTAATGATAGTTGCATCATGTGTTCTTCATAATATTTGTATATTGGCAGGTGATACAGCAGAAGATATAGTTAACATAAATGCAGAAGTTGATGAAGAAAGATTAAACGATGCAAATTTACCTTATGAACAATTGCAAGAAAATGACCAAAATTCAGCTGCAAAAAGAAATAATATTTTAAATAACTTTAGGAATGTCTTATAGCTGTATTTATATATTTGGTAACTTAATATATTACATGTAAAGAACACTACTTGTAAAAATAAATGTAGCTAGTACACTAACAATAAGTAACATAACATACGTAAAAAACCTTTTATGAAAATAAAATTTATACTCAAAAGAAAGAATTACATTTACTTTTCTTCATCACATTTTTTGTTACAGTTTGAACAATGATTTTCAATGTTGTTTGCTATTCTTTCTAAAATATTTAGATATCGATCATGCCTCTCCATTTTTTCTTTATGTCTTCGCTCAATAGGGTTAATTCTTCTTTTTTTTAATAATCCTGAGTTATTTTTTCTCGAGCTGTCTTCGTCCATCTCTTCACTTTCAACATCTTCACTTTGAGCAAGTAATACATTTGTGGAAGAACTGGAAGTATTAACTACCAGTCCTCTAGCACTACTGCATGTAGCAACCGCATTTATCTCCGGTTTTTTATGTAAAATTTTATTGATTACGTCAAAAAATTCCCAATATTTAGGGTTTCTGCCTGAGGTATTGTTGTTTTTTAAAACCTCTTTATAAGTTTTTTGTAGGCCTTTCCATTTAGTATCGCACTGCTGCCATGTTATGCCCCTATAAAACAATATAGTTCATATTATAACAATAATTCTATAAACGATAGTCACCAAAATTCCGCGAGCGGCGTTCGGTAGGTACTTGATATTTATTTAAGAATCCATAAGATGAACCCCCTAACCACGCCAGGGACGGAGCAGGAGGGGTTAATGTGAAAAAATTTGTAAGCGTCCTATACCTAGATCTCGCAAACGAGGAAAGATCGAGAAAAACCGTTTGTGTCACGTGACAGTTTAGTTGACTGCGACAAAAAAGTTCCATTGGGCCACCCCTCCAAAACGTACAGGGACAGATTCGGAGGGGGGTCCCAAAACCACATTTTTGAGGGTTTTTCCCATCTGACGGAGACCACGTGATACTTTCGGAAACTTTTGTGACGGGTAAACTTGACCAACCATGGGGCCCTCCCGACTGCACAACCGGGTTTCGGTCGGCCTCCGTCTTCAGGTCCGGAATGCCGATTTTCGTCGAAATTTGGCGTTTTTTCAAAACGTTCGTCGACCCGTGCAGATATCGCGATGCGGTTTGTGAATTCGATAGTGTCGGTCGATACCTAACGAACGACGTCGGGAGCGCCGACGCCGGGCGACGTTTCGACCCCGAAAATCGACGCCGAACCCGAAAATTTCGACCCCTCTAAAAAAGAAGATGCGGCGCTAAAAATTATATTTTGACGTTCCCACGCGATAGATCGTAAAAAGTTAGGGCCGGTGTGTACGTGTCACCAGGACCGTATCTCGCCTTTTTAGGGGTCAAAATCGACGTCGAAAATCGGCCAATGGAAATTGCGCAGCCGAAACGGAAGTCCGGTCGGGTTCAAAACCTTCGGATTCGGGATGGGTTTGGCCCAACTAAGAAATACCTTAATGGCGCCGACCAGCTCCGACAACATCTTCGTGTCGAAATCGACTATCGAAAAAAAGGGGGCCCGTTTTTTTAGACACGTTCCTGGCCGAACGTATCGGCTCTGAAAAGAGAGAAAAACAACGTTTCGGCTTCAGCTCGACGAGGGCTATCCGAATCCGGTAAAAAAAAATCGGAAATCGCATTTTTCGGCGAGGCGAATTTTCGGCTTTTGACAAAAAGTTTCGGCATCGAAAAACGGACCGCACATTGCCCCTATATAACAATAGGTATCATATTATATGGATAATAATATCCACGATAGTCACCAAAATTCCGCGAGCGGCGTTCGATAGGTACGTGATCTGTATCCAGCGCATGTTTTCGGCCGAAGGCCGGAAACATGCCAGTACCCCACTCACATACCCTGCAGCATGGATTCGGCCGAAGGCCGAAACCATGCCAGTATCCAGCGCATACATTCCCGGCTGCATGTATTCGGCCGAAGGCCGAAACCATGCCAGTATCCAGCGCATACTTTCCAGGCAGCATGGATTCGGCCGAAGGCCGAAACCATGCCAGTATCCGGCGCATACTATCCCGGCAGCATGGATTCGGCCGAAGGCCGAAACCATGCCAGTATCCAGCGCATACATTCCCGGCTGCATGGATTCGGCCGAAGGCCGAAACCATGCCAGTATGCAGCGCATACTTTCCCGGTAGCATGGATTCGGCCAAAGGCCGAAACCATGCCAGTATCCAGCGCATATATTCCCGGCAGCATGGATTCGGCTGAAGGCCGAAACCATGCCAGTATCCAGCGCATACATTCCTTGCAGCATGGATTCGGCCGAAGGCCGAAACCATGCCAGTATCTAGCGCATACATTCCTTGCAGCATGGATTCGGCCGAAGGCCGAAACCATGCCAGTATCCAGCGCACACATTCCCGGCAGCATGGATTCGGCCGAAGGCCGAAACCATGCTAGTATCCAGCGCATACTTTCCCGGCAGCATGGATTCGGCCGAAGGCCGAAACCATGCCAGTATTTAGCGCATACATTCCCGGCAGCATGGATTCGGCCGAAGGCCGAAACCATGCCAGTATCCAGCGCACACATTCCCGGCAGCATGGATTCGGCCGAAGGCCGAAACCATGCCAGTATCCAGCGCACACATTCCCGGCAGCATGGATTCGGCCGAAGGCCGAAACCATGCCAGTATCCAGCGCATATATTCCCGGCAGCATGGATTCGGCCGAAGGCCGAAACCATGCCAGTATCCAGCGCATACATTCCTTGCAGCATGGATTCGGCCGAAGGCCGAAACCATGCCAGTATCCAGCGCACACATTTCCGGCAGCATGGATTCGGCCGAAGGCCGAAACCATGCCAGTATCCAGCGCACACATTTCCGGCAGCATGGATTCGGCCGAAGGCCGAAACCATGCCAGTATCCGGCGCATACATTCCCGGCAGCATGGATTCGGCCGAAGGCCGAAACCATGCCAGTATCCAGCGCATACATTCCCGGCAGCATGGATTCGGCCGAAGGCCGAAACTATGCCAGTATCCAGCGCATACATTCCTGGCTGCATGGATTCGGCCGAAGGCCGAAACCATGCCAGTATCCAGCGCATACATTCCCGGCTGGTATGCATCGCTTACAGCCTGTTTCGGCCAAATATCGACAACGATTCGGCTTTACCGTAATTCCAAAACGGTTGGATCTACAAACATGCGGTTTTGACTACCATGTAGGTGTTGTCGAGAGGAATTTTTTAATACGAAGTTTCGAACTTTTTGGTTCATCTTCAGGTTAAAATTAACTTCATTTATAACTGGAAAACCGTTGCTGATAGGAATGTGCGGTTTTCGCCATTGCGATCCTCTTTTTAAGCCAAGTTGCATTTTATAACGTTTCTAATTAGGTTGACCCATCTTCAGGGCTATAATTTTGTATATCGAGAATGGGTAGAGATAGAAACGTGCGGTTTTCGCTGTTTATTAACTGTTATCGAGTAGACGAATAAGATTTGGAGTTTCGAAGGTTTCGTCACTCTTAAGACCATCATCATGTTCTACGATCCGCGTTCTTTCTATGCGCAGCGTTCTTTCTATGCGTAGCGTTCTTTCTATGCGCAGCGTTCTTTTTATGCGCAGCGTTCTTTCTATGCGCAGCGTTCTTTTTATGCGCAGCGTTCTTTCTATGCGCAGCGTACTTTTTATGCGCAGCGTTCTTTTTATGCGTGGCGTTCTTTCTATGCGGAGCGTTCTTTCTATGCGCAGCGTTCTTTTTATGCGCAGCGTTCTTTCTATGCGCAGCGTTCTTTTGATGCGCAGCGTTCTTTCTATGCGCAGCGTTCTTTTTATGCGCAGCGTTCTTTCTATGCGCAGCGTTCTTTCTATGCGCAGCGTTCTTTCTATGCGCAGCGTTCTTTCTTTGCGCAGCGTTCTTTTTATGCGCAGCGTTCTTTCTTTGCGCAGCGTTCTTTTTGTGCGCAGTGTTCTTTCTGTGCGCAACGTTCTTTTTATGCGCTGCGTTCTTTCTATGCTCAGCGTTCTTTTTGTGCGCAGCGTTCTTTCTATGCGCAGCGTTTTTTTTATGCGCAGCGTTATTTCTTTGCGCAGCGTTCTTTTTATGCGCAGCGTTCTTTCTTTGCGCAGCGTTCTTTTTGTGCGCAGTGTTCTTTCTGTGCGCAGCGTTCTTTCTTTGCGCAGCGTTCTTTCTTTGCGCAGCGTTCTTTCTATGCGCAGCGTTCTTTTTATGCGCAGCGTTCTTTCTATGCGCAGCCTTCTTTTTTTGCGCAGCGTTCTTTCTATGCGCAGCTTTCTTTTTATGCGTGGCGTTCTTCCTATGCGCAGCGTTTTTTTTATGCGCAGCGTTCTTTCTATGCGCAGCGTTCTTTTTATGCGCAGCGTTCTTTCTTTGCGCAGCGTTTTTTCTATGCGCAGGTTTTTTTTTATGCGCAGCGTTCTTTCTTTGCGCATCGTTCTTTCTATGAGCAACGTTCTTTTTATGCGCACCGTTCTATCTATGCGCAGCGTTCTTTTTATGCGCAGCGTTCTTTCTATGCGCAGCGTTCTTTTCATACGCAGCGTTCTTTCTTTGCGCAGCGTTCTTTTTATGCGCAGCGTTCTTTCTTTGCGCAGCGTTCTTTTTGAGCGCAGTGTTCTTTCTGTGCCCAGCGTTCTTTTTTTGCGCAGCTTTCTCTCTATGCGCAGCGTTCTTTTTATGCGCGGCGTTCTTTCTATGCGTAGCGTTATTTCTATGCGCAGCGTTCTTTTTAAGGTTAGCGTTCTTTCTATGCGCTGCGTTCTTTTTATGCGCAGCGTTCTTTCTATGCGCTGCGTTCTTTTTATGCGCAGCGTTCTTTCTATGCGCAGCGTTCTTTTTATGCGTAGCGTTCTTTCTATGCGCAGCGTTTTTTTTATGCGCAGCGTTCTTTCTATGCGCAGCGTTCTTTTCATGCGCAGCGTTCTTTCTATGCGCAGATTTTTTTCTATGCGCATTTTCTTTTTATGCGATGCGTTCTTTTTGTGCGCGGTGTTCTTTTTTGCGCAGTGTTCTTTCTGTGCGCAGCGTTCTTTCTATGAGCTGCGTTCTTTCTACGCCCAGCGTTCTTTCTATATGTAGTGTTCTTTCTATGCGCAGCGTTCTTTTTATGCGCAGCGTTCTTTCTATGCGCTGCGCTCTTTCTTTGCGCAGCGTTCTTTCTATGCGCAGCTTTTTTTCTATGCGCATTTCCTTTTTATGCGCGGCGTTCTTTTTGTGCGCGGTGTTCTTTTTGTGCGCGGTGTTCTTTTTGTGCGCAGTGATCTTTCTGTGCGCAGCGTTCTTTCTATGAGCTGCGTTCTTTCTACGCGCAGCGTTCTTTGTATGCGTAGCGTTCTTTCTATGCGCAGCGTTCTTTTTATGCGCAGCGTTCTTTTTATGCGCTGCGCTTTTTCTATGCGCAGCGTTCTTTCTATGCGCAGCTTTTTCTCTATGCGTATTTTCTTTTTATGCGCGGCGTTCTTTTTGTGCGCGGTGTTCTTTTTGTGCGCAGTGTTCTTTCTGTGCGCAGCGTTCTTTCAATGAGCTGCGCTCCATCTATGCTCAGCGTTCTTTTTATGCGCAATTTCTTTTTATGCGCAGCGTTTTTTTGTGCGCAGTGTTTTTTTTGTGCGCAGTGTTCTTTCTGTGGGCAGCGTTCTTTCTATGAGCTGCGTTTTTTTTATTGCAGCGTTCTTTCTATGCACTGCGTTTTTTCTTTGCGCAGCGTTCTTTCTATGCGCAGCTTTCTTGCTGTGCGCAGCGTTCTTTTTGTGCGCAGCGTTCTTTCTGTGCGCATTGTTCTTTCTGTGCGCATCGTTCTTTCTATGCGCGGCGTTCTTTCTTTGCGCAGTGTTCTTTCTGTGCGCATCGTTCTTTTTATGCGCAGCGCTATTTCTATGCGCAGCGTTTTTTTTATGCGCAGCGTTTAATTATACACGCAGTGGCATTCAAAATGCATTTTGAACATGTATAGGTCAACAGGGAATACCCTGTATGCATTGAAATGTTAATATAATATAATATAATAATAGTAATAATAATAATATTAATGAATCTTTTCTAGCTTTTAGCCAATTGTACAGGCATTTCGTACTTTTTATATTTATTTGTACATATTTTTTTTAACTGTTATATTTCAACGCTATTTTTCACATGTTTTAGCCTAATTTATGTAAATTTGATATTGATGTTTCTATAGGGAATTAATTACAAATTTTGAGCCCTTTGTAGCACAAGGCGTACTGTGTATTTATTTTCATAAATTTCTGTAGTATAAAGTATTTTCTGTTTTGTGTGTGGTATTGGTGTTATTTACAGTTTCAAATTAAGTTTTTAGTCGTGTAAATTATAATTGCTTTATATATTAAAAAAATATATGAAACGGATTTGTTTGACGTTTACTGAATTACTTTAAAGTACTTAACATTTCGTTAATTTTACTGTATTTAGAGCATTTTTATATTATACGCATTGCTCTATTTTGCTGTGTCTGCAGTTTTTGTATGTTGTCCTCGTTGCATAAAAACAAAATAGATTTGGTAATCAATATTTTTTTCTTTAAAAACACAGAAACAATTTTTTATGTCTAACAGCAATCTTTTTCGACTTAATAATAATGTGTAGGTTCACCTGAATATTTGATACTATTAAAACAGTATGCCTGTAAATAAATTAAAATAAAACATTTTAGAGTAATACATTAAATATCAGAACGACTTCTGGGCAGTACATTGTTATTAATAATAATAATATTCTTTATTTGTTCTAAATGTTCAAAAAGGCGTACAACATGTCACAATAATAATAATACACATATATACACACAAAATTTATATTTACTTAAAAGAGTTTTTAAAGTGAGCGTCATTAAGGTATTCGCTAACCCCATAGTAAGCTTTAGAAATTAGAACATTTCGTAATATTTTCTTCGAGTCGCTGGTGGGAAGATTTTTTATACTCTCAGGTGGTGTTACATTTGTTATATATAGCAATAATTGTGAAGGCGACATTTTTTTAAAGATAGGTATATTTGAAGCAATCGGGCTTTACATTTTTTCATGTCGAATATTGGCTGTATGGTTTCTTATATTCACTTTGAACAGATTAACATTGGTTGGTTTTATTGAATAATTTAATTATATAATACATAACATGTCATAGTTGTTTATTTGAAATGAAAGTAGAAAAAAATAGTTTATTTATTGTAACAAAATTATTAAAACCCATGATAAAAATGTTTGTTAAATAACTATTTCTTTGTTATGAAAATATCTGGAAGTATACAATTTGAGATTAACAAGCTATCGATATTGTCTGTTCAATGCCCGTAAGGATGTAATTGTTTTTGTAACATAACCGGAGAAAAATAAAAACACATCCTTAAACTTATGATTGTGTTAAATTTGAGTAGCCTTAAGAAAAAAGTATTATTTTGAGTTAATTTGGTACACAATAGAAATAAATTTACTTAAATTAACAGTTTTTGCGCTATTCATAAAAAACAAAGAAATTACGTTTTTCATTTTTGCTTATAACTTGCTTATTTGAAATCATACTGAAAATACAATGTTTATCGGTTTATTGCTATCGGACACTTCGGACATTTTCTGATATCGATAAAAAAGTTATATTGATATTTATCGATTTATTGCCCACCCCTTTAAAAAGACCTCAAACGAAATTTTTGTATGCGTTGTGATCTACACGTACCGACAATAGAACTTCCTAATGTTCCTATTGGCTGAACCCACGCTTTCATTGACCAATGAGAAACTACAGCAAAATTTTGTATAAAAGCAGTTAAATCAAATTTTCATGTCATTCGAATTCAAGCTGCAGTAAAGTCATGGTTCTGTTTCTAGGAGACAGTATATTACGTCGGTACTGACACGGGGCTGTGTCGAGAAGTTTTAAAAAAAACTTCTAAGCACTTAGGTGAACTCTTAGACACTGAGACTTTCTTAACTCTAATAATAAGACACCATTGAGAGTGTAAGAGCATCTGACGACTGTGCGTTTGGGTGGCTCTTTTATACGGTTTGGGGAGAGCGCGGCGAACGCTCATTGGTCCGAGCCAGCCCGCGAGGGCGTGGCTTGCCGACAAGCGCGCGACGGTAACACTCCCCGGTCGTCGAAGGCCAAACGTACAGTCAGTCAGTTTTATTTATTTTCAACGATAATTTGAACAATATGTACACATATAACAAATAATGCAGTATTTATATATACAAGTTTAAATATTTACAACATGCCCCGCGGGTGGAGTTGGGGCGACTGGTTGTCTCGGAGGAGGCCTGGTTGGCGGAGCCCGTCGAAGGTTGTCGTAGTGCACTTTTAGTGGGGTGCCGTCCCGATCCACCCAGTATACGTGGGGAGATGCGGCCTCTATGACGACATGGGGCCCAGTCCATTTGGGATGGTGGATGCCGTCGCGTTGGAATTTGCGTACCATGACGGCGGCTCCTGCAGGAAACGGACGTGCCGGTGCCCCGTGGCGGACGTAGCGACGTCGGTAGCGATGTTGGTTCCGGCGGATATTCCGGATGAGCTCGTCCCTGGGGATGACCGGCTGGTTAGGTGCAGCGATGTTCCAATCGCCGGGCTGGGGTAGGTCGTATCCGAGAAGGGCGACGCTGGGCGTGACCCCCGTGGCGGCGTTGGCTCGGGTCCGGAGGCTGAAGAGTGTTTCGGGTAGGCAGTGGTCCCACTGGCGGGGATTGCGCCCCTGGAGTCTGGTGCGAATGCCCTTTTTTATCTCCTGATTCCGTCGCTCCACAGGATTGGCTCGGGCATGGTAAATTGGCGTGGTCCAATGTTGCAGACCCCAGCGAGTAAGGGCGGCGTCCCAAGACGCACTGGAGAACTGGGGCCCGTTGTCTGTGATGACGGCCCTCGGGTACCCGAAGCGGTGAAACACTTCGTGTTCCAGGTACTTGACGACTGGGTTGGTCGTGATGTTGGGCACTGCCTTGGCTTCCACCCAGCGGGTAAAGAGGTCGGTAATGACAATCACAAAGCGGTTTTGGTCAGTGGTCGGCGGATAAGGGCCCATGAAATCCACTGAGACGACGTCCCAGGGTTTACGAATTTTGTGTGCTGATAGAGGGGCTGCAGCTTGCAGTGGTCCTCGCTTCACGGCGGCGCACAACAAGCATTGTTGGACGTACCGGTGGACGTCGGACGATATACGGGGCCAGTAGTAGTGTGTCACTATGGCCCGGGTGGTCTCGTCGCGGCCCGGGTGTCCTGCTACCGCTGAGTCATGGTAGCGGTGGAGGACTCGGAGCTGCAAGGGTTCGGGTACAACCAGCTGGTTCCGGCCGTCCTGCTTGTGCCACAGGTATCCGTCGTGGACCGCGTAAGCGTGTAGGAGACCAGCGTCCCCTGGTTGGCGAGGTCCGTGGTTGGAGGCTTCTACCCACCGGTGTATTAGCCGTTGCAGGCCAGCGTCCAGCTGTTGGGCGTCCTTGATGTCGTTGGGAAGGCCCGCGTCGGTGATGGTGTTTACTTGTGGGGGGATCATCCTGGAGACGTCCTCGATGGGTGGAACTGGAACGTCGTCCGGGAGGCGGGAGAGAGCGTCCGGAAGCTCGTTGTTGCGCCCCGGGCAGTGCTCGATGGAGAAACTGAACTCTTGCAGCAACAGGGCCCAGCGAGTTAGCTTGGACCGTTCATCCTTCACCTGGTTTAGCCATGTGAGCGCCCGACTGTCTGTACGTAGTGTGAAGGGCTTATCTTCGAGGAATGGTCGGTAACGGCGTATGGCCCAGACGACGGCGAGGCATTCCTGCTCATTTACGTGGTAGTTGGCCTCGGTGGAGTTGAGGCGGGCACTGGCGAACGAGATGATGTTTCGGTTACCGGTCTCGGGCTCCAATTGGTAGAGTACCGCCGCAATGCCTAGCTTGCTTGCATCGGTTTGCAAGAAGTACGGTTGCGATGGGTCCGGACGGTGGAGGTGCAGTGGTTTCGCGAGGGCGGCCTGGATGGATCGGAAAGCTTGGGCTGCTTCGGTGGTCCAACGAAAGCGGTTGGTGGTTTTAAGCAAGTCCGTTAGGGGGGCGGCAAGGTCTGCAAAGTGGTCCAGGTACTCGCGGAGCCAATTGCAAACGCCCAAAAAGGCTCGGAGTTGTTTGCGTGTCGTGGGCTCGGCTGCTGATCGGATGCGGTGGACGTGCGTTGGTAGCGGCTGGTTGTTCGCGGCTGTGACGATGTGCCCCAGGTATTCGATTTGGTCGGTGCCGAATTTGCATTTGTTGAGGGCGCAGCGCAGCCCGTGGTGCTGCAGGCGGTCGAACACTTGTTGAAGATGGTGAAGATGCTCGTCCCAAGTTTTGGAGTATACGACCACGTCGTCCAGATAGGCTAAGGCGAAGCGGTTCTGGATGCCACGAAGTACCTGTTGGGCCATTAGTTTCTGGAACCGGGCCGGGGCATTTTTGAGGCCGAAAGGCATAACGGCAAACTGGAACGTTGCCCCGTCGGGTGTGGAGAAGGCAGTTAGGTGCTTCGAGGCGGGGTCCATCGGGACTTGCCAGTAGCCCGCTCGAAGATCGAGCGTTGTAAAAATTTTGGCCTGGCCGAGATCGTGTAGTGTGTCCGTGATGCGTGGCAGCGGGGCGTGCTCGTCTACGGTTTGCTGGTTCAGCCGTCGGTAGTCTACGCAGAACCGGTACTTGCCATCTTTCTTCCTTACGAGTACGATCGGCGAGTTGTAATCCGACGTACTTGGTTCGATGACTCCCTCATTAAGCATCTCCTCGACCTGGGCGGCGATGACGAGCTTCTTCTCTGGGGAGTGGCGATAGTTTGTCAACCGGAACGGCCGATTTTCCCGTAACGGAATGGCGTGGGCCGTGGACGTAGTGGGAGGGCCACGGTCACGGAACACTGCCTCGTACCTGTCGATCAACTCGATGAATGCCGTCTGGTGGCTGGCAGGGAAGGTTTGCGTAAGCTCCGCTCGGGTTGATGGCGCTGGCTCTTGGCGGCTAACGGGACTGGACACTAGGTTATCAGCAATCCAGCTGATAGTGTGCCCCGTAGCGGCGAGGTAGCAGGTGCGCTTTTGAAAGTCGAGCGTAACTCCGTTGTTGGTCAGCCAGTCATAACCGAGAATTATGGACTCCCTTAGGGTCGGGGCGACGAGGCACTTGGCGCGGTATAGGTGTCGGTCAATGGAGAAGCTCACCGTAGTTTGACCTGATACCGGCATGGCGGAGCCCTGGTCGCCGAGCTGGACGGTCCTTCCCGGAGAGAGAGCGATGTCGTCACCGTGTACCGTGCGTATGAAGCTGTGACTGGCTGCCGAGTCGATTAGGGCCTCCATGCGTCGGCCCCTGAGCTGGATGGCGACCTTCGGGAGGCCACCGTGTGGTAGGTAATTTAGGACCGGTCGAATGGTGCTGGGGGAGGCAGGACGCCGGTCCACGGTCCGTTTCCCGATGGGCGGTTTGGGCACTCACGGTTGTAGTGACGGCCGGGACAATGCCAACAGCGGGGCACCGGTGGTGCGGCCGGGGCACGTGGTTGTGGTTTCGGTTCGGACGCCTTGGCGTGGCGTTCCAGTGAAGTGGCAACATCGTAGAGTTCCTCCACGTCCTTCACGGGGGCTACGTGCAAGGATTGCCGAATGCGTGGGTTGACTTGTTCGATTAGTGTGAGCACCATCTCGCGAAAGGAAGCGGCTGGTCTGAGGCGCTGGAAGAGGAGGACCTTCCTCCTCAGGAACAGGCCCACGGCTTCAGATGCTGTTTGCTGCTGAGTACACAGGCGGTTGGACAGCGCTGCCAGGACGTCTGGGCTGGCGTATTGTCTGTCGAGGAGGGCTTTCAGGTCCTTGTATGTCAGCTTTAGACTTGCGTACGGCTTGACGAAGCTTGCGGCTGGATCTTGCAATTGTGCGAGGGCGATATTGACTTGGCTCGCGGGGTTCTGGTTTTGGGTATGTCGGAAATAATCTTCCAGCTCCTTGAAGAAGTCGGCTGGGTCTTCGTGTTCCTGGCCTCCAAATGTCGGCTTGTTTACTAGTGGTGTGGTAGTGCAGGCTTCCATCATGGACCGGAAGAAATCCTGCATGTCGGTTGTGGTGGTTGGGCGCCACTGGGTTTTGTTCAGTCCCAGAACTGGTGGTAGTGAGGAACAATCGCTTACTGATGGATTTGTGGTGGAGGGTTGTCCAATTGCTGGTGCACCAGAGGTTGGTGGTTCGGCTATGTGCTGGATCGGTTGTTCGGTAACAGACACGATCGGTTGTTCGGCAACGGACGCGATCGGTTGTACGGCAATGGACACGATCGGTTGTATGGCAACGGACTCCATTTGACGCTGTTCCTCGTTGGTATGGTTTTCAGCTGGTAGGCCTTGAGATCTTGTTAACATCTTCGGGGTGGGTCTCAATAACTCCTGTTACTGATAGGCCCCACGGTTGGGCGACAAATTGACACGGGGCTGTGTCGAGAAGTTTTAAAAAAAACTTCTAAGCACTTAGGTGAACTCTTAGACACTGAGACTTTCTTAACTCTAATAATAAGACACCATTGAGAGTGTAAGAGCATCTGACGACTGTGCGTTTGGGTGGCTCTTTTATACGGTTTGGGGAGAGCGCGGCGAACGCTCATTGGTCCGAGCCAGCCCGCGAGGGCGTGGCTTGCCGACAAGCGCGCGACGGTAACAGTACCTCACCAGCGTAGAAGGCTTAGACCGGCGAACGACATCTAATGGAAAGGTAGCGTGCCAGTATTGTGTTGGGGGCCAAACTATCAATCAATTGATCAGGCGTGTGCGAAATTCAGCCCGAAGTTGCCACAGTGTGGATACCGTTGTTGTTATGATTGGCACAAACAACGTTTTGAAGTACAACACCAATAATTTCTACAAAAGCCTTAAATGGTTTTTAAGAGAAATTAGTCATGTTTTCAGGCCTTCCAACATAGTATGGTGTACTATACCAGGGTATGCGAAGTGAGATACATGACCTTGGGCCATAACTTTTTTATTTACATCCGTGCTTCTTAGCAACCCCCGCGAGATGGCGACTTGCAATTTTAGCAAAGAAAACAATCTTTCATCACAAAACATAAAGCGAACCCCAGAAGCGAACCATTTTCAAATTTAACGTATATTTAACGCTTGTATTTATTCCTACATAATAAATTGTGAAGGATTATAACGGTAATAAGTAGTATTACACTTGTTTAACATGTTGATTTAATTATCCTACACCCGTATTAGTGACCTAGCTGTGATATTAAAAGTGAAATGGAGATTATAATGAGTTCTAGGAAATTTAGAGTGGGTCCTCTAATCTGGAAATCAAGAAATCGTTTCAAATGTAACTGTTCGTTAACGAAATTGAAAAGATGGTATAAAAGGGTAAGTAATTTTATTGTTTTTGTTTATTACATTATTGTTTTTGGTGTCCAAAATATAAATTAATTGAACGTGTTCAGCTTTTGGGCCTTATTTCAAAACGTTAATTATAAATAATTTTTCCAGAATACATTCACCAGGATCCAATTGTGAAGCTGATAATTGTCAAAGCTTTTTCATTCCACAACACTTCATCACTCGAGGGGTTCAACAGTCACCCGAGCCTGAGGATTGGGTACCACATTTCGTGCTTGAAACTTTCGATGAAGCCAAACCATTAAAGTTGGCCACGATTGGCTATATTAGTGGCTTCATTGCTGAGGGCATCATTCCGAAATTTGTAGACTGCAGGGTATGTTTAGCTAACATTCAGGTGAACTTTCCGTTGCACATGCATTTGTGGATTTAAAACAATATGACGAGGAAGTTCAGCTGAATTATTGTTCAGACAAATTTATTTCATGTTTATGTTCTACATACAATTATGTACATTTTTTATTACCATAAATTTTACATAAAAAAACAAATTTCAATGATGTTAAAATCTTTTGTTGTCGATCATGTAAGTTTTCCGTTTGACATTCATCGTGAAGATTTGATTGAAGCTCTTTTTTATCAAATTTTTGCAGATTTTTAATTTTCAATTATGTTAATAAAATAAACTAAATAGGGCAGCACATATTATTTACAACAAAAGATTGCGCATAAGTGATTGTAAATTTTTAATTTTAAGTTTTTTTTTGTAATACAGTAAGCGCTTGATATTATGATAACTGGTTATTTAAACCAACCGTGTTACAGAATCAAATTTAAAACGTTGAAATCATATTGGTCGTAGAATCATACTTTACGAGTCAATTTTTGATGCATTTATGATATTGTGTATTCCTGTATTAACCTAAATTTTGCAGATTTTTAAATTAAATTTGTTCATTTGGTAAGCAAAAATTTCTTAAATGCATTCTTAATTTTTTTGTTTTTCTCATGTCTACATTATATATTTCTAATTTTTTGTTATTAGAATCACTGTTTAATATAATCATTTAATTAAGGTGATCACAATAAACGGCGTTTACTGTAATAATTTATATTATTTATATTTATGATGTGTTTTATAATTGTGCAATGTTTTTGCAATTTTTATATTATTTAATAAATGTATAATTATATTTTTTTTTTTATTTCATCGTCTTTCAATTTCAATACAGTTACTATTCAGTTTTGTTGGCATGTTTTTAATTAAAAATTTTAATTAAAAACATGTCAACAAAACTGAATAGTTACTGTTTTAATACTGAATTTATTTGAAGTGAAAGCTGGGTGGACTTTCAAAAGTCCCGCTTAATTTAGTTAGTTCTTTCCACCCCCGTCAGATAGCGCAATACTGAACAAGCAGTTACTTAGGCACTTCGTATTCTATCTTCTTCTATGGTACTATACCGCCAATAGATAAGTCTGCCAACCTACTAAACCAAGTGAGAGAGTTTAACGACCTCCTTAAGGATTTCTTGACGAAACGCAATTTGAATTGCTTGGACGTTTTCGAATTTTCTGAAAACGCCCCTGGAAATCTCTTTGTGTCCGATAGAATCCACCCGAACGCGGCCGGATTAAGAGTCCTACAGGAGGCATTAAATAGTCGAATTTGTGTTAGTAACTAAGCCTGTAACAATCCGTGCTTCTACGCAAAGCAGCAAAAAACATGTCTTTTTCAAGACAAAAAAATTGTTCTCAATTGAGCGAAATTAATACAAGGTCTACTTCGATAATACTTTTTTGTACTGGTTTGTTCGATAGCGGTACGCAATTAATTATTTAATGTAAATTTGGTGTAATTGTTTGCGAGAATCCGTGATCGAAAGAAACGTGTTACTGTCATTGTTAGTTTATATTTGTGACATTCAATTAATATCAATAATTTTTACATGTCGGACAAAACATCATTGTAGCTCTTTAATCGAATAAGCTTAACAAAGCAAGTTAAAATTTTAAATAGTGTTCAATGGTGGTGCGTTTTTGAAATGGAGGTTATTGTTTTCAAATTTATAATGGTTGGAATTCGTTTACGGGGGTATAGCGAAAGACAGTTGTCGAATATTTTCTATTTATGTGGTAGTGAAATATTAACTTTATTTATATTGTCATAATTGCATTTCAAATGGTCACAAATGGAAATGATTGACAGCAAGTAAAAATCAGATGTTGTGGCTAATGTCATCGCGGTTTACTATGTGCCATAAAATGTTAGATATTTCACAAAAACATACTGCATAAAGAATCATACCAATAATTACATAATTAGAGAGACTCTAAAACGATTAATAAATGTTGTTCTTTCATGTTAAATGGGCATAATTTTAAATTTGTTGTAAGTATTGGCGTGCAATAATTATTCCCATTAATACTTTAATGAATTATGGAATTATGTATGTTAATAAGTATGGTTGTTGTGATTTATGTAATTTGTTAAGTGTCACTCAACAGCCATAATTAATTTCAAACTAAGTTGACTAAAATATTTCTTTAAGGTAATGTAAAAATTGATGTAATGTCTGATAAATTGGGCAATCAGGAAGAGAAGCTCATCACGGTGTGTTCACAAGTGGCGCAAACGTAAGCATCAAAGAAATACTGTGAACTGTTGTGTACAGTTGTGAACAGCAGTTAAATGTAGGTATTTTTTAAAAATAATTTTCAGTTTAAATCTAAACAAACATTTGTTACAGAGTTGTCAAGGTGTATAGAATGTGATAACAAAAACATGCCATGATAATTCAAAAAACATCGGACGAATGAAAAATGCTTCGACACACCTTTATATATGGACTTTAGGTAAAACAGTGATACTATATGTGTTTGGCAATATATTACTTGCAATAACTCTTAAATTACAGCTCATTTTAGGAGGAGAAAATCATATGCTATTATATTGGCATGTTGCATAAGGAACAGCAATGGATTTTCAAGAAAATATGGAGAGTTTATAGAAATTTGTGTTCTTTGAATAATTTTCATTTCCAAATTTGCAAAGCCTTCATGAATTTGTATCGAAGTGTTATCACACATGTTTAAATAACTCACAGACGTATAATGTATTGCAGTGGTGCCCAACCCGTTGCTTGCGAGCAACATGTTGCTCGCGACACCTTTTGATGTGCCTTATTTAGTTTAACATATTACAAATTTTTATTGTTTGTGCATGAAAACGTTAAAAATTAAAATATTAAAATTAAAATATTCTATACCTATGTGGCTCGCCTAAAATTTTTAAATTCTAAATTAGCTCGAGCCCAGTTCAAGGTTGGGCACCACTGATGTATTGTATCATTGAAATCTTAAAAAGTAACTTTTTATAGTTAATTGTGGTTGTCACTTTACAAAATGTATGTTTGGTGCATACAGTAACAATCCTTTAATGGTAAATGGTAACATATTCATTGCAATTTATGTAAAGTTACCTAAAAATTATTTTTCAATGTTTTATCTTTTTTAGTGGAAAAGTGGTGTGTTTAAAAATTAGTTTGTGTTTTGTAGAGACTTGATTTTAGTGGTTAAGGTTTTAAATGTTATTTAATTTCATATAGAATTTCAAGAATTATGTTAAGTTTATAAACCGGTAGAAATTTGTGTTTTATGAGAAATTTTTATTTCCAAACTTAGAAAACCTTCATGATTCTGTTTCAAGTTATACACGGATCTTTAAAAAAATTCACAGAAATAATATGATACGTTGTATCCAGGGGTTCGGAGCAGTCCAATTTTTTAATTGCTCCGCTCCGGCATCAAAATGCCTGCTGCAGCTCCGCTTCTGCATCAAAATGCCTGCGCCACCTTCACTCCATGGTTGAAATATTGTTAACATCTTTAAAATCAGATATGTAGAAGTTGGTCAAAAGTAACAATATTTGGCACTAATAAACAAGTTAAGTAAGTGAAATATTTGTTTGAAAAAACATATTATTGATCATGAAATGTTGAAAAATAGGAAAAAAGTATAATTTTTTTAAAATTTTACATAATAAACTGGAGCAGTGGAGAAATCAAAATTATTTGCTCAGGATTCCGCTCCAGCTCCTGGCAAAAACCCATTGCTCCACTGCTCCGTGTTCCAGCTCCGATATCAGCTCCAAACTCCTGGTTGTATCGTTGACATCTGAAAAAGCAACTTTTTATATGACTGAAGTTTAATTGTAGTTGTCACTTTACAAATTGTATGTTTGAACTAGAAATGTTAACATATTAATTACAATTTATGTAAAGTTATGTAAAAATTACTTTTTAACGTTCTTCTATCTTTTATAGTGAAAAAAAAATGGTATTTACAAATGAGTTTGAGTTTAGTACAGACTTGGTGGTTAATGTTTTAAATGTTATTTTATTTAATGTTAGTTGTATTATATAAAATTATAGCTTGAAATTACATCCTGACTATCGGAATACAAGATCATAAACAACACTGTCATGAAATATTTATATGTATATTTAATTACGCTGCACCTTTTATTGTTTTGAGTTTAAGATATAGGAGTACCTTAATATGAACAAATTAAGTATAACTGTTGTTAGTATTGAGTTTTCTAAAATGTTATGGATTCAACGGTTTTTGTTATAAGTTTCTAGATAGTTTTTTAAGTATTAACAACCGTATTATCATGTACTAATATAACAATGTTATTGAATAATTAACAAAACTGTACATTAAAATATTTACCAATAAAGAGCTTTTTCTACATATATGTATGATAGTGTTAGTAATATGATTGTTGAGAAATTACAACGTTTATAGATTTATTTAGTGTTCCGAATTACAAACAATTGTGAATATTTAAATATAACATATATTATAACCATTTGAGTAGATTACTGTTGTATGTCGATATTAACTTTAATTTCAAAGCGTTAACATCAAAACCTTTATTAATATTAAATGCATATTTGTGTGAAATAACATATATGATTAAATTTATTTAGAGAGAGAAAAATGCTTATACAGCACAAATTGGAAAGTAGTGAAAATATTAACATTAATGTAATATTATTTATAATGTTCAAGAAAACGTACCGTATTTAATTCTTTAACGAAAAATTATTATAGCTATTGTTAGATATCAGTGGCTTTATAATAAAAAAATTAAATTTGCATTATAATGTGTTCATGTGAACATTCGAAAATTGCCGCCAATTTGCTAAGAACTGTCAATATATATATTACATTAAAAATACTATAGAAATGATGCTTTTCTTCAATTAAATACATTTCTACGTCGATTATGTTTACTTATTAATTGTTATTTGTTATTGGCAAACAACTTTTATGCACAAAATATTTTTCGCTGATGAATGAATATAGCTTTTAGCGCGAAAATGCATCTAAATCAGTTGTCAAGTGTTATCGCTACGAGAAGGTTGTGCGTAGGAAATTGGATCGAATATTGTGTTTCTTCAGGGTGTATATATTCTGTGAGCTTTTTTTAAAGCTACATAGGTGTTAGGGAGCCTGAATAAGACACTGAAGGTAGGAGATCTCTTTTTTTATTCTTAATTACACATTCGCATTTAAAATGGCGCCACGCAAACTCTTCACTTGGGATGAAGTTAGCCAAGAAATGTTATTAACCATTTTCAATACCTATTGTATGAATTTAAATAAAGCAGAGTCAGTTAAACAATTACATGTAGAGTTTGTAAAGTTATATCCAGAATGTAAGTTAAAACCGGCCACACTGTATACTTATGTTACAAAACTGAATTCAGGTAAAAAAGACACCTTGAATACATTTGTTAGTACATCTATTTGGACTGACAGATTAGACGATTTTTTAATTAGTTGTGCGAAAGAGGCACACATACAGAACATACAAAACAAACAGATGGGCTTGAAGGCTGGAAAAGTTGGAAGACACAGTGAATTTCAAAGTATTTTAGTTAAATTGTTTTTCAAAAAGTATAAATATGTCAGTAAAAGTAATATTTTGGTTCATTTTAATAAGCTCAAAAATGCAGGAAAAATTGTTTTTGGCAATATTTCACAGCCTTCTTCAGACTTTGTACAAACAATGCAATTTTGGGAATACGGACACAAATTAAGTATACATCGAATTTTTCATCACTGCTGTGCTCGTTGCTCAATTTTAAATGCGAGTAGATCTTTTAAAATTACGAAAAATAGGGATGACATACTTATAACAAATTACTACTTGGACGATTTCTTGGATAACTTTTATAAAAAAAACGATAACGAATTTTTCATTTGTGGCAACTGCACCAAACTAAACATTCTTACTGACTATCCTCTTGCTCCGGCATTAGAAAAAAATTTACCATTGCCAGACGTTATTTCAAATCTAACATCATATGAAAAACGTCAGATTGCATTGGTAGGTTTATTTTCTACTACATCTGACTCCGACAGTCAAAAAGGCGTTTACACTAATACTGCGTTCGGAATTTAACTCGCAGATGCGATCTATGAGAGTAAGATTTAAGGTCACGTGGTATCGTGATGAAACCGATCACTTTAAAATAAACGAACGGGTGTTAGTGACAATGTAGATTTTAACCTCAAAGTTTTGACATAAGTTTCGTAAAAAAAATTTATTAAAAAATGAACCGTAATATTGCAAGTGTTATGTTTGCAATTAACTGTGGAAAAATGTTTTTTGATGACGACGAAGATGATCAAGAATTTGATGTTGTGGAAAAAGTCAAAAATTATGCAGAAATTTTGGTTCCTCGCTTCACAGACCACCAATTCAAAAGAAATTTTAGAATGTTTCCCGAAACATTTGAAGACCTTTTAGGTAAACTTCATAGTGTGGAAGAGAATAAGATAGCTGCCGGGCATCCACAAATGGCGTTAGAAAAACAGGCAATGGTTGCTGTCTGGTGTTTAGCAAACATGGAAAGTTTTCGTTCTATTTCAGAACGATTCGGAATAAGTAAATCAACCTGCTGGGATGTTCTCCAAAGAATATGCAAAAAGTTACTAGTGATAAACGTACAGTATAAAATTGTATGGTGGCCCTCACGTACAAGATGTCTCCAAATTATGCAAGATTTTGAAGAAATAAATGGTTTTCCAGGAGTAATTGGATGCATTGATGGAAGTCATATTCGTATCATGAAACCTCTGAAATATCCAAACTCTTATGTTAATCGAAAAAATTATCATTCAGTGCTGTTGCAAGGTGTTTGTGACAATAGAAAACTTTTTATTGATGTATATGCTGGAGAACCAGGCTCTATCCATGATTGTAGGCTGTTGCAAAAGTCAGATCTCTATACAAGATTATGTAGCAATGAATTGGAATTTCCTAACAACGGTCATCTCCTTGGGGATCTTGCTTATAAACTTACTGATAAGATAATGGTCGGGTTTAAAGATAATGGTTTTCTGACAGCACATCAAAAATTATTTAACTTTAAATTGTCACAAATCAGAGTATGTATTGAAAATGCTTTTGGTCTACTAAAAGGTCGCTTTCGGAGACTGAAATATGTTGAAACAGTTCGACTAGATTTAATTTCATTAATGATAGTTGCATCATGTGTTCTTCATAATATTTGTATATTGGCAGGTGATACAGCAGAAGATATAGTTAACATAAATGCAGAAGTTGATGAAGAAAGATTAAACGATGCAAATTTACCTTATGAACAATTGCAAGAAAATGACCAAAATTCAGCTGCAAAAAGAAATAATATTTTAAATAACTTTAGGAATGTCTTATAGCTGTATTTATATATTTGGTAACTTAATATATTACATGTAAAGAACACTACTTGTAAAAATAAATGTAGCTAGTACACTAACAATAAGTAACATAACATACGTAAAAAACCTTTTATGAAAATAAAATTTATACTCAAAAGAAAGAATTACATTTACTTTTCTTCATCACATTTTTTGTTACAGTTTGAACAATGATTTTCAATGTTGTTTGCTATTCTTTCTAAAATATTTAGATATCGATCATGCCTCTCCATTTTTTCTTTATGTCTTCGCTCAATAGGGTTAATTCTTCTTTTTTTTAATAATCCTGAGTTATTTTTTCTCGAGCTGTCTTCGTCCATCTCTTCACTTTCAACATCTTCACTTTGAGCAAGTAATACATTTGTGGAAGAACTGGAAGTATTAACTACCAGTCCTCTAGCACTACTGCATGTAGCAACCGCATTTATCTCCGGTTTTTTATGTAAAATTTTATTGATTACGTCAAAAAATTCCCAATATTTAGGGTTTCTGCCTGAGGTATTGTTGTTTTTTAAAACCTCTTTATAAGTTTTTTGTAGGCCTTTCCATTTAGTATCGCACTGCTGCCATGTTATGCAGCATTTCATTTTCTCGCTTATATTACGTGCAATTTTTAGCCATATTTGTTTTTTAATATTTTTTTCAAATTCATCAATATATTTTTCATACAGTGAAATCAATAACAAAGTGCTTTCACGCGTCCACAGTTTTGTTGCAACTTCTACAGCCTTTTCTGCAGTACACGGCTCTTCTTGAAGTACACATACATTTTGCTCTGTTGTATTATTTTCTATGCAAAATTAATTTATTTTATAACATACAAACATTAAATAGTAACTTACCTTCAAAAACGTGAAACGTTTGAAAGTGCCTATTTATGTTACTTTCCCCTTTAAAATACACATTACAAACATCGCACATGAAAACATTATCATCGTTGTCGGCCATTTTCGCGGTCTATGCTTTATAAGGTTATAGTAAATTTGAATGTGGCGCCGTTTGTATAAAAATATTTGCGAGCTCGATCTTCGGACTCCGATGTAATCGAGCAACCTCGAAGTGCTCGAGAATGTCATTACCGAACGTTTCAGATGAACCTCGAAGTGCTCGAAATGATATTACCGAACGCGTACTAATGTAAAACAGTTAAAATATGTGATAACCGAACGCACTATAAGACGTACGGACAAACGAATGCCCTCCACAAGACTGACCAGATGTACTACCGAATGTATTGCCTTTTAATACAAAAGCAAATTGAGACGAACTACGACGGACGTAGGATTAAGGACATTCTTAGATGGCTAAGAAATAACAATTTCCTGTACAAAACTTTTCTTGCGAATTACGAAACCCTGGTTAGGTATTCAAATCCAGCGGACGGTTTAGAGTCCATTCCCGTTTTCACAAACGTCGCGTTTGAGCCTTCCGAAAGTGACGCTACCAAAGAGTCAATTTTGGAAGACGAAGAACGTGGCATGCTCATACCAGCGTACGACGTCAAGAAAAGTCGAAATACAGAACAAATCGAGAACGTAACCGCGGCATCTCAGCACGTCAAAGATTTCGAACTTGCCAGAAAGACCCAAATGAAATTTTTGCGAGTAAAATATGGCGACAGCCATTTGGAACAAAAGATTTGGCCCCACCTTTTCCCTTTCGGCATCGGTGGGTACACCAAAACAAACAAATTAACCAGGGCGGCATACGTCAAATTGCGAATTGCAATGTTGGACGATAGATTTCGCAGAGAACACAGTTACTTATTTTACATGTTAGATCTAATATTAAAGGAACGAATTGAACAGTTCAATTTGATCAAAGTTAACGTCAAAAATTTAAAAGTTCCTCTAAAGAAATCCGACGTCTACGACCCCTTTCATCGCTTTGGTACAGAGGTACCCGCGAATCTACCTAATTCGAAAAACTATTGGGCAAAGAAAACCCAAGAACTCTTGGCGCTCTCAGCTTATAAACAGCGACAACCAGATTTCTTCGTGACGTTAACTCAAAACGATCACTGGCCGGAATTGCAGGCCCTCATGCTGGGTGGCGTTAGTGCCACCATCGATGACGAAGCTAAAGAAAAACGCCGGATACCGGTCGGAAAACGCTTTCCAGTCGATTATCCGGTGGAAACTGTAATCGCTTTCTATAGGCGGCTCCAAGAGTTCAAGGATAGAGCGTTTAAAAATAAAACCGGTCTGTTCGGCGAAGTGGAAGATTACTTCATGCGCATCGAGTACCAAGCGAGAGGGGGTCTTCATGTGCATCTCGTGATTTGGTGTAAGGAAGATACGATTCCACGAGATGCGATCGTTGCTGAGATGCCGCGATGGGATCATCCACTCAATAAGCGTTTCAGAGATTTCGTTGCCACGTTTCAAATTCACACCTGCAAACCAAAGAGGTGCTTTGTCGGTTTCAAAAATAAACCCCTCAACCGTTGCAAGTACGGTTTTCCTTTCGATATCAATAACGAAGAAAGAGTGGACGATCTCGGCTTTCGTTATTTGTACGTTCGTAGGGATGTAGAGGATAGTTGCGTTTCCCCCTACAACATGTCACTTTTGTTGTTGATGCAAAGTCACGTCAACGTACAAAGAGTCACGCCAAACGGTTGGGAACTGTACATGGCCAAATACGTCTCCAAATCGTCGGTGCCAATAGATATCAACATCTTCAAAAATTCCGACGTTAAATTTGGTGGCAACGATACAAAGACAAATAAAAGCAAAGACAGCGACCCAAAACGATACTTGACAACTCGACTGGTTTCCTCGTTGGAATGCTCGGCTCTGTTGCTTCAGAAATTCCATGCGAGCTGCAGTCGGGAAGTCATTTATCTACCCGTCGACCTCGAGCCTCATACTAAATTTTTAAAACGCAAACAGCATTTGGCACAATCGGCGCGAGACTCGGGCGACATCTATTACGACACGAAACTCGACAAGTATTTAGATCGACCAAAAGACTTACACGACTTGACTTACACGCAGTACTTTTCGTGCTACTTCATCGGCGCAGTTAGGGAAACGGATCCAAACGACTTACTAGACGACGACAGTTCCGGGGACGATTCGGCCAAAACGGTTCAGGAAAATCGTTTGGTTGACTTGAAAGGTAGAGCAATTAAAGAACGTACACGTAAAGAAGCCGTTACGTACTTTAGATACTACAGCCCATACGGCGAGGATTTGGAGTCGTACTGTTTCGTAAAAATTTTAACAACTACTCCGTTAAATCGCGAATCGCTGTCGTCTCTGAGACAAAAGTCCTTTTTAGAAACATGCTTGGAACAAAATATCATAGAAAAAGAAGACGAGGCGTTACATTTTTTGGAATCGAGCGTAAGACGGGGCTTCTCCACGTCTCGCTTAATGAACATCGCCAAACAGTTGATCGAAGGCAATTGGCTTAAAGATCAAAATATCGATCAACTCTTAGAAACCGTGGCGCCTCAGCATATCAAATTAAAGAAGGCCTTAGAAAAGACGGTGCTAGATGACGATTCAGATATGATACGCCTACACGTAAAACCCTATTTCGCAATAGAGTATTACAGGTAGGGTTACCAACCTTGGGTTGTAAGAAAAGAGTACAGTACAGATTAAGGAATTGGGGAAGGGGGGGGGGGGGTTATTAAAAATTATATGTATACGAAATACAATACAACTTTTATCAAAAATGGAATTTTCTGAGAAATCCATAATAAAAAACTTTTCCATTTGTTGCATACTTTTTGAATGACGCTGTATATAATTTCTATAAAATATGATGCAAAATGGTAAATTATTTAATGATATTGTAACCGTAAATGGCAATAAATGTTGTTCCGCAATGAAGTATATTTTTATCAAAGTTGCAAGTACTTTTTTCTGACCAAAATCTCAATAATAACAAACAAATTAGCAAAATGGCAAAATTCTACAGTAGGGTCAATAAGTAATCAGAGTTGGGTAAATTGACGATGTAGCTTTGTATACACGGAAAACAATGAAAAAAAAATTTTTTTTGAGTCTTTTTGTTTTGACGCGATTCTGCGTTAAAGACAAGTTGTAATTTATTTTACACAGTAATATTAATGTATTTTATGATGGTGAACAGTTTATTTTAATTTTATATTCACCAATCATTAAAGAAATGATAAATAAAATGTAAGTTTTTTTAAATAAAAATATGAGAATTTTCAACAATTTGGTTATACCGCGGTTATCATATAACACGGGTAGGATACAACTTCTGCAAACCGGTATTGTAACTATAATCGGCTTTCATTTAAATAATATTTGTAATATTTCGCATAAAAATTTAATGATTTTTATTATTTGCTCTGTAAAACTCAAAGAACGGTATAGAATGGGTTCCATTAAATTTTATTTATTTACCGTATTGTAATTTATTAATTTATTCTCACAATCTCACAAAATAATTAAACAAATCACAACGGAAGAACTTAAGCGTAAGCCTACCAGCATTGGAATAGTTTTGGTCAAGTGGTGGGGTGTTGGTGTTGCTACAGTGGCGGTAATTTCGTACAATTCAAATAAAACGAGCAATTGTGAAAGATAACACTGGGTAGTGGGTACGAGCAATTATTTTTGTAACGTTTACCGCTGCTTGCAATTTATTGTGTGGAAATTGTGTTTTATGTCAAATGTATTATGTTGGTTGAAGAAAGTGTTAGATAAACTGATTTTTAAAAAAAAATAATTCAAAGTTCCAAAAAGAGTACATTCGGCTTTGATAAGTGAAAAGTAAGAGTACGCTGTTTTACAACTCCAAAAAGAGTACATGTATAAAGAGTACGGTTGGTAACCCTAATTACAGGGGAAAATTTCACGAGACGCAATTGAAAGCGTTCGAATACGTAACGTCACGTCTGTCAGTGGGCAAGCAAATTTTAGCCACCGTAGTAGGGGAGGGGGGCTGTGGAAAATCTTTTCTTTTGGACGGTATAGTAGCTTTTTGTAGGGAATATGAAATTACACTTCAGAAACTAGCGACGACCGGTAGCGCGGCATACCTCATCGGTGGCTTAACGATACACACATTTTTTAGATTAGATTTAGAACTGGATTGTCATCTAGAATTCGGTTCGAACGAGGCCTTTTTTATGACCAACGTTCAATTAATACTAATAGACGAGGTGTCCATGCTTGAGGAGAAACTTTTGTTCAAGATTGATGAACTTTGTAGGAAATTTTCAGATGTCAACGCCCCCTTCGGTGGTAAGAGTATCATTTTATTTGGCGACTCTGCTCAATTACCACCAGTTCACAATCATATCTGGACACCTCAGAGCTATTCAAAATTTCAGACCCTCATTTTAAATTGTAACAAGCGAGTCTCGGAAGGCGATATCGAATTCGCGAGTTTGCTGAATCGCATACGAGTTGGTGTATGCACGGACGACGACTACCGAATCCTCAGTCGTAGGATAATTACCAATAGCGAACTAAACAAAATCGACTACGACAAATGCTCACGTTTGGTCGCAACACGTGCGACCAAAAAAGCCATAGACGAGTTCGCTTTGAAACGTGTGAAGGGTTGCGAAACCGAATATGATGCGGACGATGTCGATGTTATGGGAAAGCCCGTTAGCAAACGCACCTCCGATTTTATCGAGAAGATTTCTCGGCACTGCAATCTGCTGCCGAAAAATCTGAGCCTTAAAATCGGGGCCAAGGTCATGCTGATACGTAATCGAGACGTGTCGCATGGTTGGGTTAACGGGTGCTTGGCGAAGGTGACTTCCCTGAGCAGAGACTACGTGATCATTCAATCGCTAAACAATCCAAAATTAGTTTTGTTTGTTTACCGATTGAAACAACCGATAATTTGGCCAAATTTAAATACGAAATGTTTTAGAGTTCAATTTCCTTTGGAATTAGCGTACGGGATTACCATTCACAAGTGTCAAGGTCAAACTCTCGAGCAGGTAGTTGTTGACGCGGGCGATTTGCAGGCATCAGGACAATTTTACACGGCCATCAGTAGGGTGAAGTGCCTCGAAAATCTGCACTTCACCGAATTCAATAGGTCATCTGTTTATCTTCATTCGGGTCTTCAGAGTTTGTTAAAATGGATGGAAAAAGTCGATGTTCCTCAGGCGAACAAAGACTTCGACGAGTTCGATAAACCTCCCATGCCCCGGTTAGAACCGACCATTCCCCTGAGCGGCATTCACAATCCCAATTCAAAAATAATTCTTCCGATCGACGACAGTCCCGTTTAACCCAAGCTTCTGTCCAAAAATCCCTATGTCATCATAAACAGGCTTCCCAATAAGTTAACCAAACCGTACTTCTTTAAAAAAGTACCGAATCCCGTCGTCATAATGACTAGATTGTCGAAAAACGCAATTTCCAAAGTTTTGAACAGAAACTCCCAACATCAACCGTCTGTTAAACTTCGCAACAAAACGTTGTCCGGCGTTTCGGACCAGCTTCCCCCACCCATTGTCCCGACGACGACGCCCGAGCCCATGGTCGGTAGGAGGTTATCGAGTAGGTTAATTGCGAAGGCGTTAGATCGAGTCCCCACAATTACACGGGTGCAGAAGCCCTCTCATACCAAATTGCCTAGCAAAGCGCCTGCACCTTTAAAATTCGTCGTCCCACCTGTTCGACCGCCCATCGAAGTGGATACCGAAATTCAGGCTCAAGAAATCCTAGACCGTATTCGACAAATCGATCCCCGGCTGGATAACGTCGATACAAATTGAAATTCGCGGATTGTGGTACGTTAACTCCGGAGTTGACGGCACTGCAGCAAAATTTGATGTTCAAGCCGTCGGAACTTTTTAACGCGATAGGCATGCCACGAGAGCCTGGCATCGAGAGACGCCTATACAAAGGGATGCTGGAACATGTGGCCGTAGTACGAACCACCGGCGACGGCTACTGTTTCTTCCGCAGCATCTCATGGGGCATGTTCGGAAGTCAAAATTTCCATATGTCGTTAAGGGCGATCTTGGTAAACGTGATTTTTCAAAATTGGGAATATTACGAAGATAACTGTTTTATCTTTAACGACGAAATTCGCGTTCAAGATATCATTTATCATTCGACTTTGTTAAACGATCCGGGGACGAATAGGGGTTGGGGAACCGGAAATCATATCAAAGCTGCGGCAATCGCCACAAACAGAGAAGTGTTTGTGTACACTGCCGTAGCCGATACCGATCCCCATTACAACGACCCCAGTCAAAATTTATTAACGGCAATGGAAACGGGCGGATTAAATCACTTTAGGTACATGCCCCATAGTCAGGGACCCCACAATCGACCCATAATGGTTTTGCTTACGGACGGTGCATCGAAATTTGGCGCACACTTTTCCGCTGTTCTTCCTAAGAGTATCGACGCGATAACATTTCGGCCCAGAGCTAGGGGCGACGTTCTCGTCCAAGATCGACAAGGTGTGCCAGTCGACGAGAACGTCATAGAAATAGAGTAACGTGCAAAATTCTTTTTTTTGTTTGGCAATTTATGTGGGGTGTGAAAATTTTTTAAATCGCGTACAATTTATATTCAAATTTCGGTATGATGGGTGTCAAACAGTCTTCGTCTACATCATGCACACACAAACATCAAGTAGGTGGTGGCCTATTTTCGATGCCCATACATGTTCTCTCGGTTATTATCAGAGATAGAAAAGAAATAATTACGTTCATTGCCGTTAACAGATGTTTGATGTGTGTCATAATTTTCGAAATATAGCCAAAAGCCGATTTTTGGCAATTTTCAAAAATGTTTAATATCTCGCTTAAACGAAAAGATACAGAAAAACATTTAAGACATTTTTGTAATGGTTTTTTGTTCTTAATAAGATAGCAATGTTCAATTGTTTTTTACTTAGGTTACTTACGTGTAATACGTCAGTATTGATATAAGTAAAAAACAATTGAATATCGCTATCTTATTATGCACAAAAAATCATGCAAAAATGTCTTTAAAGTGTTTTTCTATCTTTTCGTTTAAGTGAGATATTTAACATTTTTGAAAAGTGCCAAAAATCGCTTTTTGGCTATTTTCGAAAATTAAAAAAGATATCAACATCTGTTTACGGCAATGAATTTCTCTCGAAAAGTAAATCGAGACTACGTAATTATTTCTTTTCTATCTCTGATAATAACCGAGATAACATGTATGGGCATCGAAAATAGTCTACCATGTACATTCATTGTTTGCAAAGTTCCATTTATTCGTTAATACTTTTCATGATCAATTATTTCCACACATGCATTATCGATGATTCCATATCAAGCCTATTTACAAACAGAAATATTACCGGCACATACACCTATCCATACATGTGCTCTAATTTTTTTCATTCATTATATGTGGTAAATTAATTCTACCAGTCAATTTCAGTTATATTTGTTGTAGGTGTAAAATATAAACACATGTGCACGCATACACTCACTGACATGTACATTTATTCAAGTTGGGACAACGATTTATTTGTTCAGAAATTGTTAAGTTTGTTTTATTGGTAATATCATTCATTAGGTCGTAGTGTTACAATTTAAGATGTATTTAGGTTAGAGGCGTAGCGCGTAGTGGATGTGAGCAATCCGGCTCTCAATTTTCATGGTGGCTACGTCTTACGGTTGCGCAGAATTAGGTTAAGTTTTAAGTTTAACATGTATTTAGGTTAGAGGCGTAGCGCGTAGTGGATGTGAGCAATCCGGCTCTCAATTTTCATGGTGGCTACGTGTTACGGTTGCGCAGAATTAGGTTAAGTTTTAAGTTTAACATGTATTTAGGGTAGAGGCGTAGCGCGTAGTGGATGTGAGCAATCCGGCTCTCAATTTTCATGGTGGCTACGTGTTACGGTTGCGCAGAATTAGGTTAAGTTTTAAATTTAACATGTATTTAGGGTAGAGGCGTAGCGCGTAGTGGATGTGAGCAATCCGGCTCTCAATTTTCATGGTGGCTACGTCTTACGGTTGCGCAGAATTAGGTTAAGTTTTAAGTTTAACATGTATTTAGGTTAGAGGCGTAGCGCGTAGTGGGTGTGAGCAATCCGGCTCTCAATTTTCATGGTGGCTACGTCTTACGGTTAAATTTAAGTTTGTTTTGTTATTAGTTATACTATGTAAAATGGTTGCTCTTCCAGTTTGTTTTTGTAATTGATGGTCACTGTTGCTTATTGAAACCGTTTTGATGTATACATTCTGGAATTGTTCGTTAACTTCAGACCGAATTTAATATATTCATATGTAGGTCGCGTATTTTATTCATCAATTAAAACCATTTCATTTGTTTTAGGATGTTCATTTACACTGCACAACCCGGCTTCACAACAACACAACACTCTCTCATACAACAATACATTACGTTTTACACAATGATTTACTAAATAAATTTGATTAGACGTGTAGGACTTTTACCGATAAATACATATTTCAAAAATTAATCAATTGTTTTTTTAAGTT
Organism: Elmis aenea; assembly: GCA_947652605.1. Taxonomy (NCBI): domain Eukaryota; kingdom Metazoa; phylum Arthropoda; class Insecta; order Coleoptera; family Elmidae; genus Elmis; species Elmis aenea. Next base: position 20,437,285 of record OX393583.1, read on the forward strand.
TTTAGATTCACCCCAAGAACTGACGTCCTTCATTCCTTTCCGTCTTTATTCATTTAACCTGCTTTTTTGTTTTTAGATGACCGACTTCTATATTTTATGTGCTTTTATTTCAGGAGGTTATTAGGAAACGATAAATATCGTTTACCATATTGGATAACCATGAGGAACGGGGGTTGATCTATCGTTTTACAAATTTTTAGAAACGATAGTTCAGTCCTGATCGTACTTTCCCGTAGTGTCCTCGTTACGTTTTGTTTAGCTAATTAACACGTATTTTACCAGTGTATCTGTAAAAGTTCTGGCGTAGATTTACTAACACGGTAAAGTATGTGTTAAAGACAAAACAACTAAAACGATCAAATCTTTTTGTATGCTCTTATACATGAAATGTTTTTTTTTCATCTTTTTAGCACATTAAGGTATGAGGTTTCGAATCAAGTTCGTCATGTTTACGGTAAAAATTTCGTAAAGTGATCTATTGAAAACGGCCAGAGATAGAGACCTGCGGTTTTCACTGTTTATTTACTGTTATCGGTTAGACGAATAGGAGTTAGAGTGTGGAATGTTTCGTCATATTTGAGACCATCATCATTACTACCATTTTTTACATTTTCATTCCATGTGTAAAGTTTTTTTTTAACTTTGGAGCGTTCTTTCTTTATGTCATGTTGTTTTAATGCGTAGCGTTCTTTCAGCGCGCAACGACTTTATTCGCGCAGCGTTTGGTCTACGCAAAACGTACCTTATATAAATACTATTTTATATTAGCTGCGCTCTTTCTTAGCGTAGCACATTTAAAAGTTTTACTATTATTTAAACTTTGGAGCGTTCTTTGTCCATAAACGTTAAAAACTTTGAGCGTTCTTTTTATGCACACGATGATGCTAAAAATTTGGAGCGTCCTTTCTACGCACACGATAATACTAAAACTTTGAAGCATACTTTCTAGGCACAAACAATTTAAAACTTTGGAGCGTTCTTTCTTATCGCAGTGTTCTTACTACGCGCCGCGTTCTTTCTACGCGCACCGTTCTTTCTATGCTCAGCGTTCGACGACCCGTGCAGATATCGCGATGCGGTTTGTTCTGTTCGACAGTGTCGGTCAATACCTAACGGACGACGTCGGGAGCGCCGACGCCTTGCGACGTTTCGACCCCGAAAATCGACGCCGAACGCGAAAATTTCGACCCCTCTAAAAACGAAGATGCAGCGCTAAAAATTATATTTTGACGTTCCCACGCGATACAGCGTAAAAAGTTAGGGCCGGTGTGTACATGTCACTAGGACCGTATCTCGCCGTTTTAGGGGTCAAAATCGACGTCGAAAATCGGCCAATGGAAATTGCACAGCCGAAACGGAAGTCCGCCCGGGTTCAAAACCTTCGGATTCGGGAAGGGCTTGGCCCAACTAAAAAATACTTTAATGGCGCCGACCAGATCCGTCGCCATCTTCGTGTCGAAATCGACTATCGAAAAAAAAGGGGGCCCATTTTTTTCGACACGTTCCTGGCCGAACGGATCGGCTCTGAAAAGAGGGAAAAACAACGTTTCGGCTTCAGCTCGACGAGGGCTATCCGAATCCGGTAAAAAAAATTCGGAAATCGCATTTTTCGGCGAGCCGAATTTTCGGCTTCTGACAAACAGCTTCGGCATCGAAAAACGGACCGCACCGTTGGAAAGAGCGTGTCGAGGTGCATGGAATTGAGTTTATCTCGAAAACGGTTAATGACGTTTCGACGCCGAAAATCGGTCTCGAATGTCGAAATTGTCGAGAAAGATGTGACTATAATCTTTAATGGGACTGAACTTGCATGTTGGTTCTCAAAAACGGAACACTCTTTATATTTGAAAATTATGCAGGGTGATGCAGTTCGTAATTCCAAACAACTTTTATATTTAAAGTGTTTTTGTATCTAGTCAAATAACGATGCAAAAAAATAATTTGTTTAAAACCTTCATTTTTTCGAAAAACTTTAAAAATCGAAATTAGTCGAGAAATAGCAATTTTAGGTTTTTAAATTTGTTTTGATGTTGATTTGGAGAAGATGCTGCGGCCTATCCTTGTACGATCACGTTAGAAATGAGGACATCAGAGATAAAATGAAAATAAAAGGCAATATTATAGATCATATAAATGAAAAACAGTTAAGATGGTACGGACATCTGCGCAGAATGAAGGAAGAAAGAATACCAATAAAAGTATGGAACTGGACTCCAGCACAAAGAAATAAACGAGGGAGACCACGGAAGATGTGGAAAAACAACATAGATGAGGAAATGAAAAAGAGAGGTTTACGAGAAGATGACTGGAACGATAAGGATAAATGGCGATTAGGATGCGAGAAGCGGCAATAGCTGCAAATACTCGCTATATATATATATATTTGCACGCCTATCTTACTCGCCTCCATACGTACAAAGGACGCACAGGCCTCCACCTTAAGGGATCGATTAATCTGTGTGTATTCTGCAGAAAATAATTAAATAATGTAGCACTAATGCCGGTGGCAAAAGAGGGGAAAGGATTTTTCATTTTTATTATATACAAAAAAAGTGATAAACACAAAATAGTAACTGAACTCCACTCATAGAATGGTTAACTCGCCTCCGGAGTATATAAAACACTAAAGATGTATGTTAAAGTTGCCTCCAGCAACGTTGCCATCATTCTGCAAGCTTAGTAGCATTGAGAAGCTATGTATCATATCCCAATCGGTGAATATATGCTTGACGCGCGAATTGTAAACAATCAAGTAGGTAGGTAATTTCGATTGTGATTGTTGGATAATTCGTGTCAATTAATAGTTTTGAACTATGTACGTAATATTTTATTTTAATAACGCATCGTAGGTCACGTATTTGTTAAACCTTCAACTGAACAAATTATATGCAAACTTTTTAGTGACAGTTATGTAAATTATAAAGGGGATATTTTAATTATACCGATTTTGACTTATCAATATTTTTACATAAAGGATGTCTTTTTTTGATAGTATCAGGGATGGAAAACGTAACGTAACGATACCCGATAACGTTATAATAACGATTCAACTTTCATTTTTTATACAATAACGTAACGATATTTTTATAACGTTATACAGGGTGGTGCTTTTTTCGATGCTCACCATTGCTATCTTGGAAACTGTAAGAGATACAAGGTCGTTTAAATTAGAGAAAAGTTGCACATTTTTATGGCGATTAAAAATCTGACAAGAAATCCTGGATATTTTGATTCGTTTTTGTTTTATTACAAAAAAACTGAAAAATGTGATTTTAGAAAAATATTATTATCTTCCCTACCACTGACTCTATTTCATTTAAACTTGGTCACTCTATATTTTTGACCGTCCTGGGTTTGATGACGTCAACAGAAATTTTCTAAGCCTTCTAGATTTCAAGTTGCGATAGTCAACTTTTTTATTTCTTATGGCCGCCATATTGGATTTTTGCACCATCAGACAGACAAAAAAATTAGCTTTTCAAATTGGTAACCAAAATACCTTTTTTCTTTCAAAAAACTTGTTGAAATTTGAAAATTTGTATAAATAATCTACAAAATCGAGAATGCTCTGAAAAACAATTGAAACTATGATATCAATAATAGTGACAGATTGCGTGCAAGTGACGTACGTAGAGTTTCTTTATCGTCTTTTTTGATTATCAAGATGTTTACGAATGAAGAAAAGCAGGAAATGTATGATGTCTACATTCTAAACCGTAAAAACTCTCTTTAAGCGTCTGAAAATTACGCAAATTTATATCCAGAGAGAAAGAGCAACCCCACAGGATAATGTTTACGAGGATTTCAAGAAGTTTGGGTAATTATGGCATGTTTAAAAGACCGCGAGGGCCGTATAGGAAAAAGATTAATGTTAATGAAGTGAATGTGTTGGCTCAAATAGCAATTAATCCAGAAAACTCCACCCGGAAAATTGCTTAAGAGTGTAGTATTAATGATGCATATGCCAGAAAAATAATAAAAAAACATAACTACCACGATTATAAATTCTCAAGGGTACAAACTCTTTATCCTGGTGATACTAACAGATGATTGAACTTTTGTTATTAGTTTCGGCAAAAACTGCAACAAGACCCACATTTTTCCAGAAAAATACTATGGACTGACGAGTCCTTACTCACAAACTCGGGAATGTTTAACAGCAAAAATGTTCATCATTACGCTACAGTGAATCCCCATTTAATAAGAGAGACTAGGCCGCAAATTCGATATTGGCTGAACGTATGGGCTGGTCTTTAAGATAATACGATTCTGGGTCCCTTTTTCATCGATGGACATTTGGATGGGCCTGGATATTTAAGATTGTTGGAAACAAATTTAGAAGATATGTTAGATGAATTGCCATTATTAACCATTCAAAATCTTCAATGGTTTCAGCAAGATGGAGCTGGTCCTCACAACGCCCGAATTGTAAGAGAATATTTAAATGCACGCTTTCAAAATTGGCTTGGTACGTTTGGTCCTGTTTATTGGCCTCCACGATCGCCATGTTTAACGCCCATGGATTACTTTTTGTGGGGCAATGTAAAACATGTTGTTTATGCAACCCCCACGGATAATATTGAACATCTTCGTCGTAAAATAAAAAATGCATTTGACTCAATTTCGCGACAGACTATCCTAAAGGCAGTGGACGAAATGAATTTAAAAACTGACCTCTGTATAATACATAACGGCGGACACTTTGAACAATTTAAATAATTACTTATATCTGGTGTTTTAAATTTATTTTCAATTTGTTATCATTAGACCAATAAAATGTTCAGTCTTTTATTTATATCATAGTTTCAATTTGTTTTTCAGAGCATTCTCGATTTTGTAGATTATTTATACAAATTTTCAAATTTCGACAAGTTTTTTGAAAGAAAAAAGGTATTTTGGTTACCAATTTGAAAAGCTAATTTTTTTGTCTGTCTGATGGTGCAAAAATCCAATATGGCGGTCATAAGAAATAAAAAAGTTGACTATCGCAACTTGAAATCTAGAAGGCTTAGAAAATTTCTGTTGACGTCATCAAACCCAGGACGGTCAAAAACATAGAGTGACCAAGTTTAAATGAAATAGAGTCAGTGGTAGGGAAAATAATAATACTTTTCTAAAATCACATTTTTCAGTTTTTTTGTAATAAATCAAAAACGAATCAAAATATTTAGGATTTCTTTTCAGATTCTCAATCGCCATAAAAATGTGCAACTTTTCTCTAATTTAACCGACCTTGTATCTCTTACCGTTTCCAAGATAGCAATGGTGAGCATCGAAAAAAGCACCACCCTGTATAACGTTATAATAACCGATAACGTTTCATTAAAAGTTATTTTATATCGTTATTTTCTATAAATTAAATTTTTATATGGCAATCTTTTTATTTTCAGAAGATATAATATTTTGTCTCTATTTTAAAAATTAAAATGAAAATAATAATATCTCAACGTAAATTTGTACTATTTTTTAAATTTACTTTTCAGATTCCAAAAATAATTTCAGAGTTACAACTAAAAATTATTTTTGTACAGCATGTTTCTTAAATAATGCGAAAAAATTCTGGAGGTGATTCCTTATCGAAAATTAAGAGGGGTCTTTCATATAATTTTTTTTTCTTTAGGATCTCCTTTCGGAGTAACACCCCATTAAAGGAGATCGGTAAAATTGGGTTTTTAGTTTATTTCTCAAATTTGGGTTTATGTAGGAAAATGATATTTGGTAGATGTTTTATACTTATTAAAAGGTTCCCCATATTAATATTTTTAATCATTTCCCATCTTCACAGGGGGTTGAAAAGTGCGACCAATGTTGTTTTTTTTATTAGAACGTTTTGGCAGGTTGAAATCTAGCAATGTATTTTTTTTTTGAAAACTTGATTTATTTAGAAGTTTTTTTTTTCTTTAATTTTTTTCTTTAAACCTACAGTTTTTGTGAATGAATATGAACCATCAAATATTCCAATATAAAACGATTCATTTTGGTGGTTACCATGGTTTGTTTATGTTGTAGGATTTACGAGAAAAACTAAAGAATAAAAAATGTTCTAAATAAATTAAACTTACAAAAAAAAGTTTAAATCAACAGGGGTCGCACTTTTCAGCCCCCTGTGGAGGTGGGAGATGATTAAAAATATTACTATGGGAAACCTTTTAATAAGTATAAAACATCTACCGAATATCATTATCTTACATTTATCTAAATTTGAGAAATAAAATGAAAACCTAATTTTACCGATCCCCTTTAGGGGAGACGTCTAAGAAAAAATTTTTATATAAAAACCCCACTTAATCTTCGATAAGGAATCACCTCCCGAATTTTTTCGCATTATTTAAGATAATTTATGTAACGTTATATAACATAACAATTCATTTTTTTAATGTTATTTATAACGTTATGTAACGAAAACCAATAATAAATAACGTTATTCAATAACGTAACGATTTAAAACGTTATTCCATCCCTGGATAGTATTATGAACAGCTAATCCCACTCAACATTTCTAATCTAATATTAAACAATTAAACAATTAAGAGAATTAAAAAAAAAGAAAAATTAAATTTTTTTCTTAAAAAACCAGATATATTAAAAAACGAATAACGTTTCATTACTAGTTAACTATTAAAAATATTTATTTAACAATAAAATAAATAACTAACTAACTCTTATTTCATTCCGGTTAACTATCTCAAAAATGTCCATTTAATAAACCCTGATACACAAGGTACGAAAAATCAATTCTTCTTATAAACAATTGAATTTTCAAAATATTTAAATTTTTAATCACTTTACTAATAAACTATAATTTTAAAATTTTTTTCTATCTAAATAACAAAACAAAAAAATCATTTAATTAAAACAAATAAAAATAAATTAAAAAATTCAAATTAAATTGAATTGCACAATTAATTTTTTAATGTAAATAAAAAAACTTTCTAACAAGCTCTAATCTGATCATTCTAGGTACACTTTCCAGTACACCTACTTTGTTACGACTTATCTCAAATTAAATGAGAGCGACGGGCGATATGTACATATCTTAGAGCTTAAATCAAACTGCTTAATTAAACATTTTTACTTTCAAATCCAATTTAATGATGAATATTTCAATTATTAAACCATTTAAATAAATTTATTGTAACCCATTTCTTCTTTAAATTTTTATTTTAATAATTGAACATTAAAATTCTTATAAAATATTTAAAACAACGACGATATACAAATTATTAAAGTAAGTAAAGTAAATCTCGTCAAAAGTAATGTTTAATTTTTAAATTACTACAAAAATTATTGTTCCTATTTCTTTTGAAAAGAAAAGTTAGTAACCCCTTCCACAAACTGATTTTTTTAAAATTCCAAGTTCCAATCTACATCACCTATTTCTTTTGTCAATAAATAATGACTATTACAGCAAAAGTTGTTTCATTTTATACCATAACATTTGAACAAATAAATTATAATAATTTTACACAATTTTAGTATCACTTAGATCGGATGCTTCGAATTTTCTAACAAACCAATACATAAACAACAAATTGCATAAAAATTAACTAACATTTGAAGAGTTTCAACTCAAAACCCGCTTTAAATTTTTCACTAGTTTTTTTTAATAATTTATATTATTTTTTTATTTAATTTAATAATCAAGTTCAGTAACGTTTTTAAATTAATACTTTATTACGAATATCTAGAAACAGAATTAAGATAAAATTCGTTTGTTTTCATCATCTAAATTGCAAATATTTATTAGCAGATTTTGGATCTAAAAAGTCACATAGCGGGCTTTAAATCTAGACAGCTCATTTGTTAGATGTTAAAAGTTTAATTTCTTATTAATTGCTCTAATTTGGAAGTTGTTTACTAAGGATTACTCGTTTTTAGTAAGTATTGATCAATTTGCATCCAGAATATAATTTTGTGTGATACCACTAAGTCCTAATTTTAAATGTGCTCCCGCCACTTGTTTTACGCTATTCCACTTAAAACCCTCTTCAAACACCACAATGGTTATTTTTGATAAGCATACATACAAAATACTAATGTGCCTCCTTGCGCGTTTGCCAAGTTTCGGACGCAAGAAAGTGTGTTGTGTGTGTGGAGGTCTGTCAGTCAAGCATGTCTATGGACATGTATATGTGTATTAGTTGGTGGCGCCACCTAATAACATTTCTGTTAACTCAAGTGTATAACTGTATATGTATAACCATCGAACTAGCCTCCACCATAAAATTCGCTATGCGCTTGTCCGTGACGTCTTTAAGCATTTAAATCACATATACACGGGGATACCTAGTCGCCTCCGATTTTACTTACTCGCCTCCGTTTTCGGAGGCGAGTAATACTTTTACACGTATACATACGGAGGCAAGTTTGACGTTTTGCATATATATATATATATATATATATATATATATACAGGGTGTAGACTCGGATCACGCAACATAGCGATTTCAATGGTAAAATTTTAAAAGTCGAATTCTTGCTCCGCTAATTATTTTAGCGAAAAAGTGTAAATACGTTTTTTGTAGAGAAAAAAATTCTGTATCCATTAATGTATTCAATATAATTTTTTAGTTTTCCAAAAACAGAAAAATAAGCAAATTAAAAAACGCGTTTTCGCGAAAATCTGTAGTGCCTTGGAATTATGCCGTGACAACTGCCCATCATCTTACTAACACTTATGCTGTCACTTTGACGTTTGAGGTTTATTCTTAATTGTCGTTTTTATTTATCAAACGTTTATTTCAATCAATTAATTATGTTTTCATTGAAAGAAAAAATAGAAATGACAAAATGGTATTATTCCGGAAACAGTACCCGTGAAGTTAGTGCTATGTTTGGGGCCATATATCCACATAGGCCAATTCCCCATTATTCTACAATTTCAAGAATGATCTCGAAATTTGAAAGAACTGGAACGTTGTTAAATAACTGTTCATGCATTAACAGTGCCCAAGATGTCAGGAACCAAGATAATGAAAATGAAAATAATGTCTTAGCTTCAGTGGTAGAAAATCCGACAGTTAGTTTGAAGCAAGTAGCAGATAATATTAACGTACATTATACAACGGTGCGAAAAATTTTGAAAAAACACAATTATAAGTCTTACAAATTTCAATGCCATCAAGAACTATTGCAACAAGACATGGAAAAGAGAGCAGAATTTTGTTTCACATTGATGGAAAAGATAAACGACGACAGTGAGTTCTTAAAAAATGTGTGCTTCACAGATGAGTGCACTTTTACGATACACAATGAACCAAATAGGCAAAATTGTAGAATGTGGGCGAATGAAAATCCTCGTCTTAATTTAATGACTAGATCTCAGTATCCCCAAAAAATAAATGTATGGGCTGGAATCCTCGGGCATCATATTATTGGACCGTTTTTTTTAAATGGAAATTTAAATGGAGAACGCTTTCTGCAGTTATTGGAAGCAGATATAACACCAGCAATAGCCGACGTAGCTGCAGAAAACCAAGAAATTTGGTTCCAAATGGATGGTTGCCCCGCTCATAACTGTCGTGATGTAAAAGAATTTTTAAGTGATCGTTTTAATGGAAGGGTTATAGGAAGAGGATATGAAATTAGTTGGCCTGCTCGCTCGCCCGATCTCTCGCCTAATGATTTCTTTCTTTGGGGCCATCTGAAATCATGTGTATATTCAGGGAAAATGTTTGATAATTTAGATCAACTACAAAATTCAATTCAAAATCACTGCAACAGAATTTCTCCTAAGCAGTTAGCAAATGTTAGAAGAGAGTTTTACAACAGATTAGGGCATTGTTTAGTAAATAATGGGAATTTATTTGAACATTTGTTATAAGTTTGTAATATTGTTTTGATGTTTGTAATATTGTCACAATCGGAGTTTTGAAGTAAATTTTGTAACGCTGTACTTGCAAAGTTCGTTAGATTTGTTCATTTACCGTTATGTACCCAAAACTCAGGCGGAAGGACCCCCGCTACGGGGTAGTATTTAAGCAAAGATGTAATGTTTATCGGTCTACTCTACTTGCTGCGGGCTGCGGCTACTCTATTTGCTGCGGCTACTCCCGCCGGCCGCTTTTGGGGGCAGTTGGCCCAACCGGCCACTGTCTGTGCATTTGTTATTATTATGTAAGTAATCATTTTGTATCGTTTGACTATTGTTTGATTGTGTTATTTGTGAATGATTCTGGTATTGTGAGACCCATTTATTTGTATATTAAAGCCAAGTGTCAAGTAATTGTTAATAAATAGTTTTATGCAAAGCGAGTGTTCCCATCTGAGTGTTATTTGAGTTAATCTGAGTGTTTTTATGAAGTATATGTAGAGTTTACGCCCCCGTAACTCGCGAATAGTAAACGAACGTCAGTATTCCTAATTATAATAGTCCGGCAATTCACAAAGCCGCGACAATATTTGGTAAATATTAATTGTTTAAAATTGAGTATCACAATGTCTCCCACTTATTTATCTACATTTAAAGAAACGGACTATTAAAAAGGTAAAATTGTTGTCAGCTACTCTTGTTATTTGATTGCTTAGAGTAATTATTATATTTAAAATTACCTTGGTAAAACCCTTGACTATAAATACTGAAAAAGTAGTAAAGCCCTTGACCATGATACTGTAATACTTCACTTCTACTGACGAAGAAACCGTTTAGAGCAAAGAAAATAAGCCAAAGGACTACATAAAAAATAAAAGTGAAATACAGGTTGTTTTAAAATGATGGACCCGATTTCAAGGTTGTATATTTCACGAACGCAACATGCTACAATTACGAACTAGTTGCAAACGGTTTATAATATTATCAAGTTTTATTAAGCATTTTAGAAAGCTGTACGGATAACATCGAGACGAAATTTGAATTAGCCCCAAACGCTTTTCAAAGTGTCTTCGTTCAATGAAGTCATTCAGATTACCTAGTGGCTAATGGTGGCACAAAAACACGTTCTTTAACGTATCCCCACAAGAAAAAGTCGCAGGGTGTAATAACGGATGTCATGCAGAATAATTGAGGTTAGGGACTGTTTGTGCACTGGGAGAGCCATCTATTGGTAATAATTTAAAATTCTATACTTTCCTCTTTCAAGTGGTAAAAGTTTTATGAATGAGAGGTTGGTGCTTACTGAGATATAGCGATTTCAAATCAGGTCCATCATTTTGATACACCCTGTAGTTTTACTAAGTTAATTGTGAATATAGGTTCTATTATTAGTCACGGCAGTATCATAAAATAATGCATTTAACATAGCGATGTTCTGCGCACACTATCAAGCCATTCCTCATTTCTATTATTTCTTCCAATAAAACAATTATTTTTGTTACGATAATAAAAATCTACAAACATTACATGTAAACCTCAAACGTCAAAGTGACAGCATAAGTGTTAGTAAGATGATGGGCAGTTGTCACGGCATAATTCCAAGGCACTACAGATTTTCGCGAAAACGCGTTTTTTAATTTGCTTATTTTTCTGTTTTTGGAAAACTAAAAAATTATATTGAATACATTAATGGATACAGAATTTTTTTCTCTACAAAAAACGTATTTACACTTTTTCGCTAAAATAATTAGCGGAGCAAGAATTCGACTTTTAAAATTTTACCATTGAAATCGCTATGTTGCGTGATCCGAGTCTACACCCTGTATATAAATTTGTTTTTGGAAAATGGCTCGTTCAATTTTGTTCAAATTTTAGTATGTTATAGAGTTTATTTTTCTTAGTATAATGCTGTTTGTCTCAACTATTTTGAAGTTTTGTTGAAATATTCATCACCAAAGTAAATAAATATTTGTAATACTGTTTTTCAATATATTTTTGCTTGGCAGTTTTTTGATTGCCGAAATAACCTTTCCATGTTTTATTCCTTATAGGGAAGTTTTTTGGTGGGCTATAGTTACTATATAAGCAAATGATTCTGTTCTTTTGACAGTATTGTGTTGTGCACTGTTCAGAATATAACATAGCATGATTGGAAAGGTGCGTAAAACGCATTTAATTATTATGTTATCGGATACATCGTGACTTCTTCCAAAGTATATCTGTCAATAAATGTTTATTGATTAGTTTAAGTGTTTTGCGATTTAAATTTTTCATGTAAATTAACAATAAAGAGCTTTTATTGTAATTAAAGTTTTTCGAGTATATTTTGTTTGATAAGATATTAAAATAATTTTTATAAAATATTTTCTCAAGTAATTAACTTAATAGGTTTTCCAAAATAAATGTTCATAAAACAGTTACTACAAGAAAATTTTTATTTCGGATTTTTCAAGCATCTTTTTTCTCACTTTTTTAGTTTGTGTTTTATTAAAAATGATTTACCAAAGACGGTTTTCCAAGTTAATTTTCATTGAACAGTTCTTTAAATGTTTCTCTTAAACAGTTTTGCAATTCAATTTTTGCAAGAAACTTTTAAATTACATTCACATCAAATAGTTTTCCAAGAGGATTTTCATTAAACAGGTTTTGTTGAAATATTCATCACCAAAGTAAATAAATATTTGTAATACTGTTTTTCAATATATTTTTGCTTGGCAGTTTTTTGTAATTTTTGTTTAATTATTTTCAAGCACATTTGCGAATTATATAATTGTGTGTTGACAAAATTATATTTTGTTATGAAACAGTTTTCCAGATAAATTTTCATTGAACAGTGATTCAATAATATTCATTCTTTGAATAGTTTAACACATCTTTTGAGGGTTTTTTCCATCTGACGAAGAGCACGTGTTACTTTCGGAAACTTTTGTGACGGGTAAACTTGACCAACCATGGGACCCTCCCGACTGCACAACCTGGTTTCGGTCGGCCGCCGTCTTCAGGTCCGGAATGCCGATTTTCGTCGAAATTTGGCGTTTTTTCAAAACGGTGTCGTTCGACGACCCGTGCAGATATCGCGATGCGGTTTGTTCTGTTCGACAGTGTCGGTCAATACCTAACAAACGACGCCACGAGCGCCGACGCCTTGCGACGTTTCGACCCCGAAAATCGACGCCGAACCCGAAAATTTCGACCCCTCTAAAATCGAAGATGCGGCGCTAAAAATTATATTTTGACGTTCCCACGCGATACAGCGTAAAAAGTTAAAGCCGGTGTCTACATGTCACCAGGACCGTATCTCACCGTTTTAGGGGTCAAAATCGACGTCGAAAATCGGCCAATGGAAATTGCACAGCCGAAACGGAAGTCCGCCCGGGTTCAAAACCTTCGGATTCGGGAAGGGCTTAGCCCAACTAAAAAATACTTTAATGGCGCCGACCAGATCCGTCGCCATCTTCGTGTCGAAATCGACTATCGAAAAAAAAGGGGGCCCATTTTTTTCGACACGTTCCTGGCCGAACGGATCGGCTCTGAAAAGAGGGAAAAACAACGTTTCGGCTTCAGCTCGACGAGGGCTATCCGAATCCGGTAAAAAAAAATCGGAAATCGCATTTTTCGGCGAGCCGAATTTTCGGCTTCCGACAAACAGCTTCGGCATCGAAAAACGGACCGCACCGTTGGAAAGAGCGTGTCGAGGTGCATGGAATTGAGTTTATCCCGAAAACGGTTAATGACGTTTTGACGCTGAAAATCGGTCTCGAATGTCGAAATTGTCGAGAAAGATATATATATATATAATCTTTAATGGGACTGAACTTGCATGTTGGTTCTCAAAAACGGAACACTCTGTATATTTGAAAATTATGCAGGGTGATGCAGTTCGTAATTCCAAACAACTTTTATATTTAAAGTGTTTTCGTATCTAGTCAAATAACGATGCAAAAAAATAATTTGTTTAAAACCTTCATTTTTTCGAAAAACTTTAAAAATCGAAATTAGTCGAGAAATATCAATTTAATGTATAGAACATGCTTTATGTTTTTTGTAGCAAATTAAATTTTCTACAAGAAAACGTAAAAATATACAGGGTGTTGTATTTAAAATAACAAACTTGCATGTTGGTTCTCAAAAATGGAACACTCTGTATATTTGAAAATTATGCAGGGTTATGCAGTTCGTAATTCCAAACAACTTTTGTATTTTAAGTGTTTTCGTATCTAGTCAAATAACGATGCAAAAAAATAATTTGTTTAAAACCTTCATTTTTTCGAAAAACTTTAAAAATCGAAATTAGTCGAGAAATATTAATTTTAGGTTTTTAAATTTTTTTTGGAAAACGGCTCGTTCAATTTTGTTCAAATTTTAGTATGTTTTAGAGTTTATTTTTCTTAGTATAATGCCGTTTGTCTCAACTATTTTGAAGTTTTGTTGAAATATTCATCACCAAAGTAAATAAATATTTGTAATACTGTTTTTCAATATATTTTTGCTTGGCAGTTTTTTGATTGCCGAAATAACTTTTCCATGTTTTATTCCTTATGGGGAAGGTTTTTGGTGGGCTATAGTTAAAGTGAGCCTACACTCTACACCAGACATCGAAAAATTGTGCCATTGTGCATGTTTGTATTTTTTATTTATGGTATATTTCACAAATAATATTTTTTTTGTTTGAGAACTTACAATGTGTAGTACCTTTTTTTTTTTGTAGAAGACAATACCAACGGATAATCCTCTTGCATGTATATTTTGTTATAATATGTTTATGTTTGTTACATGCAAATATGTTACGATGGTAAATATTTTACTTTAGTCTTATAATATTTTTAATATTGTAAGTATTTATTCTATTTTGTTTCATAAATGTTTATCTTACCGCTAGTTAATATATCTTATTTGTTCTAGTACATTTTGTTTTATTCCATTTTAATTTTTATATCCATATTAAATAAATATAAAATATAAATAATTTGAAATCCGCGCCATTTTATATTAATACTTTAGCCATCTAGGGACATTATAAATAACTACTTGCTGGTAACTAGTTAACATTTGAACGGAGAGCGACACAAACAGTGTTTGCCCCTTCTCCTGAGAGCGGAAATTCTATAGTCGTCCTTTTTCTATGAAGGTACCCTAAAAGGGTTCAGAACCACTGGAATAAGCCATCATATTCAATTTACAGTTCTTGCTTAAAAATTTATAATTTCCATCGATTAATTATTATCGTAGCGATTCTAATGAATGGTAACAAACCTGATACCTCATGCAGATCGGAAAACTCTGTATTGTGTTGTTAAAAGAAAATAAACCACAAAATTTAAAATCGATATATTTTTAAAATTGTTTTTGTATTGGGTACATTAAATTGTTTGTAATTGAAGCGCAATATAATATTACAGCATAATATTCTTATATTTATTTATTCTTGTATGTTACATGTGCTATACATACATACATACTTGCCATTTGTGCTACAATTATCAGCAATTTATTTAATAGTTACGATTTTTTCTTCTTTTTTTGTTGGTTTAGCCGTTGCTGTGGCAGTATTAGCTGTAAGAAAACATAACAAATTATAAGTTGTTTTATTAAAAATGCTTATTTCTGTTTAAAATTCAGCAAAATAAGCCGATAAAAACAAAACTCTATACAGGGTGTGTAAAAATTGGCGGAAGCGCTACACGTGGCGATGTTCTTCGTAAAATTCTAAGTCGAAAATCTTAATACGAAAATGTTGTACCATGCTTGCTGTGTCTGCAAGAGGTCCTCAAAGTTTTGACATTTAGTCCTTTAATAAGCGTTATTATTTAATACTTGCAAATGAAAACGCTGCAATTTAGAATAAAAATAAATTTCGATTAGTATTTTTTCCTAGATATTGTGTTCTTCCTTTCAAAAATTGGTGTTGAAAATATGTAAATCACTGATTTGAAGGAAAATAATACATATGGCAACATTGTCATTAGCTGTCATCTCTGTTTTTCTCGTAATTATTTCCAGTTTGTGTTTTACGATACCCAAAAGTTTGCAGCTATGTTTACGAACTGAAGGCTTTCAGTTCGAACAAAAATTGTTAATACCTAAGTAAAAATTGCTGATAAAAAAATGTCCAAACGCAAATCAATGTATGCAATGTTGCCAATTTTTTTTTCTTTTAATGGTTCCTGAGGTCATAGGAATCATGGTACAACATTTTTGTATCAAGATTTTCGACTTAGAATTTTACGAACAACATCGCCATGTGTAGGGCTTCCGCCAATTTTTACACACCCTGTATATTTTATTTTAAGAGTCTAACAATTCAGCAGCCACTATAAAAGAATAAATCGCTAAATAGAGTATATTTTGTTCTAGTTCTGTAACCGTCAATATTTTTAAGGAAAACAAACGTTAATAACTTTTCACATGTTTGACAGAGAATCCGATTTGGAATATACAGGGTGTCCCAGATAACAATTCCAGCATAGGGCCGTGGCCCGTAAGAAAAAATGAAATTAGGGGTAATATCTCAAAAATGGAAAAAAAAAACTAAAATAATAGGTACCTATATTTTACATAAGAGACTAAGAGAGTATTTCAAGAAAGTACCTACTGCAAATAAAATTGATCTAATAATTAAAACAAAACAGTTATGAGAGAAAAAAACAACATTTTCATATACAGGGATGCGCAAAAGTATGGTAACAGACAAATATCTAGATTACTATTGCAGATAAAACAATGAAATTTTGTATCTGAGCGTTATGCTATTTTTCGGATTCGTTCAACCGGAAACGGACTCAAACTTTGAAATTTTAAATGGAGCACCCTGTATATTTTTACATACTTGGATTGCTTCTTAAAATGTAGTTTAAAAAATGTAAAAAGTTGTATGGGTCTAAAGTCAATAGTTTTCGTAAAATTTACATTTTTATGAAATTTTTGAGCGATACAGCGCTTTCAATTTTTTTTAACATTTAAGTTATTTAAAAAAGCAGTAGAATTTCGTTTGAAAAATAGATTGACAGAAGATTAATTAACACTTTGCGCAAGCTACATTTTTAAAATATTGTACAGGGTGTTTTTTACGCTTGGTCAAAATTGTGAAACTTTAAACATCGATAACTCAATTTTCTTAAATACAACACCCTGTATATTTTTACACAGTCTTGTAGAAAATTTGATTGTCTTTCAAAACATTAACCATGTTTCATACCTAAAACTAATGTTTTTCGAGATATCGCTATTTTATTGTAAATTATTAGAGTAACGTAATATTTTTGACTAGGCTATGATGGTAGACAGCGGTAATTTTTAAACAATTGAAAGATAAAAACAAAACAAAGTTGTAATATTATCTATTCCTTAGGTACTTATTTTCGACATTTCTAATAATGTAGATGTAATTTTACAATTTTTTCGTTTAAATTGAGGTTTCTTAAAATTATGCATTTATTCGTTGGACCAGTGTGATGAAACAATTACTAAATCCTATAAACCAATTGTTTGTGTTCTACAGTATGATTATCGGTTAAACCGGAAACGGTTTCAACCCTAACCGTTTTTTTGAATTTAAAGATAAGACTGGTCAGTGACTTGTTTAATCTTAATCAGCGTTCTTTTCGCGTACTCAATACATTATCAATCGGTTTTTAAGACTTTGCAAACGATCAAAATCAGTTATATGAAAAATATTGTGGCCCTAATGCCTAATGAGAAACCTCGATATAAACGTAAAGCCGGTGTCCCACGGCCTGTGACTCGGCGAGCCTCGCGCGGCTCGCGGCTCGTGCTTGTAGGCTCGTGGTCTGCCGAATTCCGAGCTACGGCTCGTGGCTTGGCAAGTCGCGAGCCATGACGAGCTCCAACTTAAAGCTGAATCGCGCACGCTTTGCTTAGCGACAGTGAATCTCGTGGAGCGCCTGTAAGTTGCACACTTTTAGCTGGAGTGCGAGGTTTTGTTAATTTTACTTTGCGTAAGAAATTGAATTTAAAATAAAAAATATCGCACTGGCTGCGGCTTTTGCTGGTGTAAGTGAAGTCTTAAAAAGTAGAAGACAAAAACGGAGGTTTTGGGTGAAAGACTATAGTAGCAAGTTGTAATACCACAGCGACGAATGATATACTTTATTAGTACCACATCCGCTTCGCTGGCTTTCACAGTATTTTTTAATTCCTTTCTAAAGGATCTCCTCAAACTTTGATTTATTTTTCAACTAAATCTCAATTGTCTTCCGGAAATCCTCGTTCTTTTCAAAAGTCTATTATTTTTCTGTATGCCTTAACACTCAAATTTCTAATTTTGTATTCTTTACTTTTCATATATAAATTAATAGAATCCGTTATTAATTCTTTCGTCTACAGGCGGATATTCATCTTTAGACAACTACATATGTTTTGAACGACTAGCGTGTGGTAAACAGGTTTAAACAAGGGTTAAGATTTTGTTAAAGTAAACATTTGTATATTTAGTGACAAAGTTATTCTCAAAGTGTTAACTTCATTATTGTTATATTCACAAAATAAAACATGTGGAGACCTTGGTGTGAGGAATCTCAAACGAACGAAGAAGTCGAATCAGAAAAAACTTGTTTAAAAATTAAATCTCATCTTGGTATCCAAGCCAAAAATATAGTACTAAATGTCTATAAAAACTTAAAAAATGAAAATAAAGAGATGTGTTATAAAGAAATAATTAAAAGAACGTCACAGTTAGCATGATGTTCAAGAACGAAAAACAAGAAATGATAATGGTGACAGAAAAAGTAAAAGCTGGAATATAGATATAATTCGAAGAACGCTTTATTTCTTTATAAACAAAATATCGTAGCAACTATAGACAGTCTACATAATAAACTTATAGAAAATACAGATGTAACGTGCAGCAGATCAACATTATGGCGTACTTTAATTGAAAACGGTTTCAAATATCAGACAATTAATAAACGTCTCAATATTATGGAATGTGATAGAATAAGAAAGTTGCGATACCAATATTTAGCAACAATTTAAAAAAATCGAGACGAAGGTCGATTTATTTGTTATTTAGATGAAACGTGGTACGACACAAATGATACGATAAAGAAAGGATGGATCGACAACAAAAACGAATGCCAGCTAAACGTGCCTCATAATCGAGCAAAAAGAATAATCATTTTACACGCGGGATCAGAAAATGGTTGGATTGAAGAAGTTTTGCTTTTTGCAAAAAATATTCAAAAAAGCCGTCTTGATTATCACGAAGACATGTCATCAAAGTTAATCGAAGAATGGTTTAAAAATAAATTGTTACCGGTGTTGCCAAAAAAAAGCGTGATAGTGATGCATAATGCATCATATCATAGTAGACAAATAATAAAGGTTCCCGCTTCAAATAGCAGTAAAGATGAAATAAAACTATTTTTGGAGCAAAATAATCTCTTCTACGAAGACACATATTCAAAGCATAAATTGTTGGAGGTACTTAAAACAAAAAAAATTGAAAAACAATATTATGTTGACAATATTGCGATAGTACATGGACATTCTGTTTTGAAATTACCTCCTTATCATTGCATACAATAGAATTAATTTGTGGGCAACTGAAACAACACATTCGTCGCACGAATAATAACCCAAAATTTAGTGAAGCCACAATTATTGCAAAAACTAAAGATGCAATTTTGAATGCAACGCCCCAAAGTTGGAAAAATTCGATTGAACACGTCATTAAAATTGAGAATGAGTATTTACAATATGCAGATGTAAACCAAACTTGCATTATATCATTAGATGGTAATAACGAAAGTGATTCTGAAAATTAATTATGTCAGGTAGGTGTGTTATTTTATGACAATGATTTTAAATCTGATAAAAATGTTAGTTTTAAGGCTGGTGTATATCTACACACAAAACTGTTATTATTTAATACGCCTCTGAACACTTAACAGATTTTCAAGGGATTATCTTATCTCTCCACGGGTGCCTAATAATAATCATTGCTAAATCCAGTAAGTCAGGTTAAAATATCTTGAAATGAACTATACACACGCAATCTTTCGCGCGCGAAAGCATGCACGTCCTTCAATCGCGCAGTAAAGCGTCTGTGTGTAAAGGCGGCTAATCTCCCTACAAAACCTAGACAGCCGTGAGAACAGGTGCACGAGCGTGCTGAAGATCGTCATCCGTCGAGCCACAAGCCTTTGATGTCTGTCGATTTACCGCCATTTCACGGGAAAGGGCGAGCCACCACAAGCCACCACGAGCCTGTGCGTTCCCACGACTCGAGGTATGACAAACCGAGTCAGGCTCGCCGAGTCACAGGCCGTGGGACACCCGTTGAAAGGGCGAGCCACCACAAGCCACCACGAGCCATGCCGCGCCTGTGCTGTCCCACGACGCGAGGTATGACAAACTTCGCGTCAGGCTCGCCGAGTCACAGGCCGTGGGACACCGGCTTAAGATTGGTTAAATTACATCTATTATCTACAGTGTGGCCCATTTCAAAGCGGACCACATCTATAAAAAGTTTATTTATGATCCAATTTTCATGAATTTGTTTTTTAACGATAAAGCATCAAAAACTGTACTTTGGCACCGTATTTAAAAATTCAGTTTACACTCACAAAGCCTACTACGATTTTTTTTCGATGTCAAAATTAGCAAAATTTGTTTAGCGATTTTTTTATTTAAAATCTGACTACACCACTGGATTCAGGATCCCCTCAAATGGGTTTGTACCAATTTCATGAAAAAATATTTTTTCTTTTTCTTTGTATTTTTTTATCTTTTCTTGTAAATTTAGTTGTTCACCAATCGAACATTCCATAAAAGTTGCGATTTTAATTATATTCAAATAAAGTTTTTTATCTAACCTTTGTTTTTTACATAGCATAGTAGGTACACTGCGTTTCCAATATCGATATTAATTTAATCACAAATATTGAATTCATAATTAATCTCTTAATAAAAAATATTTTTCATAAAAGTCGGTACAAACCCATTTGAGGGCATCCTGAATCCAGTGGTGTAGTCAGTCAAAAAATGTCGAATATCTCGAAAAGTATGAGTTTTGGGTATAGGACATAATACTTAATAAAAAATGAAGCTCTCTTAAAGACGAATTCGATGACATAAGAAAATACAGGGGTTTGCATTTGAAAAAATTGAATTACGGGCTTTTGAAAATCATGGAAGTTGACACCTATTTATGAACACCCTGTATGCGTGTTTCAAACTTTTTCATATCTGCATGTCCTTACTAGGTAAATAACAACCCTGTACTTCGAAAAATAACTTCAGGAGATTTTTTTAAACAAAGACTTGAACCTTAAAATTTTTTGAAAGCAATCTTTTTTTAGTGACAACTCCGCATAAAAACCTGTAGTATTTTATATTGATGCTAAAATAAAGGCAGTCAAAAATATTAAATAAAAAATGGGGTGTTGTATTTGAAATATAAAAGTTGCTATTGGTTCCAGAGAGGTGACTCACCCTGTATATTTAAAAATATGTTTATCGTGTTCGGAAGAAAAAACTGTGTGGAATAGCGTTTGAATCAACTTTCTATCTCAAACCGTTTAGCCACAATCGACCGATCCGCCACTAATGACTCACCCTGTATTTTGCTTTAACAACTAGTAAAAAGTCAGTTTGTATAAAGTAATTCAAGTGAAATCATTTTATGAACAGTTTAAATAAAATAGCAGTAAAATTAGACGGAAATTACGAATAGTCTTAAAAACTGATGGGGTGTAAGAAACACCCCGCGCGAGTCATCACGTTAGTAAAACTAGCGCGAGTCATGGCGGGTTAATCATCTTATTTACTTATTTTGTTTATCTGTATACAGGGTGCCCCAGTTAACTTGGACAGTATGGGGATCTCGTAAACGGTAAGAGATACAGAGTGAGAATGATCTATGATTTAAGAGCAACTATTCCATGAAAAAAAATCTTGACAAAAATTTACAGTTTTCGCGCTATTCTTAAAAAAACAAAAAAATACGTTTTCGATTTTTGCTTATAGCTTACTTATTTAAAATCGTACCCAAAATATTTTTCGACATTATCAGGACACTTTTTTGTGTAGAATTGAAATTAGTTAATAAATTTTACCTATCTTCATTTGTTTTTGATATTTAACATCAACTTTCTTATATTAAATACCGGTTGTAGTTTTTTTCATTTTGCCACCTTTTTATGAACACCCTGTAGGCGTGATTCAAACTTTTTCGTATCGAGCTAATAGAGCAGTGTTTTCTGCATGTCCTTACCAAATTACAACTCTGTGCTTCGAAAAATGACTTCAGGAGAATTTTTTAAATAAAGACTTAAAACCTTGAAAAATTTTGAAAATTATTTTTTTTTAGTGACAAGGCCGCATAAAAACCTGTACTATTTTATATCGATGTGATGCTAAAATGGGGTGTTGTATTTGAAATATAAAAGTTGCTATTGGTTCCAGAGAGGTGACTCACCCTGTGTATTTGAAAATATTTTTATCGTGTTCGGAAGAAAAAACTGTATGAAATAGCGTTTGAATAAACTTTTTATCTCAAACCGTTTAGCCACAATCGACCTATCCCGCAATGACTCATAAATATAATGATAATAAAAAACTGTACTGTTTGTTGTAGACTTTTAGAAAGACCTCATAGATTAAGTTTATCTCTAAGTTCAGTAAATAGTTTAACTAACAGTTTTTTTTTACCAGTTATGCGACGAAATTTAAAACATACCTTTTTTTTGAGTTGGTTGTTCTTGGTTTAGTCGCTTCATCGGCTACTTTATCAATCTGATAAATGCCAGTCCATGCCGCTGCCGTGATAGCGGCAGCAGGTATCGTTCCAACACCGCTAACAAAAGCTGCTGTTGACGCCAAATTGCCCAACGCGCCAGTTGCACTATTTAACGTTTTTTTACCATCGCCCATAGCTGCTGTGGCTACCATTCTTGGTACACTATATACTGCCCCAACAACAGGAACCAATTTGATTTTGTCATAAAAGAATTGTTCAGTATCATCACCCATTTCGACAATTATAAGAACAATCGACAAGATAATGCACTATTTCGTAACAATACCTCTTTATATACCTATATTATCTATCTATAGTATCTGTCTCTAATCTTACATTATAGTAGTGGACAGATAAAATTAACACCTCAATAAAATGCGAATTACAATTTTTTAAATTAAATTCTCAATAGAATTTTTGTTCCACGGTTTTTTCTTCTAGTATACTATGTTTTGAGGAATTGTAATTTAAAAAAAAAATTGTTACCTACATCATTTTATATTAATTATTAACTTAATTGTTTTACATTTGTTGAGCAAAAGCATAATGTTGTACATTTACTAGCCATTTCCAATTTTACTAAAATATTTAATTTTCTTGATTTTGTAACATAAACAAAGTTAATTGAAATCAATATTATTATTATTACTTAAAATACTAGAATAAACAACAAATAAATAAATTTTAATATTTGGTAGCCTCCTTTTGCATCGATAACAGCTTGAATTCTTCAAGGCATCGACTTCATATGAGCCCAGCAGTGCTCGATGGGGTTTAAATCAGGTCTGTTACCTGGCCAAGCCAAGGTCTGCAACCCCTTTCTAGCAACATAATCTTTAACCTAAATAATATTAATTAAAATTTTGATTTTTCTTGTTATTATTATGTTGAAATATTGTCAGTGATTATTTAAAAATATAATCCTTACTAATTTTGCACGATGGCAAGGAGCTGAATAGTCTTGAAAAATGGGTTGTATGATGACAGGAAACAATTTGTCAATTGAAGGAATCAAATCTTTCCTTATAGTTTTAATATAGGTTTTTGCATTCATGGAACCTTCCAAAACGCTTATTTTTCCTACTCCGTAGTATGAAATGCCACTCCAAACCATATAACTTAGGAAAACTTATTTTGCGTGACGACACAATGCTCCAAAAAAAAATTCCCCTGACTTTCGACGGACGTAGCATATACCGTTTACTGATTTAAATTAAATTTAGACTTTTCAGTAAAGATCACTTTCTTGCAATAGTTTTAGTCCAGTTTTGATGAGCTTTTGCAAAACTAATCCTAGCCAATCTCATTTTTCCGGTAAGGCCTGGTTTTTTAAGTGGTCTCTTTGCTATTAAGCCAGCCATTTGAAGCCTTCTTCGAATGGTGCGATCGCTTATTTCTATTCCATAAATGTTACACAAATCATTTTGAAGTCAGTTTTCTGTTTTTTAAACATAAACGTACCAAATGCCTATCATATCTTTCTGATGTTATCTTATTTTTCTTTCCTGTGCCAATTTTTCTTACAACTGTGCCATACATAATTTGAATACTGTGACATTACCACAACCAATTCTTCTTGTTATTTCACGTGTTGACAGATAGCTTACGCGCCGTATTACTATATAAAATAACTACGAGCGATTAAACCTTTTTCTATGGATTAAACTGCTAATGTCAGTCCAGGGGCGTCCCACTTAAACGTACCTACTTGAGAAAATATAATTGGAAACATGCAGCTCCAGGCCGTGTAGACGGCGCCACATGAGTATTTCGCGGCGCATGCGAATTGTTGTTGTTTACTTACTGCCATAGATACTGCGGTACTTCGTGTTAACGTTTTATTTTCGAAAACGTTAAACGTGACACA
Source organism: Elmis aenea (assembly GCA_947652605.1). Lineage (NCBI taxonomy): Eukaryota > Metazoa > Arthropoda > Insecta > Coleoptera > Elmidae > Elmis > Elmis aenea. The sequence goes on from OX393583.1 coordinate 20,461,720, forward strand.
TTGCTTTCAGCTTATATCAGCGTTTATTTGAGTGATGTTTGTGGGCCGATATTTATTTTTGGTGCTATTTTTATATAGGTACACTCATACCTAGTGATTAACTGATAAACTAATATTGTAGTGTTATAATATTGAGTAAAAATTGTTTAGGTAAGTAGATAATGTACATAACGATTCACTTGCTATTGATTACTATTAAAAGAAAAGTTCTATTAACGACATTTAAAACTGGAACAACATTTTTATAACAAATAATTAAGTTCATAAAGTTTTTACATGATAAAACAACCTATAAATGTGTATATTTGTTATAATATAACCTTCTACAGTTTTATATTTTGATAGTTATTGTAGACCTCGACAGTTTTGTATTTTAATAGTTCCACTGAAATGATCTCAGGTTTTAGCGCGTTTTTAAAAATTCAAGCTTGCAGTTAGCCCCAGTGTTCAATTGCGTTTTTACCTCTTTGTAGTTAGTCAGGCATGTTACAGAAACTGTACGATTAAGAACAATAAATTCTTTAAAATTAAAGAAAGGTCGTATTTTGACTGAGTTTCTTTAAAAAAGAAAAAGGACTTTAAACGTTGTGGGCACGCCACGGCCCATGACGAAATCATGTATGTATTATGTATAACAAAGTTTGTAATATGTTTATATATATTCAGAAGAAAAGGAGAAACATTGTGCGGTGCTGGATTATGTGCCGAATTTTAAAAGTAAGCACAGGTTCCCTAATCCGAACAAACCTTAATGAGTTGTTCAAAGAATGGTTCTTTTATGTGGGCGATTGGAATATAGAAATAGAGATCCGAAAGAAATATATGATAACTATGTATGTATGTCGATTACATTTTAGCGAAGATTTGCTTTGGACGAAATAATAAACTAAAAGAAAATGCTGCGCCTTTATTAAACTTACCAATTACATATACAGTTTTAAACAAAACAATTTTTGTATCAATTAAGCATTTAAAATTTATTTCTGTGGGACCATTATTTGATTTTTTTGGAAAAAAAATCATGGTTCTTATCAACCCTGAAAAAGGCAATGCTTTTTTTTGTAAAGTATATGCTGCATATGTATATAATTTACCTTTATGAATGTATTTGTTAATTAGATTAGTTTTGTTATTATTAGTACTAATTAAATAGTGAGTGGAGTTAGGTACATGTAATTACAATTTAATTATGCGTAATGAAATTTAACCAAAAAAATCGTGATTTAATAAAAATCACTAATTTTTGATTTTTTGGAAAAAAATCATGATTTTTATCAACCTGAAAAAGGCAATGCTTTTTTTTTGTAAAGTATATGCTGCATATGTATGTAATTTACCTTTTTACGAACTTATTTATTAATCATATTAGTTTTGTTCAGGGCATGAAACCGGTTTTAACCTTTATTTTTTGTCTGAAAAAGTGATTTTTAACCGAAACCGTTATTTTTAAAGGAAAAAAACGGCAACCTTTAACCAAAATACTAAAAAACCGGTTTTTAAACATCTTTTTTTAATAAAAATTACTTTGAAAAAATAAAAAATCTGTATAAAATTAATATTTTTTTTTTTTTTTTTTTTTTTAAATTATTTTTAACTAGGCTAACGATTATAGCTTAAGTCTAACATATCTTAAATCTAGGGTTATATGGTGTCTCACAATTTCTTTTCTTGTTGGCTATTTCGCAATAGCAATTAAAAACGCATCACCACACTGACATGACACTTTATCACTCTATCACTTAGTTAGCACTTAGATCAAGGGGTTTCACACGTTTTAGCCTCCGCACCGCTCCTCCCCTTGCAGAAGTTGAGCTGCCTCGACGTTC
>OX393583.1:20463745-20591698 GCA_947652605.1 Elmis aenea
AAAGGGTTTTCAATTTAAAAAAATAGATTAATTCGTGTTTAAAATTGAGCTAAATGGACCGACAAAAATAAACTCCCTGTGTGTTATTTTAAAAGTTTAATTATTCAGAAAGCACTTTAAGAGCATTTACTCTCCTCCGTAGCGAACATTTTGGCAACATTTGTTGCTACAGGCTAGGGTTGCCAGGTGTCCCGATTAATCGGGATTGTCCCGATTTTGAGTCTCAAGTCCCAGCGTCCTGGCTAGATCTTTCGGGACGTTCAAATATCCGGGAGTATCGCTTTTTCGATTCTTACCAATTGTTTGACGTTGTCAAACCGGTAGCGGCCACCTTCGGCGTGTTTCGACCTTGTTCGGTATTTTTACGCCCAGCTCCATGCTAAGATGATCACAACTCTCAGGACTCTTGGCCTGTCCAAAATGCCGAAGAGGAAGAGCAAATTTTACGACAAATATAGCGAAAAATATCCTTTTATTAAGAAAAGGCTGAACTGAAAATAAAGCCTTCTGCAAAAATGTAAGATTTGTGAGATTTGTTGTATATATTCCTTATACATATACATATACAGGGTGTGTAAAAATTGGCGGAAGGGCTACACGGGGCGATGTTCTTCGTAAAATTCTAAGTCGAAAATCTTAATACGAAAATGTTGTACCATGCTTGCTGCGTCTGCAAGAGGTCCTTAAAGTTTTGACATTTAGTCCTTTAATAAGCGTTATTATTTAATATTTGCAAATGAAAAAGCTGCAATTTGGAATAAAAATAAATTTCGAATAGTATTTTTTCCTAGATATTGTGTTCTTCCTTTCAAAAATTGGTGTTGAAAATATGTAAATCACTGATTTTAATGACAGTAATACATATGGCAACATTTTCATTAACTGTCATCTCTGTTTTTCTCGCAATTATTTCTAGTTTGTGTTAGACGATACCTAAAAGTTTGCAGTACGAACAAAAATTGTAAATACCTTAGTAAAAATTGCTGATAAAAAAATGTCCAAACGCAAAACAATGTATGCAATGTTGCCAATTTTTTCTTTCTTTTAATGGTTCCTGAGGCCATAGGAAGCATGGTACAACATTTTCGTATAAAGATTTTCGACTTAGAATTTTACGAAGAACATCGCCCCGTGTAGCCCTTCCGCCAATTTTACACACCCTGTATAGTCAGAATTGTGATTTTTAAGTTGAGTTCTAAATTAATAAACGAATTTTATCTATTCCTCTTTTTTTTTTAATTGTCCCGGTTTGACGACCAAGATATCTGGCAACCCTACAGTACAGGCCCCCCAATGCAAGTTCTTACGAGCCGCCACTAGCCAAGTTGGCCAGATGATTCAACAAAAAAAAAGAGAACATATTTTGAAAATAATGTATTCATATAATAATTTTTAAAACATACACATATCACAAAAAAAAGATTAAGAAACAAAATATGTGATAAAATTTAATCACTTTCGTCTACGTCTTCATCTAAACTTTCATTTTTATATTTATCAGAATTTCTTACTTCTTATAACACTTTTTTTTAAATCTTTACAAAAACATCCTGACGTGTCATATCTTTAAACAAAGTTGCTCTAAGCGTTGATAATTTCATTCTTCATCTTTATTTTGTAGGTACACTGAATACCAATTGATGAAAATATTCATTCGTCAACATTTTAACGTGGTATGACAAAAAAAAAGGCACATTTTTAATAATTCTGAGAAAAATGTACATATGTATTATTAATTTTACTGAACATTTTTGTTAAGAAAAAATTTAAAATTGCTTAATTGGTCGAAGCATTTTGTGTCATTAACTTTGAAACTATGTAGTGTGACGTACCGTACTTGGCTCAGTAATATTAAAAGTCCTTATGCTTTTTTACTTATTTTCTTTTATACTGAGTACGGTAGTTCTGGTGAATTAGCGAAGTTACTTAAACGATGTTATGGCTCATGATCGTCATATTTAGTGTAGGACCCTAATACGTTGTGTTTCCATAGCGAACTCCAGTATTTAGAACAGCTATAGGTTTATTAGACAGTAAATAAAACAAACAAGATGTTGTAGATTTTGTTTATTAATTAAAGTTTCATTACGTAGATAATTGTCACATATAAGGAATTATTATTCGTAGTTATTTCGTGGATAATTCTCACATATTAGGGGTGATTATTAGGCAAGGTTATTTCGTGGATGGTTGTCACATATTAGGAATTATTATGTGGTTAGTTCGTGGATGGTTGTCACATATTAGGAATTGTTAGGGTTAGATTATTTCGTGTATTATTGTCACATATTAGGAATTATTATTGGAGATTCAGGGTGGTTGTCACATTTAAGGTTTTATTATTGGTTTCGGAGTGGGTGATTTTGGTATTCGTAATTAGAGGTTTTATGAGGCATCGTATGGCGGATTGATTGGTAAATGGTGGATTATTATGGGACGTGTAATATGGTAATTGTGAGATTTTGCGATTCTAGGTTGTATTAGTGATTGTAAGGAGGATTAATTAAGGAGTGGTGAATTGTTATTTAAGATGGTGCAGTTGGGAATATTATTGCGCAATCGGATCGTTAATGCGGGGTTGTCCGGTGGATTAATTGCGAAGGCATTGGGTTTTAAATTTACGGAGGGCCGAAAAAAATCACGCAATTTGTTACTAATAAAAATACACGTTTGTTAAGGTGACTAACGGAGTTCCCTGCCTTACAAATTGCTTTGTGGAGAGAACATCTATCATTTAGTCGTTACAATTTTTACGCAAATTTAGAAACAATGACTCTGGGAGTTCCCTGCCTCAGAATTTCTTCTGGGAGAAAACATCGATCCTAAAGTCGGAGTTTAACGCAAATTTGGAAATATTGACTGACCAAGGGAGTGCCCTGCCTACAAATTGCTTTGTGGAGAGCACATCTATCGCTAGGTCCCAAAGAAAATGGTTCTCAAAAAAGTGAACCTCGATTACTGTAAAACAATGCCTTTTATACCCTTTCGCTGGATACCTGACGGTCAAAACCGCCTATTTTTTGGGATGGACAAATAGTGCAAGAGATGTTAAACAATAAGGGTGGATATTAACACACATACATTCGTTAATTCGTTATTCAGATTTGTGTATAATGGTGGGGTGATTCCTGAATCCGTTAGCTCTTCGACTATTGGAGTTTCTCAAAATAAATAGTTTTCTAACAATTTAAACTTAAATTCTCCCCTCCATTAAACGTCGAAATCTGTTACTTGAAAACAAAATATACTAAACCAATGTAAAATCATATTAATTAGTAACTCCAATTACTCAATATTTTACATGTAATTGTAATCAGTTATAAATAATAATATCTGCACAAAATGTGAACATTAAATAAATGAGAAATATAATTCGCAACACAATAACTAGACAAACAAATGGACATCCCCGAAGAATGTTAAGCTTAGGGTTGCCAGATGTTATGGTTTGAACTGCATTAGTTTTCTTAGAATCCATAAAGACAAATTTATGACACAACAAATCAGTCAACGCTTATTTGGTCTAGCATTGGGGATTAGCACTTGACTCGGTAATTATTAGAAACCCTTGCATTGAAAACGATTTTAAAAGTGTTTTGTTTACTAAAGCACCCTGAGAAAATGTAAATATTATAACCTACACGCGTTTTTAAAACACATGTGGCTTTCTTTAACTTTAAACAAGTTATTTATGGTTTCCTAGAAACAGAAAAATAACTAAATAATACTTTATGATGTTACGCGAGTACATTAAAAATTGTTTTTAAATTATTAACTATTATACTATATGCGACCATTACAGTAGATACATAAAGTCTGTCTTAGACAATACTATTTTTTCGTTTGAGAAAATTGTAGGGTAATTCAGGGGGAGATGGCCTTACGGGAGAGATGGCCAATTATAAAAAAGTCGTGTTAGTGATAAACAGATGACAGCTCTATGTATTTAGTTCGACTCTCTAGTTTGGTAAGTGCGGCCGACGCTTTATTTTCGGCGAAATAATAATCCAAAAAAAGTTATTTACGTCTTTTTTATTTCGTTTTTTGGTGTAGTCAGATATATTCATAAAAATCATATATTTTTAACATATAAATAACTTTTTGAGTATTTACCGTATCTTTTGTTATTTAAACTTCTTCACAAATTCATTGAGATAGGGTAAATATTTGATAGTAATAGTTTATATGGCCATCTCAGCGGAGCATTTTGGAGAGATGGCCTATATTTTAACGGTTTAGATTGCACATCTAACAGCGACGTAGATTTAGACACAGATACGGAAGATTTAATTGATGAATTAAACAATTGCCGTGGTTGCGGAGAGAGTTTTTATCAGACGCAGTTAACAGAAGACTGGATACAAATGTAAAATTTGCCAATTCTGGGTGCATGAAAATTGTACTGAATACAATGACATGTATCATCCTTGTGGTCAGAACAAAAAAGAAGAGCAAAAACTGTAGTCTTAGTCTTAATGGTGCCTGTCCACGTGAGAGTAAACTACTCTCGATAGCCAATCGCGAGTTACTCTCAGGGGCTGTATCCTTGGCGACGCTGCTATCGAGAGTAGTTTACTCTCACGTGGACAGGCACCATAAGAACAAGAGACATGGCAAAGGAAAAGTTCGCTCTGGTCATCTTTCCCCTAGTCCTATGGCCATCACTCCCTGATATGTCGGGTTGGATGGTCAATCGACGATTTTTAAACAAAACTTTTTTTTAAATGTTTATGTTTATATTTATTTAAATTTTATGTTTTGTTAGATGAAGAAATAAATAAAGTTTGTTATTATTTTTGTGGGTTTACTCGTAAGCGTAGGTTTTTCACAGTGTCAGAAAAAAACTATTGCTATCTCCCCCTGAATTACCCTATGTGACACCCAATAAAATCATTTAATTAATTATGGTTTATTCTATTTTAATCGTTTTCAAAATGCTTAGGTAATACATATTTAAGGAAATGTGAAAGCGGCAATAATTTGCAGATTAAGTACCGAGAAAAACTCTTGAAAGGCGTATTATTAGTGCATAGCGTCCGTTTAAACGGACAGTCACTTTTGAACTAATTTTAGTACAGTAAACGTAATTACAAATATTTTGTCACTACAGATGTCTTTATATGTCTTTAGTTTTGCCGGAAAAAAATGTTGGAAGTGTATTTTACGTGTATTATAGTGTTGGTGTTGCAATTTTTCAAAAATGGTCCCATCACTTTATCAAGCAAGTGGCACAGGGTAAGTTATTAATTTATAATTTTTATTAATAACGATATTGCTATATTTTAAGGTTATTTTATTTTAACTATGACATCTACCTACATATTCAAGTGTATTTGAACGAAAAAAAAATTATAAATAACGTTTGTAGAATGTTTTTTATTTTGCGTCCGTTATAACGGACGCTGTGCATTGCGTGTTGTTTAGCAGGTAATACGGGGATACTGTGCAACGGTACCATACCGGATACAAGGACAAGTAAATGCCCTCTTCCAGAAAAAAAAAGATATGGATAAAAAGGCAAGAGGCTACTACGATTACCACACAGACGTTTCAAACAAAATATCACTCGTTAGAGGGAAAGACAATAAGGTGGTTACTTGTATAACAAACTAGGATGTTTGTATTGGTCATGTTTACTTAGTAGCATAGTGTCCGTTTAAACGGACGGGCTGTATTTCGGAAAATAAAATTTACAAAATGTTTAAATTATTTTTTTCCATCTTATTTTACATCATATGAAACCCATTTCCTATTTTTGACAAAAAAAAACTATTCTGGTAAACTTCATGCACTAATCATTAGTTCTGCAAGGAACTTATTGGTCACGCAACTGGAGAAGACATATTTAATTCAGTATCATCTTATTTGGAAGAATGGAAATTATCCTGGGAAAATTGCGCAGGAATCTGTACTGATGGAGCTCCAGCCATGCGTGGCAGTATTAAGGGATTTTGTAGTCGAGTTAAAGCAATAAATTCAAATATAGTCTCCACTCACTGCTTTCTGCACAGGGAATCTTTGATTTCGAAGAGTCTACCAGCAAACTTAAAGTCTGTTTTGGAACAAGTCGTACATATGGTGAATTATATTAAATCGAGACCATTAAAAACCCGTATGTTCAAACAACTTTGTAACACCATGGAATCCAAATATGAATGTTTGCTTTTGCACTCTGAAGTGAGGTGGCTCTCAAGAGGAAAAGTGCTAACCCGAGTTCATGAGTTGAAACAGGAATTGCTAGTTTTTTTTAGACAAGAGGGTAATGATGTATACGTAAAATATTTGGAAAATGATGCATGGTGTACTAAGCTAGCATATTTAGCCGATATCTTCAGCTACTTAAATTCAGTCAATACATCTCTTCAAGGAAAAAATGAAAATATTCTGACATCCACAGACAAATTGCTAGCTTTCCAGAAAAAGCTTTTGCTTTGGAAAAATCGTATTGCTCAAAATCGCAAATTTGATATGTTTCCGTTATTAGCAACGGAAAATATTGTTAACATTAACGAAATGATTTCAAATGTGGCAGACCATTTGTCAATATTGCAAGACAAAATAACTCATTACTTTCCATCTCTTAATATTGAAGACTTTGATTGGGCGCGAAATCCATTTGGTGAATTTGATATAATGAACCAAGATTTTTCTATTCAGGAAGCAGATGAGTTTATTAATATATCAACGGATCGAACGTTACAACTAAAATTCAAAGAAGAAGGAGTGGAAAGGTTTTGGATTTCCATCGAGAATGAACATCCATTTATTGCAAAACGAGCGTTGAATATCTTGTTGCTCTTTTCGACGTCCTATCTGTGCGAACTTGGATTTTCAACTCTAACAAATATTAAAAGCAAAAAAAGAGCAAGACTTACCAATTTAGAAGAAGAAATGAGAGTAGCGCTCTCTTACATAAGACCCAACCTTGAGGAAATTTGTAAAGGTCGTCAAGCGCAAATTTCTCATTAAAATAAGTTACCATGTAATATATATTCTTATTTCAATTAAATATTAATCTTCCAATTATTTTGTGTGATTTACATTAGATTTACAAATTTTATGATAATGGTGTTCCGCCAAAATCGAGACCACTTAAAAGTGTTCCGTGATCCCAAAAAGGTTGAGAGCCACTGCACTAATGGGTTAAAAAGCATTACGACAAAAAAAAAAACAATGGAGCCAAGTTCCATCTTTGGACCACAAAATGAGACTAAACTGATTACCCATATAAAAAAAATGCAAGCCCATGGATTTTCTTTGTCCATGGACGATGTCGGGACCATCGCTTTCCAATTTGCAAACCAGCTAAAAACAAAGCTCAAATTTAATACCAATAAAGAAAAAGGTGGCTGTGACTGGTTGCAGCTATTTCTGATCAAAAATTCGGTTATCTCCTTAAGAAAATCTAAAGGTGTCTCTTAGGCAGAGGCGTCGAGAGACGTCGTCGGGCCCGGGGAAAAATTTTTCATGGGCCCCAAGTAAAGTATATAATTTGAAAATTTTGTTAATAAAAAACAAATGTGGTATAATATTCGAGCCCCTGTGGACTCCCGGGCCCTTAAATTACTCCCGGGCCCGGGGCTCGGAGCCCCCCTGCCCCCCCCCCCTCTCATCGGCCCTGCTCTTAGGCCCGAGCTGAAGCCATGAAAAAACTGAAGTTAATGCTTATTTTGATATGATGGAAACAATATTAGCTGCTAACGTCAGAGGAGCTTGTTGAAAAGGTAAAATAAAAGAGAGAGAACACGGAAAAAGAATTTAAGAAATACAAATTGTAAAAAGTAAGTCTGAAATCAAAACTGAAAAAAAAGGATACTAGCATTATTGTTAAAGGTAAAAGCAGGGAAAGAAAAGATGTTGATCTTGATTTCTTGATGATTCCACAGCCAACAGCGACGTAGGTTAGACACAGATAGGGGAGTGCGTACTCTACTGTAATTAATTGTATCTGACCGCATGTCATTTGTGGGTTAGGTTAACTGAAATAAAAATCACCGTTGCACCGTTCGTTTTTGTTTGTTTAGTAACATTATTAACCCTTTCACTGCGGAAACCGTAATAATCCGCATTTATTTGTCGTGTCGTTGTGCGGGAGCCGTATTAATACGCGAGCATAGGCGTAACCCACAAACTCCATAAGACCCGAAAAACGCCGCACTGAAGGCGCGTAGGCACGAACTTTTCAAACGAGTGCCGCAGCGAAAGCGTTAACCTTCCCGTTCCCACGCTATTTGAACAACGCCATCGACCATGTGGGGTACCTAAAATACCCCACAAATTTCTTTAATAAAATTGACGTTTTTGGTATTTTTTAGTGAAATATATGTTTTTAATAAACAATAAAATTTAAATGACTGGAATTAAACGTTTATATTGAAAAACAATAAAAAATAATAAAGAATAACACTAAACTTAGGTTAGGATTTTAACTTTTGTAACCAAGGCAGAAATTTCACTTTTTTGCAAAAATAAACAAAAGATAACAAAAACCAGCTATAGAATATAACTCGTAGATATATTTTTGAGGATTAGCTGAAAGGATACTTTTCAGAATTGAGTATGTTAGGAAAAAATATGGAAAAACCGCTTGGGGTACTTAAGTTACCCCACGTGGGAACGGAAAGATCAATGTTACTTTCATCACTATCATCGTCTAAAATTTTTTGTAATTCGTCATCCGTCAAATATGTTTTCGCCATTTTTACAGCTAGACTAAATGAATGAATCGTAAATCCGAAGTAGAACTGTGCAAAATACGTACTTCACGAAAGCGCAGTATATTCAATGGCTGCGCTCTGTTCTGTATTTTGTTACATAAACAACCATGTGGGGCAACTTAAGTACCCCAGGCACAAATTTCACTTTTTTGTGAAAATTAGCAAACAATAACAAAAACCAGCTATAGCATATAACTCATAGATATGTTTTTGAGGATTAGCTGGAAGGATACTTTTCCGAATTGAGTATTTTAGAAAAAAATGCAAAAAAAAACTGCTCTGGGGTACCTAAGTTACCCCACGTGGGAACGGGAAGGTTAATGGTACTGCAGCCATAATTATGGATAAGCAGCTTAAGCACAAATAAACATTTGACATGTTACTCAAGATTGCCAACAAAATGTAATAAAAGTTATTAAAAGGTGACCAAATATTCGTATGCTGCAGCTATTATAAACGCTATGTTTGGGGTTCTGGCAAAAGAGCAGAACTATAACTCGGCGTGGGCTCGCTACGACACTATAATATGCGGAGCGGAGAACAAAACCGCTAGTGTGGCGATTATCGTGAAAAGAGTGAATATGATAAGGCACAGTCTGTCGACAACCATTGCCGCAAACTTCCAGTCCCTGGTTATGTCTTGATGTTCGTCTTCTTTGCGCAACTGGTCGGTGATAAAACGAATTTCTTTAAGAATTAAGGCTAGCTCATAGTCAGAGCCAACGCATGTGTGATTTGATACAAGCGATTCATGTAATCTTCCCCCGTTACCGTTGTCTTCGTTTTGTCTGTAAAACAACAGAAACTGTCGTTAAGCCTCCGACACAATCTTTCTGATGCACGTACCTATAAACAGTTCTGAAAAATGCTGCACTCGGTAACGACGTAGGAGTACTTGCACCTCTGTGATTATGCCTGAAATCGTCGTCTATATCAAGCACGTTTGCTAATAAACCAATTTGCTATAACATTTTTATTATACGTCTACATACGAATTTATTAAAAAAATATGGTTCAACAACAGAAATATGAAATAAAACATCTTTTGACATACAAAATATTTCATAATTTATTTTTAAGTTCCACACGAAAGCAACACATTTATTGAGTATTATTTTTTATGTTACATCACAATATTATAATGCATAATTATGACAATTTGAGAATGAACTGAATAACTGATGTTTTAAACAAAATTTGTGATATGCTTGTATGCGGCGAAAAATTGTGGCGGCGAAGAATTGTGGCGGCGAAGAATTGTGTAGGCAAAGAATTGTGGGCGGAGAATTGTGGCGGCGAATAATTGTGTAGGCGAAGAATTGTGGGCGAAGAATTGTGGAGACGAAGAATTGTGAAGGCGAATAATTGTGGGTGAAGAATTTTAAGCGAAGAATTGTGGGTGAAGAATTGTGGCGGCGAAGAATTGTGTAGGCGAAGAATTGTGGGCGAAGAATTGTGGAGACGAAGAATTGTAAAGGCGAATAATTTTGGGTGAAGAATTTTAAGCGAAGAATTGTGGGTGAAGAATTGTGGCGGCGAAGAATTGTGTAGGCGAAGAATTGTGGGCGAAGAATTGTGGAGACGAAGAATTGTGAAGGCGAATAATTGTGGGTGAAGAATTTTAAGCGAAGAATTGTGGGTGAAGAATTGTGGCGGCGAAGAATTGTGTAGGCGAAGAATTGTGGGCGAAGAATTGTGGAGACGAAGAATTGTGAAGGCGAAGAATTGTGGAGACGAAGAATTGTGAAGGCGATAAATTGTAGGTGAAGAATTTTAAGCGAAGAATTGTGGGTGAAGAATTGTGGCGGCGAAGAATTGTGTAGGCGAAGAATTGTGGGCGAAGAATTGTGGAGACGAAGAATTGTGAAGGCGAAGAATTGTGGGCGAAGAATTGTGGGCGAAGAATTGTGGAGACGAAGAATTGTGAAGGCGAATAATTGTGGGTGAAGAATTTTAAGCGAAGAATTGTGGGTGAAGAATTGTGGCGGCGAAGAATTGTGTAGGCGAAGAATTGTGGGCGAAGAATTGTGGAGACGAAGAATTGTGAAGGCGAATAATTGTGGGTGAAGAATTTTAAGCGAAGAATTGTGGGTGAAGAATTGTAGCGGCGAAGAATTGTGTAGGCGAAGAATTGTGGGCGAAGAATTGTGGAGACGAAGAATTGTGAAGGCGAAGAATTGTGTAGGCGAAGAATTGTGGGCGAAGAATTGTGGAGACGAAGAATTGTGAAGGCGAAGAATTGTGTGGGCGAAGAATTGTGGGCGAAGAATTGTGGCGGCGAAGAATTGTGTAGGCGAAGAATTGTGGGCGAAGAATTGTGGAGACGAAGAATTGTGAAGGCGAAGAATTGTGGGCGAAGAATTGTGGAGACGAAGAATTGTGAAGGCGAATAATTGTGGGTGAAGAATTTTAAGCGAAGAATTGTGGCGGCGAAGAATTGTGTAGGCGAAGAATTGTGGGCGAAGAATTGTGGAGACGAAGAATTGTGAAGGCGAATAATTGTGGGTGAAGAATTTTAAGCGAAGAATTGTGGGTGAAGAATTGTGGCGGCGAAGAATTGTGTAGGCGAAGAATTGTGGGCGAAGAATTGTGGCGGCGAAGAATTGTGGCGGCGAAGAATTGTGTAGGCGAAGAATTGTGGGCGAAGAATTGTGGAGACGAAGAATTGTGAAGGCGAATAATTGTGGGTGAAGAATTTTAAGCGAAGAATTGTGGGTGAAGAATTGTGGCGGCGAAGAATTGTGTAGGCGAAGAATTGTGGGCGAAGAATTGTGGAGACGAAGAATTGTGAAGGCGAAGAATTGTGGGCGAAGAATTGTGAAGGCGAATAATTGTGGGTGAAGAATTTTAAGCGAAGAATTGTGGGTGAAGAATTGTGGCGGCGAAGAATTGTGTAGGCGAAGAATTGTGGGCGAAGAATTGTGGAGACGAAGAATTGTGAAGGCGAAGAATTGTGGAGACGAAGAATTGTGAAGCCGAATAATTGTGGGTGAAGAATTTTAAGCGAAGAATTGTGGGTGAAGAATTGTGGCGGCAAAGAATTGTGTAGGCGAAGAATTGTGGGCGAAGAATTGTAAAGGCGAAGAATTGTGGAGACGAAGAATTGTGAAGGCGAATAATTGTGGGTGAAGAATTTTAAGCGAAGAATTGTGGGTGAAGAATTGTGGCGGCGAAGAATTGTGGCGGCGAAGAATTGTGTAGGCGAAGAATTGTGGGCGAAGAATTGTGGAGACGAAGAATTGTGAAGGCGAATAATTGTGGGTGAAGAATTTTAAGCGAAGAATTGTGGGTGAAGAATTGTGGAGGCGAATAATTGTGGGCGAAGAATTGTGGAGGCGAATAATTGTGGGCGAAGAATGTTCCGAACACGTTCAGGGACATTGTCAAGTTTCATCGCCATCCATTGGAAACAAGTAAAATTCTTGAAACAGCCTAGACCAGAATTGTAAATAATTACATGATTTTTTGTAACAATTTACTACATTTGCCTGAAATGCATTAGCTTCAGCTTCATATCCATCTTTAATATTTTATTGAATAATTGTTTGTACTCTCAATGATAAAAATACATTTTCAAGTCGTTTTAGTAATACATTTTCCAATGAACTTATAATTTTCTCGTTGAAAGAAACCAACCAACCAACCAACCAACCAAAATGATAGTTGGCCTTGAACGGTACTTTTTTTTGTGTAAATAAAAGAAGCCTCTCCTTAGTCAATATTAACATATTTCTGCTATTTAAATTGTAATATCAAAATTGATATTTGCTCTTAAAATATTTGGTGTCGTCTCGGTAATTTTTATTTTACTGGAAAGAGGCAAACGTATGCTATCTAGGTTGGTAAATATTTAATGCCGCATCCATTAGAAACTCAAAAGTTGACTGGTTTAGGTACTTTTGTAACTACTTAAGTGTGGTCTGATAAATTGTTATCATGTTTATTTGGCATTTGAAATTATCTAAATGCACATAAATTCAGATTTTAATTTTAAAATTAAAATTCATACATAAAAAAGTTATAGCTAAAACGAAATGTCGTTTCTTCCAGTTTTTATTTGCACCAACATGTGTATAAATTGCTTTAGAAATTAAATAAAACATTATGGATCGTTTTATCGCATAGATGTATTAATTTGTTTTAAGTGTTTATTGAATTGAAAGATAAACGTAATCTAAAATATCTTTTCTAAGAAACGCAAACTTCTGATTAGGTACCTTCCAAACAAATTCAAGGTCTATAAATCTAATTCCAGGTAAAAATTATTGGGTTTTCCGTTACGTCGTTGTAACATAAAAATTGTTTTGTTTTACAACATAATCTAAAATTATCTACAGGATTTTGTTTTTTGGAACCATCAGGACATAAATCACTTGACTATTGTAAATGAAACAAACATTTTATGTAATAATTTTGAGATATTAAATTAAATTTTGCTTCAGACATGCAAGTATTTTTTCATGGTAATAAGTTTTTCGTAATTTACATATCTTAAATACCGTAGGAGTTAACAAATTTCAAAACAATTAATTGTGGATTTCAACTTTAAAATACTAGGGGGAAAAAAAGTGAAATCAAACAAATTTTGTTTGTTCCTATGTATATTTTTTAAATATTTTGAATAATAAAGTAAAAATAAACGAAATACGCATTACTAGGACACACTGAATTCAGATGTTTCTCAACCGGGGTGCCGCGAAAAGGCGCTAGGGGTGCCGCGAGAAATACTTATGAATAAACTAATCATGCAAATTTTTTTCTTCTCTTTTTACATTCGCAATTTTACTAAAAAGTTTTTGATGATGCTATAAAAATGGTTAATTTTATTAAACAAAGGCCAGTTCACTGCAGAATGTTTAAAAAACTGTGTGAAAATGTGGGCAAAGAGCACATAAATCTCTTGCTTCATACAGAAATCCGATGACTGACTTGAGGAAAAGATCTGATTAGGGTGTTTGAGCTAAACGATGAACTACAAGAACACTTTCAAAATAATAATTTAAAAAATTTTGCCAAGTGTATTGAAGATAAAAAATGGTTGCAGAAACTAGCCTACTTAACAGACATTTTTCAACACATGAATCAGCTAAACAAGTCACTGCGAGGCCCTGGAGAAAATATACTGATTTGAAGTGACAAAATGTTTGGATTTAAAAAAAAACTGAATCTTTGGAAAAATCATATTGTACAAGAAAATCTTCAGATGTTTCAATTACTGGTGGGGCTTAAAAAGAAAAGTAGTATACAAGCAAATTTCAAGTCTTATTGAAACCCACTTGGAAGAACTGTTAATTAGAATCGGACATTATTTTTCTTCCTATTCAACACAAGTGTATGATTGGGTTAGACATCCGTACTCTATCTATATCTTCTACTCATCCTGAGAATATGACTTTGAGAGAAAAAGAAGAACTTTGTGGGCTGCAATCTGATCGCACACTCAAGATGAGATGTACTAATCTATGCCTCGACAAGGTCTGGATTTTTATGAAAGAAGTGTATCCTGGCATTATTAGAAAAGCAATAAATATATTGGTTGCTGTTTTTAACCTCTTACATGTGTGAGCAAGTTTTTTCTTTTTTAATAAGTATAAAGAGCAAGGACAGAAATCGTCTTATTCAGTTGAAAATGATATATGTGTGTGTTTATCTAAAATTCGCCCAGAATTCAGCATTAGTGTAAGAAAACACACGCACAGGTTTCACACTAGAAAAGTAAATTTTATAATCTAAATTGGTTTCAAAAATTTTCGTGACAGTTATATACAGGGATATAACTTTAACTGGAATAAATTCTGTATTTGGGAATACAATATATCGATAAAACCTGCGAAAACATGTCGATTTTAGTTTTTCGCCGGATACATTTCAGCAGTATTGTTGTTGGGATATCTTCATCCAGAGGGGTGCAACAACCCGTAATAATTTTTTTTTAAATGTAAGGATATGTCGAGTGACATATCGTCGGAAAGCTCATTTAGAGATGAATACAATGCATGTTTTATTTTCGAAAAATTCCAAGAAGTTAATTGTTAACAAAATAAAAATATAAATTTTAAATTTCTTTTTAGACAGAAGAGAGGCAAGATTTTCAACTGCTTAAAGGTCGCCACAAAAAGTTGTTTAACTGTAATAAGAAATGCGCAGATGAACGCTTACAGATTGAAATTGTGGACATTGTAAACAACCTTTACATTAAATAGCGTTAAACTTTAAACCTGTCTTTATTTTGTTAACACCGAACCTCTTGGAATTTTTCGAAAATAAAACATGCACTGTATTCCTCTCTAAATGAGCTTTCCAACGATATGCCACTCGACATATCCTTACATTAAAAAAAAACATATTACAGGTTGTTGCACCCCTCTGGATGAAGATATCCCAAAAGCAATACTGCTGAAATGTATCCGGCAAAAAACTAAAATCGACGTGTTTTCGCAGGTTTTACCGATATACTGTATTCCCAAGTTACAGAATTTATTCCAGTTAAAGTTATAACCCTGTATAAATGTTCACATATAAACTTTGATTTATCTTATGCTTTTTTAATGTCAATAAAATCTTAAATTGATAGTAGATTAAGTAATAATTAGTATTCGTTTTCATTCTCTTAATATGGGAAATATACGGTTATTTAATAAATGTATGTTTTGTTGTTGTTATTTTTACAGAAATGGGGTTAATTTTTTGTGTGAATGAAAGTCTCTGTAAGAAGTATTTTGAAACGCCTGTTTGATATCAGTTTTAATTGTATCATCAATATGCTTTAAGAAAAAGTAATTTTTTGCTTGAAACCGGATATCAGAAAAATGTGTTTTCCTTATGTACCTACTTTAAGTAATCGAAATAAAAATATTAATAACAATTTATAACGTCGTGAAGGGCGCAATATAGGTACAGCTTCAAAATTGCCGAGGGCGCATAATACCATGTTTTTGTAGATGATGCAAAGGGCCTTGTTTTTTTTTTGTGACGAGCAAAAAAAACTTGTCTAGCGAGGACATAGTAAAAATGATCGTGGCACCGCGTTGCCGACCCTGATATATAATAATTTTCATAAGGGGGTTCCCTGATGCAGGAATGTCATTTCAAGGGTTCCGCTAAGGTAAAAAGGTTGAGAAACGCTGAGCTAGAGTATAGGTTTAAATTTGACAAAGCTGCTAAATTTGGTGCTCATTAATAATCCGAAGAGAAATTGTAAATATCTTAAACGGCATCTGAGAAAATTGGGAAAAACCAGAAAATACGATTTTTGAAAACAGTCTATAACTTCTTTGGAGTATAAAATATTTCAAAAAAGTAAAATCTTTGCCTAAGCAACTTTTTAAGCCGCATCGGATAGTAATCACTAATTTTTTCTAGGTCGATTCGTTTTTGTTTTATGATAACTAACTTTATTTTTTCTTATGGGCGCAATTTTTGCTATTTACATAATCAAACAGCATTTATTTTTCTGAATTCATTGATTGATAGTTATAGTATAATTTTTAAGATTTGATTGTTTTTTGTTATGTTAAATAGACTGTTTGCTACAATTTGAATAATAAACTTTGAACTGATTTTTCTCGAAAAATTTCTCATGTGTGCATACTGTTTTAATAGGGGAGACTGTTGTACCTTGAGCATAGTGTACCTTGGAACATTTGCGGATTCTAAATAGTGCTGGCACTTGGCGGGCTAAATCCATCACCATGATGTGAAGAATGTCGCTAATGCCCGTACTCATAGTCGAATCTCGAACTTGTTCTTGAGACATACTCAACGGAGTCGATCTCAAGTATTTGCGAATGCTCAGCGACGGTTGTATTCCATAAACAGAACTTCGGCAATTCTCGGCGAAGATCAAGAATATCACAGGAATCTAGTAACTTTTTACATTTATACATTGTTAGCATTGAATATTATACTATTCATATCCTCGTTCGCGTTTGAAATTAGTTTTGAAAGTGGTGTAAGTACATTTTGTCTTGTTTTAATAATTTTGTCCATCTCCAAATTGTTGTATTCTTGGAAATAACCCCTTCTGTAATTCTGGGTATTTCTGTATTGTATCGACAAATGGCAGCGTAATGATACTTTTCCCGTTATTCTCTGTAACTGTAAATGGGGCATGTTTAAAAAAAGGTTAGGGTTGGGTCCGTTTTCGGTTAAACCAAAAGTCGTATTGTAAACACGCAAAAAATAGTTTATAGGATTTAGTATTTGTCATCACACTGGTCCAACAAATAAATACATAAATAATTTTAAAAATCTTAATTCAAAAGTAAGAATGGTAAAATTCGTTAACAAAATGTCAAAAATTTGTACGGAAAAGACAAATTTACATAACTTTCTTGTGTTTTTCTTTCAATTGTTTAAATTAACACTGTCTTCCTTCATAGCCTACTTGAAAATATTACGTTGCCCTAATAAATAACAATAAAATCGCGATATATCGGAAAATATCAATTTTAGGTAGAAAACAGGCTTAATGTTTTCGAAAGAAAATTAAATTTTCTACAAGAATGTGTAAAAAAAATTAGGGTGTTGTATTTAAGAAAAATGAGTTATCGATGTTTAAAGTTGACAAGTTTAAACAAGCGTAAAAAACGCCCTGTATAATATTTTTAAAATGTACGTTGTGCAAAGTGTTAGTTAGCTTATTGTCAACATAAACTTAAAAAAAAAATTACTTGCTATTTCAAAGTTCTTAAATGTTGAAAATTTTTGAAAGTGCTGTATAGCTCAAAATTTTCATAAAAATGTGGATTTAACGAAAACGGTTAACTTTAGCCCCATACAACCTTATACATTTTTTGAAGTAAATTTAAAGAGAAATCCAAAAATATGAAAATATACAGGGTGTTCCATTTAAAATTTCAAAGTTTAGGTCCGTTTCCGGTTGAACCGGAAGTCGTATCGCAACCTCAATATTTTTATCGAATCCGGAATATACGATAACGGTCAGATACCAAATTTCATTAAAATATATTTAATAGAGTTCTAGATATTTGTTTGTTTCCATACTTTTGCGCATCCCTGTATAAAGAGCTTGTTTGTGTGTTTGTTTGTTCGCTATAGAATCCTAGGTCCGTTGACCGATCGGGACCAAATTTTGCACAGTTACTATTTAGGACCTAGCAGATCTAACGCCAAACTTTAAGTACAATAAATATTAAAATTAAAAAAAAAAAAAAACTTGGACGGGATTCGATCTTACGTCGGCAAGTACCTGGCCGGTAACACGATACGGCGCGCGGTGTATTTCAGCCAGAGTTACCGCAAGCACGACTCAAGGTTGCTTTGCACCCGACTTGAGCAAAGTAGCTGCCAAGTACATGTGAAGTAACGCTTAAGGTAGAAGTAACGACTATGGAATGCAATGGAAGACTTGAGTCGCTCTCAAGTCGGAGATCAAACGAAGTATCGATTATGAGTACGTGTCTCTAACGGCAGATCTGTCTTGTTTGACTCGAAAACGCGCGTTGAGTTGATGAAACCGTTTTTGAAGTATCAAAAGTAAACATTTCGAGTGTTGTTAATCGATTTTTTAAACGAAAACAAAGATGTGTTTGACGATATCATCATTTACAGTGTGTTGCTGATCTTGTGTTGAGTAGATTCATAATCTGTAGTTAATGTTTTATTCTGACCACTGGCTTAGACCGACACGTTTATTTATTTTCGCTCTCTTGTACCTTGGAACACACAACATCATGTACTATGGAACATGTTCCAAGATATACAATCCTATCCCTTTTTTGTTTTTTTTTGTGACATATCGCTATGCCAAGAAGTAAGAGTGGCGCTAAGAGGGCCCCAATTGATCCAAATGCTATGAGAAAAGTTGTAGAAGCAGTTTTGGCTGCTCCCGAAACAAAAACATCAGTTATAGAAACCTGCAAAGTGTGCAATGTTAAATTGGCTATTTTGTCAAGACACATTTCGCAAATCCGAAATATTATTCTTTGTAGAACTGAAAACTGTATTTTAAATTAGTTTTTACGCCCATTTACCCGTGTTCCAATGTACAAGAGGGTGTGTTCCATGGTACATGACCATATTGTACCATAGAACACTTTTCATAACAAAACATCATATTTTATTTTTTTGTTTGTTAATAGAGCTGTAAAACATAGAAATACAAACAGCAAGTTGTAAAGGGATCTTCATTAGTTAATACCATATTTTCTTCATTTCAAAAAAATTATTATTAAAAATTTTAAAAAATAAAATCTCAAAAGTGTCCCATGGTACAACAGTCTCCCTTACATGGTCGGATTCAGAATTAAATTCTCTATCCGAATCAACAAAAATAAATTTACTATGCCTTACGTCATCGTAGAGGTAACAAATGCACATCACTTAATAGAGAATTTGTCGCCGTGTCCAAAAATATGAGGTTTGTTGAGGTTATTTTCAATAATTAAAAAGTTATAGGGGTGCGCCAGTCAAACTGAATCACCCGGTATAGCAGCGCGAGTAGCAGCGGCAGTGGCTGAATGTAAACGCGGCACGCGGCATAAGATAAAAATCAACGTTGCCATGGAAAAAACAATAAATGACTTCCATTGTTCTATTTGACTCTTGTTAGTCTATCCTTGCACCTTTAAACGGTTACATTAAAACAAATATGTAATGAGCAATTAAAATAATCATATTTCAGTAGTCGGATAAGGTTCTAGTCTAGGTTCTGAGTTCTGACAAACTTGACTTTGACAAGTAAAGAACTAAAAATTATTAACGTATATGCGATTTTTTTTGTCGGGCGCACCCATATATGTAATAAACATAAACATATATTGCTAATAGTTCAGATTTTGCGTAACATAATCAACGGTACAGATATACATCCTCTCTTTTTAATGCGGCGATTGGACCATTGACAGCTAATATTCATCGGATTGGTCAACGTGAGAAGCGCGCGTAATATTCACCTCACTTTTGACAGTTTAAATATATGACATTTGCAAAAATCACATTTTATAACATAACCTCAATAATTTTCATGCCGGTTCTGTCAGTAATCCTAGTTTTATTTGATTTTCTATGTTTGCTGCCAACTGAAAAGTACACCTTAGAAAGAGAGGTACATATTTCCATTTCATTCAATAGGCTTAACTTTCCACTCATTGCGAAGATAGCGAATGCGCGATATATGTTTATTACATATCTAGGCGTACCAGTTTTTTTTTCATTATCAAATAATTCGAAAAATATGGTATTAACATTTTTTAGTTCTATTATCGATATATCGAATAGATTAGGCGACTTAAATGTAATACAGTTTGGCTAGATAAAAGTTAACACCTCTATATAATGCGAATTACAAGTTTTTAAATCAAATTCTCAATGGAATTTTTGTTCCGCGGTTTTTTCTATCGAGTATACTATGGTTTGAGGACTTAGTTAAACAACTGCCGCAAATGTCAGTCATTTATGACTGACATTAGCAGTTTAATCGCTCGTAGTTATTTTATATAGTAATACGGCGCGTAAGCTATCTGCTAATGAAAAAGCCGTTATTATTGCTTTAAACAATAAAAATCTGACAACACGTGAAATAGCAAGAAGAATTGGTTGTGGTAATCTCACAGTATTCAAATTATTTAAAAAAAAAAAACGGTATGGCACAGTTGCAAGAAAAATTGGGACAGGAAAGAAAAATAAGATAACATCAGAAAGATATGATAGACATTTGGTTAGGTTAGGTTTAAAAAACAGAAAACTGACTTCAAAATGATTTGTGTAACATTTATGGAATAAAAATAAGCGATCGCACCATTCGAAGAAGGCTTCAAATGGCTGGCTTAGTAGCAAAGAGACCACTTAAAAAAACAGGCCTTACCGGAAAAATGAGATTGGCTAGGATTAGTTTTGCAAAAGCTCATCAAAACTGGACTAAAACTATTGGAAGAAAGTGATCTTTACTGAAGAGTCTAAATTTAATTTAAATCAGTAAACGGTATATGCTACGTCCGTCGAAAGTCAGGGGAAAATTTTTGGAGCATTGTGTCGTCACGCAAAATAAGTTTTCCTAAGTTACCTGTATGGTTTGGAGTGGCATTTCATACTACGGAGTAGAAAAAATAAGATTTTTGGAAGGTTCCATGAATGCAAAAACCTATATTAAAACTATAAGGAAAGATTTGATTCGTTCAATTGACAAGTTGTTTCCTGTCATCATACAACCCATTTTTCAAGACTATTCAGCTCCTTGCCATCGTGCAAAATTAGCAAGGATTATATTTTTAAATAATCACTGACAATATTTCAACATAATAATAACAAGAAAAATCAAAATTTTAATTAATATATTATTTAGGTTAAAGATTATGTTGCTAGAAAGGGGTTGCAGACCTTGGCTTGGCCAGTTAATAGACCTGATTTAAACCCCCATCGAGCACTGCTGGGCTCATATGAAGTTAAAAGTTGCAAGTCCTAAAAATAAACTAGAATTCCATCAGGCAATTAACGATACTTGGTACGTATATCGACATTTCTATTGAATATTGCAAAAATGTAATAAAGTCGATGCCTTGAAGAATTCAAGCTGTTATCGATGCAAAAGGAGGCTACCAAATATTAAAACTGATTTATTTATTGTTTATTTTAGTATTTTAAGTAATAATAATATTATTGATTTCAATTAACTTTGTTTAGGTATGTTACAAAATCAAGAAAATTAAATATTTTAGTAAAATTGGAAATGGCTAGTAAATGTACAACATTATGCTTTTGCTCAACAAATGTAAAACAATTAAGGTAATAATTAATATAAAATTATGTAACTACTTTGTCTTTAATTACAAGTCCTCAAAACATAGTATACTAAATAGAAAAAACCGTGGAACAAAAATTCTATTGATAATTTAATTTAAAAACTTGTAATTCGCATTTTATTGAGGTGTTAATTTTTATCTTGTCACTACTATATGTAGGATTAGAGACAGAGACTATAAACAGATAATATGGGTATATAAAGAGGTATTTATACGAAATAGTGCATTATCTTGTCGATTGTTCTTATAATTATTGTCGAAATGGGTGATGATACTGAACAATTCTTTTATGACAAAATCAAATTGGTTCCTGTTGTTGGGGCAGTATATAGTGTACCAAGAATGGTAGCCACAGCAGCTATGGGCGATGGTAAAAAAACGTTAAATAGTGCAACTGGCGCGTTGGGCAATTTGGCGTCAACAGCAGCCTTTATTAGCGGTATTGGAACGATACCTGCTGCTGCTATCACAGCAGCGGCATGGACTGGAATTTATCAGATTGATAAAGTAGCCGATGAAGCGACTAAACCAAGAACAACCAACTCAAAAAAAGGTATATTTCAAATTTCGTCGCATAACTGGTAAAAAAAAACTGTTAGTTAAACTATTTACTGAACTTAGAGATAAACTTAATCTATGAGGTCTTTCTAAAAGTCTACAACAAACAGTACAGTTTTTTATTATCATTATATTTATGAGTCGTCAGTGGTCGATTGTGGCTAAACGGTTTGAGATAAAAGTTGATTCAAACGGTATTTCATACAGTTTTTTCTTCCGAACACGATAAAAATATTTTCAAATATGCAGGGTGAGTCACCTCTCTGGAACCAATAGCAACTATTATATTTCAAATACAACACCCCATTTTTTATTTAATATTTTTGACTGCCTTTATTTTAGCATCAATATAAAATACTACTGGTTTTTATGCGGAGTTGTCACTAAAAAAAGATTGTTTTCAAAATTTCTTAAGGTTCAAGTCTTTGTTTAAAAAATTCTCCTGAAGTAATATTTCGAAGTACAGGGTTGTTATTTAGTAAGGACATGCAGATATGAAAAAGCTTCATTTTTTATTAAGTATATGTCCTATACCCAAAACTCATACTTTTCAAGATATTCGACATTTTTTGACTGACTACACCACTGGATTCAGGATGCCCTTAAATGGGTTTGTACCGAATTTCATTAACACGTTTACTGCCGAGCTTATTTTGCTGGTGTTGAATCCAACGCAGGTGAAAATTTGTCCATATTGGAACCATACCTAATCGGAATTATATCCAATAAGAATGTATAGTTCAAAATTATTATGCGTGGTTCATTACTCACGCTGCCGGTCATCTATGACCACGGCGTAGGAGCGTACCAAAAGTAAATTTACATCTAAAAATTATATAAGGTTAAAAAAAAATAATTCACACGGTAAAACGGTTAATTTCACAGTAAATACATTAGAATATCAAGCCCCACAAGCAACCAGTGGCGGAGTTGTGGGGGTTCAGTTTCAATAAATTTTATAAAAAACTAGTAAGGCCCTGTTCAAAATCAAACTCGAAATTGTTTTTGGGTAGAACATTTTATTCTAAACAAAAAGTGTCTCTAGACTTTTCTTCGTATCTACCATCGTTTGGCGCGAAATTTGATTTATTTTATTATTCTCGCGAAAAATTTGCTTATAAGTTCTATCTAAAAATATTGCGAAAAGCTGAAAATGGCAAATTGCAGAATAAATGCTCATTAATCGTTAATTTAGCGGAACTTATTCCCTTATTATTAGCATGGTCTGTTATTGAAAACTGCAAAAATCGGTAAATACTTCTTTATTTCGAATATTAGCGATATTTTTAGATCGAACCTATGAGCAAATTTTTCGCCAGAATAGTAAAATAAATCAAATTTCGCACCAAACGGTGGTAGATACAAAGAAACATCGGAAGACACTTTTTGTTTAAAATAAAATGTTACACCGAAAAACAATTTCAAGTTTGATTTTGAACAGGGCCGTACTAGTTTTTTATAAAATTTATTGAAACTGAACCCCCACAACTCCGCCACTGGTTGCTTGTGGGGCTTGATATTCCCACCGAATGTGGTAACATATAAGGTGGTGCTGTAAACCAAATTTGGTTTAAATATATCCACTGGTTGAGTAACGGTTAAACATTATCGAACATCCTCGCTCATCGGTGAGTAGCACCTTATAAGACTTATAAATTATAATTTTAAGGACACTATGTAATTTATTTATAGCTTCTGATGAAGGATCAAATAAAGATCCGAAATATTTAGCTGATGTAAAGAGTTTTCTTTATAAACCTAAGGACCATTATCCCGTCATTCTACTCAAACTACTACATGGTCGTAATTCTTGGTTAATTATCGTTATTTTTTCGAAAATTTCAACACCCTGTATCTTTAAAAAGGAGGCGTTTATGAACCCATGTTGATATGGAATATTCATTTTTGTATCGACTGTTAAAAGTCCTACAAAAAAGTGGACCACCCTGTAGATTACAAACGCAGGCAAAGCTGCCGTCGATTTATCTGATCAAATGTCTGCATATTGCAACCCACTGAGACAAACTAAAATGGTACCTACAGAAAACTTGCACTTGAGCTTTTACTTAACACTGTATAAAAACTAGGAGTAACACGTAATAAATCTATTACAATTGTTGAATTTAGAAAAAAATTAATTACGCATCTGACTCAGTGTCAAAATGAACCTCCTCGCCCGTTTCCTCCTTAGTTTTAAGGCCAAGACTGCGTCACGAAGGAGGGAGAAGCGTGTAAAGTCAGAAAATATTGCAAAAATTGTTACAAACATAATTTCAAAATACATGGTAGAACGGTAGTAAAAAAAAAGACCCAAAAAAGTGACAACATTTTGTGCCGATTGTGATGGCAAACCACACTTTTGTCTACCGTGTTTTAACAAATTACATCGCTTTATTTCTGTTTGATTTGTAATACTAAAAATAAAAATTTTGACATATTCGTAGCTGCACCTATTGTTTTTAACCATTATTTTCATATTAATTGCATTTACAAAACCATAAACGCTATTATTTGCGTATTTTACGCATTTTTATTGAAGTCGGTTGCGCCGGTCATCTATGACCACCACGGCGGTAAACGTGTTAAGAGATTAATAATTATGAATTCAATATTTGTGATTAAATTAATATCGATATTGGAAACGCAGTGTACTATGCTATGTAAAAAACAAAGGTTAGATAAAAAACGTTATTTGACATAAGATATCTTAATCATTCAATTAAAATCGCAACTTTTATGGAATGTTCGATTGGTGAACAACTAAATTTACAAGAAAAGACAAAAAAATACAAAGAAAAAGAAATATTTTTTCATGAAATTTGGTACAAACCCATTTGAGGGGATCCTGAATCCAGTGGTGTAGTCAGATTTTAAATAAAAAAATCGCTAAACAAATTTTGCTAATTTTGACATCGAAAAAAAGTCGTAGTAGGCTTTGTGAGTGTAAACTGAATTTTTAAATAGGGTGCCACAGTACAGTTTTTATCGTTTAAAAACAAATTCATGAAAATCGGATCATAAATAAACCTTTTATAGGGGTGATCCGCTTTAAAATGGGTCACCCTGTAGATAATAGATGTAATTTTACCAATCTTACGTTTATATCGAGGTTTCTCATTAGGGCCACAATATTTTTCATATACCTGATTTTGATCGTTTGCAATGTCTTAAAAACCGATTGATAATGTATTGAGTACGCGAAAAGAACGCTGATTAAACAAAAGTCACTAATCATCTTATCTTTAAATTTTAAAAAACGGTTAGAGTCGAAACCGTCTCCGTTTCTACCGAAAATCATACTGTAGAAACACAAAAAATTAGTTTATAGAATTTAGTAATTGTCCCATCACACTGGTCCAATGAATAAATGCATAATTTTAAGAAACCATGTTTAAACGAAAAAATTGTAAAATTACATCTACATTATTAGTAATGTCGAAAATAAGTACATAAGGAAAAGATAATATTACAACTTTGTTTTGTTTTTATCTTTCAATTTTTTAAAAATTACCGCTGTCTTCCATCATAGCCTAGTCAAAAATATTACGTTACTCTAATAATTTACAATAAAATAGCGATATCTCGAAAAATATTAGTTTTAGGTATGAAACATGGTTAATGTTTTGAAAGACAATTACATTCTCTACAAGAAAATTTAAGAAAAATGACTTCTCGATGTTTAAAATTTCACAAGTTTGACCAAGCGTAAAAAACACCCTGTATAATATTTTAAAAATGTAGCTTGCGCAAAGTGTTAATTAATCTCCTGCAATCTATTTTTCAAACGAAATTCTACTGCTTTTTTAAATAACTTAAATGTTAAAAAAAATTGACAGCGCTGTATCGCTCAAAATTTTCATAAAAATGTAAATTTTACGAAAACTATTCACTTTAGACCCATACAACCTTTTACATTTTTTAAAGTACATTTAAAGAGGAATCCAAGTATGTAAAAATATACAGGGTGTTCCATTTAAAATTTCAAAGTTTGAGTCCGTTTCCGGTTGAACGAATCCGAAAAATACCATAACGCTCAGATACAAAATTTCATTGTTATATCTGCAATAGTAATCTAGATATTTGTCTGTTACCATACTTTTGCGCATCCCTGTATATGAAAATGTTGTTTTTTTTTCTCTCATAACTGTTTTGTTTTAATTATTAGATCAATTTTATTTGTAGTAGGTACTTTCTTGAAATACTCTCTTATGTAAAATATAGGTACCTATTATTTTAAATTTTTTTTCCATTTTTGAGATATTACCCCCAAATTTCATTTTTTCTTACCCATGCTGGAATTGTTATCTGGGACACCCAAATCGGATTCTCTGTCAAACATGTGAAAAGTTATTAACGTTTGTTTTCCTTAAAAATATTAACGGTTACAGAACTAGAACAAAATATACTCTATTTAGCGATTTATTCTTTTATAGTGGCTGCTGTTAAAATATGTTTTTTTTTATCGGCTTATTTTGCTGAATTTTAAACAGGAATAAGCATTTTTAATATAACACCTTATAATTTGTTATCTTTTCTTACAGCAACGGCTAAACCAACAAAAAAATGAAGAAAAAATCGTAACTATTAAATAAATTGCTGATAATTGTAGCACAAATGGCAAGTATGTATGTATGTATGTATGTATATATGTATGTATGTATGTATGTATGTATGTATGTATAGCACATGTAACATACAAGAATAAACAAATAAATACAAGAATAAATAAATATAAGAATATTATGCTGTAATATTATATTGCGCTTCAATTACAAACAATTTAATGTAATACAAAAACAATTTTAAAAATATATCGATTTTAAATTTTGTTGTTTATTTTCTTTTAACATTACAATACAGAGTTTTCCGATCTGCATGAGGTATCAGGGCTATCTTTGTTACCATTCATTAGAATCGCTACGATAATAATTAATCGATGGAAATTATAAATTTTTAAGCAAGAACTGTAAATTGAATATGATGATGATGGCTTATTCCAGTGGTTCTGAACCCTTTTAGGGTACCTTCATAGAAAAAGGACGACTACAGGGTTCTCGTTTTTCGAGGGCCACTATGGGGATCTCGTAAACGGTAAGAGTTACGACTTCGGTTAAATTGGGGCAAAGTTGTATATTCAGGTGCTTAATAATTTGATGCAAACTAAACTTATCTAGCTCTTTTAGTTTTTGAGATATAGGGAAAAAAGTAAAAAAGTGGTTTTTTGTTTTTTGCCCGTAACTTTTTCATTTGATGTCGAATTTTATTTCTGTTAAAACATTTTCGTGGCCACTTTTTGCAAGGAATCAGAATCCCTAATTATATTTTCCATGCGACGTTTCGTTTTTTTAAAACCATCATCAGGTCAATTTTTTCTTATGGACGCTATATCTGATTTTAACGCCAATTTGTAGAGCATTTTTTTCTGAATTCGAAAATGTATAACACTTGGCACATTTTTGAAACAATTGTTGTTAAAAATGGCAAAAACAAATATTTTATTTAAAACAAATCCTAATCGGCATGGTAAATAATTGTCTTTGTCCCTTTTCTCTTAAAAGCACATAAGTAAAGCACATGAAATTACTATTAAAGGGATTTAATTAAAAAAATAGGTATTAATAAATATGTTAGGAATGCATTAACATTGTTCACTTAGCAAATATTTTTAGAATATTTTCTTTGCTTAAGTAATAAATTTCTCTAAAAAATTATTTGGCATACAATTATTTGTAACAAAAAATAACGGCTTATGCCTTTTATCTGCGTTAATGACTTCTAATAAGCATAAAGCGTAAACAGATTTCTGGACATTTTTTATAAACTATGAACACTTATATTATTTGATTACGAAAATGTTGTTGCAAATAATTGTAGGCCAAATACGGATTAAATACACATTTTAGAGAAATTTATTAACCAAAGAAAATGTTCTAAAAATATTTGCTAATAGGTAAGTGAAAAATGTTAATGCATTCCTAACATATTTACTATTATCTATTTTTTTTAATTAAATCCCTTTAATAGTAATTTCATGCGGTTTACTTACGTGCTTCCAAGGAAAAAGGGACAATGTCAATTATTTACCATACCGATTGGGATTTGTTTTAAATAAAATATTTGTTTTAGCCATTTTTAACAGCAATTGTTTCAATAATGTGCCAAATGTTATACATTGTCGAATTGAGAAAACAATTCTCTACAAATTGGCGTTAAAATCAGATTTAGCGTCCATAAGAAAAAATTGACCTGATGATGGTTTTAAAAAAACGAAACGTCGCACGGAAAATATAATTGGGGATTCTGATTCCTTGCAAAAAGTGGCCGTAAAAATGTTGTCACAGAAATGAAATTCGACATCAAATGAAAAAGTTACGGGCAAAAAACAAAAAACCACTTTTTTACTTTTTTTCCTATATCTCAAAAACTAAAAGAGCTAGATAAGTTCTGTTTGCATCAAATTATTAAGCACCTTAATATACAACTTTGCCCCAATTTAACCGAAGTCGTAACTCTTACCGTTTACGAGATCCCCATAGTGGCCCTCGAAAAACGAGAACCCTGTATAGAATGGCCGCTCTCAGGAGAAGGGGCAAACACTGTTTGTGTCGCCCTCCGTTCAAATGTTAACTAGTTACTAGCAAGTAGTTATTTATAATGTCTCTAGATGGCTAAAGTATTAATATAAAAAGGCGTGGATTTCAAATTATATGTATTTTATATTTATTTAATTTGGATATCAAAATTAAAATGGAATAAAACAAAATGTACTAGAACAAATAACATATATTAATTAGCGGTAAGATAAACATTTATGAAACAAAATAGAATAAATACTTACAATATTAAAAATATTATAAGACTAAAGTAAAATATTTACCACCGTAACATATTTGCATGTAACAAACATAAACATATTATAACAAAATATACATACAAGAGGATTGTCCGTTGGCATTGTCTTCTACAAAAAATATATTAGCTTTGTATATTATTCACAAATAAAATATCTACTTCATGCAAATATGTACTTAATTTCACAAAAAAAAATAGGTGCTACACATTAGTTCTCAAACAAAAAAAATATTATTTGTGAAATATACCATATAAAAAATACAAACATGCACAATGGCACAATTTTTCGATGTCTGGTGTAGAGTGTAGGCTAGTGATTGCAATACCGGACCAAAATTCAATACCGGTATTCGGTATTTATTCGCAAGTAATACCGGTATACCGGTATTGCTTTTTAAAAAAAAGTATTAATTTTGAAAATACAATAAGTATATGCATTTTACACATATGTACCTACATATAGCAAGTATAATGTCAAAACACAAATTTACATAAAATAAAGAAACTTAAAAAATTACATAATCTGTAAAAAAATATGGACACAAAAAACTGAAGATATACAGGGTACCTAATTGATTGGGATCGGGCATTAAAAATATATGAAGAATGAAAAACGGTATTGATCTGAAATTTTGGTTATGACCATAATGGCATCTGAGCTGAGCTGTTAAATGAAAATATTTTCAAGATGCGACCCTTCCGGAAATACCGGAAGTTGACGTCTACTTTCTTATTTCAAATACAATGGTCTATTTTTTATTGCATTTTTGGATTTAACACGTTATTTTAGAGGGACTATTATTAGCATACCCTATACCTAAGTGCAGTCGTTTTTTAGATTTTTGGACTTTTTTGAAATATTTCATCGTGATGCTTAATATTATCTATCGCCGCCATTTTTGAACAGAAAACGCTTAAATTTAGACCATGCATAGAAGAATGTTTGCAATCGATGCATTACTTACAGGGTGTCCAAAATTTAATTTTCTTTTAATACAATTTCAGACCAATAAAACTCGTTTTTTTCAAATACAATGCCCAATTTTTTTTTCATTTTCTAATTCAAAAGTATAAATTCTACATCAATCTGTATTAGCGTTTTCTATACCTATCTGCAATAATTTTCGAGTTATTAAGAATTTTTGATAAAGTTAAGAGAAATTCCAACATTTTTTAATAGTAAGCCTTGGAAATGACAACAAATATTCCAATGTTGCAATATTCCCTCGTCTTCTAATAATATCATCTCTCTTTTAATTAACTTAGGTAAATACATCATTTTGTGGCACAATTTTGTGTTTTGCATTTATTGCTATTTTTTTATTTATGGTAGACTGCAATTATAAAATAATAAAAATCAAATTTAAAAAAAATTATATTAATACCGAATACCGGTATTAGACCATCAAATGAGACGGTATTTCGGTATTGTAAAATGGCACGGTATACCGGTATTCGGTATACCGGTATACCGGTATTGCAATCACTAGTGTAGGCTCACTTTGGGGTTTTTGGAGGTTGGTCTATATTTGAAGAAACTGCTAAAACTTCTATTTCACTTGCATCAAATATATCACTTTTTGATGTTGTAAGTTTCTGGATATCACATTTATTTGAACGAACTTCTACCGGTTGTGAAATTAAAAATTATACTTATACACACCAAAACACAACAGTATTTTTCGCTTAAATTTACTAACGTTTGTTATTATTTTTGCACTATTTAAATAATATTCAAGAACAGGAAGCCTTTACATCACTGTATCATTTTCTTTTATAAAATAAACACTATTAATCCGTAAAATATAAAATCACTGGGTGTGTTTTCAATGGAAGTAACGGAAGATTTTCAAATTTCAACTGTGATTTACGTAAGCTCTGCGCATATTTATTTATTGTATACAACAACCAACTAGCTATTTAGTTTTCAAACCGATTCGTGTCTAAAAAACGATTTGAACGCCCTCTGTTCAAATGCTAACTAGTTAAAAATAGAGTTTGGCCGCCATGAGAGAGTGAACACCCCATGGGTACCTCTATAAGCGGTACGCGACAACTGGGCGATGGTCAACTGGGCGACGATCAACTGGGCGATGGTCAACTGGGCGACGGTCAACTGGGCGTCGCGACAACTGGGCGACGGTCAACTGGGCGACAGGAACTTAAAACATTTTTGAACTCTCATCTTAGCCAACGATTTTACGGATTGTTTTTGTAAATATTGGTTAAATATACTTACTTCATTTTGTAGAACTATATCGTACATCGAAATTTGTAGAATCATTTACGAAAGATATGATTAAAAACGTGGTCCGAAAATAATTTAAAACTGAAGAGGTATGATTGCACAATATGTAAATAAAGAAGAAATACAGTTTTTTAATTCATTTATTACGATTATTTTGTAATCCACAAACATATTTACATCAAAACAAAGTACATATACATTTAAAATTTAAACCTAAACTCTAGATCAGGGGTCGCAAACTGGCGGCTCGCGGGCCGGATGCGGCCCGCGAAGGCTCTGTATCCGGCCCGCGATTTCAAGTGTGGAATACATTCCGTCGCGTCGCTACCACTACTGTTCTAAAATAACTAAGAAATTGAAAAAAGAGAGGCTGTGACCTAAAAAGTAAAGTCCTCACTTGTGAACACGGCCCGCAGTATCAATACATTTAATTAACTGACCCGTACCAACATTTGAGTTTGCGACCCCTGCTCTAGATGTTATTATACGCGAGATTCCCATGTTTAAACTTAAATTTCAAACACCCTGTATATCTGATATGTGTTAATATGTTTGTTAGTTACAAAATAATATTAATAAATGAATGAAAAAAACTGTATTTTGCTCTTTATTTGAATATTGTGTAATCATACCTCTTAATTTTTAAATTATTTTCGGACCACGTTTTTTAACATGTCTTGCTTAATTTATTCTACAAATTTCGATGTATGATATAGTTCTACAAAATTAAGTAAGTATATTTTTACCAATATTTACAAAAACAATCCGTAAAACCGTGTGCTAAGATGAGAAATCAAAAAAGTTTTAAGTTCCTGTCGCCCAGTTGACCGTCGCCCAGTTGACCGTCGCCCAGTTGTCGCGTCGCCCAGTTGACCGTGTCCGCTCTATAAGACAGGGTGTGGACAAGACAGTGACCAGTTTCGAGCGTACACTTAAACACGCCAGAAAAAATCATAAACTGTATTACTCCCTATTAACTCCATGCAAACTATTTAAAAATTGGCGGACACAAGCGAAACTCGACCTTATACAGGGTGTGTATAAATTGGCGGAAGCGCTACACGTGACGATGTTCTTCGTAAAATGTTAAGTCGAAAATCTTGATACAAAAATGTTGTACCATGCTTCCTATGGCCTCAGAAACCATTTAAAGAAAAAAATGGCAACATTGCATACATTGATTTGCGTTTGGACATTTTTTTTATCAACAATTTTTAGTTAGGTATTTACAATTTTTGTTTGAACTGAAAGCAAACTTTTGGGTATCGTAAAACACAAACTAGAAATAATTACGAGAAAAACAGAGATGACAGCTAATGACAATGTTGCCATGTGTGTTATTTTCATTCAAAATTCAAATCAGTGATTTACATATTTTCAACAACAATTTTTGAAAGGAAGAACACAATATCTAGGAAAAAATACTATTAGAATTTTATTTTTATTCCAAATTGTAGCTTTTTCATTTCCAAGTATTAAATAATAACTCTTTTTAAAGGACTAAATATCAAAACTTTGAGGACCTCTTGCAGACACAGCAAGCATGGTACAACATTTTCGTGTTAAGATTTTCGACTTAGAATTTTACGAAGAACATCGCCACGTGTAGCTCTTCCGCCAATTTTTACACACCCTGTATAAGGTCGAGTTTCGCTTGTGTCCGCCAACTTTTAAATAGTTTGCATGGAGTTAATAGGGAGTAATACAGTTTATGATTTTTTTCTGGCGTGTTTAAGTGTGTTCTAAGACTTAAGAAGGCATTAGTAATGGTTGTTATAACCATACGTAAATTTCATAAGCCAAGTTAAAGACTTTTTTTAAATCTTTTAAGAAAATGTGCATTGTATTATTTGTCTACATCAACTTAATAGCAATGATTAGAATTAATAATGTAATTTTGTGATAAAATATGAAATTAAATTGATGAATCAATACTTTTTAGTTGCTCATTGAAACAGAAATTAAGTAAACAATTGTTACAATTTAATTATCATAATTAATTAAAGATGCTTAATATTGTTATCAACACATTTATCTATCTTCGAAACAAATATTGGTGTGGCATTAAATTAGCTAAATATTAGATTTCAATATAAATTTAAAGACCAAAGCCGTTATTAAACACATAACATTTCAGGTGTCTCCGTTATTCATGTACAGATTTTATTTAGAACTTGGTTACACCATTTTGTAAAATGCAGTCAGTAGAAAATACCACTGTTTTTTGTAAATATGATGAACTATACAGGGTGCTTAAAAAATGGCGGATCAACGCCATACTACACTATCCAGTAGCACCCTCTGAGTATTAGAAAAATGTTTAAAAAATTCTACCTTCATTAAATCTTGGAGATATGAAGGTCTGAAGATTGAAATTTAACATTTTTATTATTAGCCATATTTGATTATTTCGACAACTTTCTGAAAGCAACGGGTTTTAAATAAGGTACCTGAGCCGAATAAGGCCCAGCACTAAATAAGGCCCACTGTTGAATTTACCGCTTAAAAACGCACTGTACGTCCGGAGTTTGTGTTTAAAAGATGTGTTTTTAGAACCAGTTAAAGGGTCAAGGAGCATTAACACTGGCAACAACGCGTTTTGTTTAGTGCAACAAAACTTTGTGACGCAGTGAGTGCATGTGTCGTTTTTATAAAAATCCGCTATGGCAAATCGTAAGTATTTCAGAAAGTTTCTTAATTATACTGTATTTTATGCTTTTATATGACAGATTATAATATTATTCCACTTCCCATTTGTAGAAAATAACAAATTTATATGTGAATCATTTGGAATTTATATATTTTTTTAGGAACGACGCATTCATCAAATAAGGCCCAGGTATATGGATGGTCATTGGGCCTTTTTGTTACAGTTGATATTATGGCCAAAACAACCAACAAGAAAGAAGTAAAAAAAACTTATGTGTTGGGCTTACACCAGAGGACAACGATTTTCAATACTGCTAATTTTTGAGAAGCTAAATGGCAAAAAAATTTAAAAGATGATTACTAAGTTAAAAATAATTGTGTTGTTCTAGAGTAGAGTAAACTCTTAAGGAATATTGTTTTTGTGATAACTAATCATTTAAAACTGTTTTAGAAGATAATGTTTGGTTTATTTGTTTCATTCCTAATTTATTTTTACTATGGGCCTTAAAATATACATACGCATATAATATGGCCCAATATGAGGGTTTAGAAAAACATTTTTTTTTGTTCTTTAAACATATTTTATGTAGAAGGCATATTTAATTTTTGTTACTAATGGAAATAAAGAATTTAATCTCACTTCCTGTATTTTAATGTTCCTGCAAATAAAGTTATTAAAAATGATTAATAATAAGGCTCATTCAGCTCAGGTACCTTAATGCCCAATAATAATTTTTATGTAAATTAGAGAAAAAATCCGTTTATGAAGGAATTTTATTTTTCATGTTTTGCACAAAAAAAAATTATAATAATGATTTGGCAACCAAACGATTATTTTGATAAGTTAGGTATTAAATACATTTTAAGCTACCTATGAAATTTGATTGAATAAGTCACTTGACATAAAAATTCCAACCTGTCATTCAGAACGTCATTATCCTCGTTGTACTTTAATCAACAAACGAAAATGTATTCAGCCCGAGAATACAGAGATATGCATTTGGCATTTGGCAGATGTAACATCGTTTATGAATTGTAGCAATTATTTATTTTTCCTACTAAATCTGACACACTAGGTATATCATGACATCAGTAAAGTGTCTTGTTTACTTGGACGCCTACTATTTACCTATAATAGCACAATTTCAACATCCTATAATTCGAGTGCTCGTCAGCAGCATCAGCACATAGTTGCCACATCTAGCGTAAATTAAAACCTCTATATTTTCTGGAATTCATGAGGTAGAATTTTTTTAACATTTTTCTAATACTCAGAGGGTGCTACTGGATAGTGTAGTATGGCGTTAATCCGCCATTTTGTAAGCACCCTGTATAGTGCAAAATGAAGCTTGTTTAAAAGATATAAAAGGAGAAACAATAAACTTTGAGCAAGAAGAATGTAATTTACACGTAAATTTTATTAATCACGAGTATGTACAATTAAGTAGCAATCATTTTCAATTAAAAGACCAATTTGAAAGCACTGAGGAAGTTGTAAATGTTAATGAAAAATTTGAATTTAAAGAAGAATCGTTGAAATATACTTTTTGCGATGATTATCTAAATAATCAAAGTGGCCAGGTAGAGTGGTTTTACTCAGAAGTAGACTGTGACGCAGAAACCAAAACTGGTCCAAAGTGTTTATTACTGCGCCACCTAAAAACATCAGCCTGTCTCAGCAACGTGGTTATAACCTGTAAATCACAGTCAACGTTTTTAGAAAAGTCTAAATATCAATCGCGATCCCCTCTCTTTGCGCATCTCGCGGTCCACTTTTGAGTACAACCACTCTACAATATGTTACTAATAAAATATTAATAAAAAATGAGAACAGTGATAATAAAACAGCGGACATGGTTGGTGATGGTAACGGAGGGAAATACTCAAATAAATTAACTCGTACCTATATTAGAAGACAGAATATTAATTATAAATGATATGAATGACTTGAATATAGTGTCGCCTGTATCAAACCAAACCATGATGACTTGTAAATTAGAAATGTCACATGAGAATGTAATTAATGAAGAAAAAAATGTGAATAACAGTAAATAAAAGTTTGTTTTAAGTCGTAGAATCTAAATGCGGTAAACACATTCACATGAACGAGTCGGATCAAAATGACATTTGTGATAAACGTTTCAAAAGTGAAGTAGTTTTAAGTAATCATATAAACTTAAATAAATGTGACATTTGTGACAAATGTTTCAGTCGCCATAGCCATTTTATTCGACATATGATACACTTTGCCCACATTGCACACTTTGCCCACTGCGCACTTTGCACACACAGCACACTTTGCCCACTCTGCCTCTTTGCCCACCAAGGTTGGGTTAGGTTAGGTTGGGGGTGTGAGGCTAGGTTAGGTTAGGTAATGCAAAAACCACTTTAAAAGGAATGGAAAAGGTGATCAATACTAGCCAATAATTTAAAAAAAACATCTTTTACAGCTCTTTGGACTATACAAGAATACTAACATACATATCATTCGGGTTATAATCTTATAATCTATAGCTTACACTATCAATAAATTATAGAAATAATTTACTTATAAAAACACACACCTTTCATTACTACATAATAAAATGTAAAACGCATTTGTAACCAAATATGTATGACCACTTGAAACCGATTACTTCATTAGGAACTCATATTTTCAATATTTTGCTAAATTAAATAGCAACTAATGCACTGGCAAGCAATTTTATCTAGTTGATAATTTATAGTTTTGATTCTATTTGTTTTTAATTTATTTAACAATGGGTTAAAAATTGGCTTTCAAATTTTACTAAACTACTAGGCACATAGACATACCCAATTGTCCGTTAAAAATTATTTGATAATGTGTGTACGGTGTTTAAAATGTTTAGGCTTACCACTGGTAGCTTCTACAACAAATCTGTTTAACATACAGTCCGCGGCCACAACTCGGCCCCAGGAGTTGGTAAATCCGGCTTGCTAGGCATTACTCTGCATTATGTAAATAGTAAAATGAACTGTCCATGTTCCCCATAGGTTTTATTTATTTACTATGAATTTTGTTCGCCATGTCCTATTATTCACAATCACTTATACTTCGTCATTAAGTCATTATTTTAAAGTTGCAACTTTGGTTCACTACAAGACAAGGCAACCCTTAGATCCTTAGAACATAAATAAGTTTTGCCTCTGAAAAAAAATCCGTGGGCGCTCATGTAACATGTAAGTGTCCATAAAATTGGTAAAAAATATTAATTAGAATTGCTCAATTTAGACTGGGTAATACACTTCACTATATGGCTTGAGCCAATAGCCACGCGGCGTCTGACATACCCTCCCTGGAAACCAAATATACGGCAGCAAGTTGTACTTCAGCTCATGGGCTTCCGCAGAAAAATTTTCAGGGGGGCAAAGCATAGAGACAAACAATAATATACATAAATTGTGGTAAACTTCAGATAGTGGTCACTGTCATGGCGTCTTGGTAGATCAAGTGTACTTCGGAAATATTCGCGTGGAAAATGAATGTTAGGTTCACTACTACCTACAGTTGGCGTGACGTACGAAATTCTCTGCTTGTTCATCATTTGTGACGTGTTATTTGGCAATCACAAAGATTAGTTCATCACCTAACCTAACCTAACCTGAAGTTTACCTAAATTGTAACTTAATTTTTTAATTTTTGTGATTTGTTTTTACAAGTACTGTTTTTACTCGATTCCAGGGTTGGCAAGTGCCCCATTTGCCCCTACCCATGCGGACGCCCATGCTTCAGCTCTATCTCTGTGTATTATTGAGTAGTCTAAGGCAGCTCGAGGGTTCACCTAACAGAGAAGGCAAATTAAGACCATAGGATAAATCGCTTATCACGTTCAGTGCGGTACCAGTGTTAACCCCTTGAACGTTACATAAAATTCCTGGATTTATGCATTCGACAATGTTGCGGCGGCAGAGGCTAACCTTTTTTTATGTTGCTTCTGTAATGAAGCTGTGAGTTGAAAAATACAACAATTAGGCTGTTCTCTATCAGCTCCTCAAAAAAATTAAATTTTTTGTTGCAAAAAACACACGCAAAAATCGCGCGAACCCAACTTACCCAAATCTACCTGCATAAGATTTTTAGGCCAAGAAAAAAGGAGACTTTTGGCGTCGGTGACAAAGACCAACCTAATTTTTGTCTTTTTCCAACTTATAGCTTCAACACAGAATGCACGTTAAAAAAAAATCTGCCTACGCCGCCTTGATACTGTCGCGTGCATAAAACCGGCTCTAACGCGCGATCAACCGAAGTTATCCGCCTTCGCGTGTACAAGACCTCAAATCGTACAGCACGGCACAAACGCGATAAAAACGCTCGAAAACAGTTCGTAGAACAAGGTCAACGGTGCAAAAGCGGTAAAAATGCCCAAATTTAAATCGTAGACCCTCGGCATTAGCGCGAAAAGAACGCCCGAACTCAGTTCGTAGAGACCAGTCAAGGGGTTAAGACGTTAAAAGCCTTCATCATTCAAATCCAACCCAGTGTTCATTTGGCGCCTAACGTGGGGCCATTCCATAAAGGATGTTCAAAGCCGGGTATAGAATAAGCGAGCTGTTCTAGAACATTTAGCGAACAACGCGCGAACCTAGTGTAGACGGCAGTCGCGAACAGCTCACAATTTCGAAGAAAGTTCGCTCTTAAGGCAGTACAGAGTACATCAAAGGGTTTTTTTCGCGAACACATTGCCCAACATCATTTTCTGTCTGGACGTAATTTGTGTGGTTATTGAAAATGGAGTGATCAAAAACCATTTTAAATTTAATGGAGCAATATCTTACTCAAATTTGTGGCGAAAAATTCAAACTACAGAAGAAAAAAAACTTAAGAAAGAAGCAATTCAGCAACTTTCTGAGGTTACACAGAAGGAACTTGATGAAATCGACAGAAAATTAGGCGTAGTATGGCGCAATATCGAAGCGCTCGTGTAAAGGCGAGTGGAAACCATTTTCACAAACAAAAGCAGCACAAGCAGTCTCCACAGCGTCTTCGTCGCTTGATGACATATTTATTTACAAAACACAACACGCGAACCCTTTGGGAACTGTTCAGTATGTTCCCAGAGCTGTAGACGAACACACACATTTTTTGGTGTAGACGTTTTATTTGCAAGCAGTTTGCGAACTTCTAATTTTGGTCTGTACGCGAGAGGGTTGCCAGGTGTCCCGATTTTGAGTCTCAAGTCCCGGTGTCCCGGCTAGATCTTTCGGGACGTTCAAATATCCCGGTTTATCGCTTTTTCGTTTTTACCAATGTTTGGCGTCGTCAAACCGGTAGCGAACACCTTCGGCGTGTCTCGACCTTGTTCGGTATTTTTACGCCCAGCTCCATGCTCACATGATCACACCACGCAACTCTGAGGACTCTTGGCCTGTCCAAAATGCCGAAAAGGAAGAGCAAATTTCCCGACAAATGTAGCGACAAATATCCTTTTATTAAGAAAAGGCAGAACTAAAAGTAAAACCTTCAAAGTTGTAAGATTTTATTTTATTCCAAATCGCAGCTTTTTCATAAAAAAAATATTAAATAACACTTTTTAAGGGACTGAATGTCAAAAGTTTGAGGACCTCTTGAAGACACAGCAAACATGGTACAACATTTTTGCACTAAGATTTTCGACGAATTTTACGAAGAACATCGCCACGTGTAGCGCTTCCGCCAATTTATACACACCCTGTATATAGTCAGTATTGTGATTTTTTTAAGTTGAGTTCTGAGATTGTTTTTTGTTTTTGTTTTTTTTTTATTGTCCCGGTTTGACGACCAAGAAATCTGGCAACCCTAAATTAAAAACGCGACTTTAGGGAATCCGCCAACATGGATACAAGAGCTCCAGGTGAGTTACCCGCTGGATAACTATCAATCACCGCACAATCCATGGCAGCATTCATTACGGAAAACACACAGATAGCATGCCAAGTCTCACCAAGTATAGCAGTCCCGGAGTTAGTCGAGATTATCACCATAGTCCTACTGAGCTATGGCCCGTACCGCGAACAGGCATGCTCCTTATTTTTACATGACCGGGTACAGGCATACTTCGTCCATAGCATATTTAAAAAATTAATAACTCCTGTGTTTGATAGGATTATTGGTTTATTTTGGTCTGTATAATGTTTTATGTTTTACAATTTCAAGTTATGATGATATTTCTTCATTAACCCTTTCGCTGTGAGAACCGGATCAAGCCGCATTTATTTTTCGTGTCCCATGTAGGTACTCCTAAATTTTTCTTTTTTTTTCGCTTATTAGTTGGGCAGTTTAGTTTAGATCAAGTTTTTGTAGAAATTTTTAGCCCAAAAAATATGCTAGAGCAGCGGTTTCCAAACTTTATGATGCTACGGCCCCCTTAAAAAAAAATTAATTTTGGCGCCCCCCTTTATTCCAAAAAATAATACAGACAAATGAAAAATGGTAAAAAATGTATCAAAACAAAAAAAAACAGAAAAAAAAACGTCAAGTGACAGAATAATAACAAGTTTTACTAAACATGTCATTTCTGTAAAAATTTTCGCGCCTCCTTTTGCACTAGTCCGCGCCTCCCAGTT
Organism: Elmis aenea; assembly: GCA_947652605.1. Classification (NCBI taxonomy): domain Eukaryota; kingdom Metazoa; phylum Arthropoda; class Insecta; order Coleoptera; family Elmidae; genus Elmis; species Elmis aenea. The sequence goes on from OX393583.1 coordinate 20,504,095, forward strand.
TGAAAATCGCTGTGCTAGAGTAACCCACAAACTCCATAAGACCAAAAACGCCGCAATCAAGACACGAACTTTACAAATAAGTGCTGCAGCGAAAGGGTTAAATAATTTATATTCCAATATAATATTATAAATTGTTTCTGAAAATATTTTAATAGATCAAGACACAAACTTAAATAACAATTGTAAAATTTTCTTTATTAGTCTAAATCTAAATTATTATTTTCAGTACTACATGCTGACAAGTCTATGTGGTTCTGACATGAATTTTTCAAAAATCACATTTAATTATTATGTCCACATTTTCCCCCCCAGAATTAGATTAATAATAGTATACATATTACACAATATATCTAATAAACCTATATTGCTAATAGTTCAAATTTTGCGTAACATAGTCAACGGTACAAATATACATCCTCTCTTTTAAATGCGGCGATTGGACCATTGACAGCTAATATACATCAGATTGGACGTGAGAATGTTCACCTAATTTTTGACAGTTTAAAAATATGACATTTGACGTTGATAATCTAAGATTTTTAAAAACTACAATTAATATACAAAAACCTGTTGTAAGGTTTGTACTAATTCGCAAATTCGCCTCGGATTGTTAAACATCGTTGTCTGCACGCGTAATTTACAAAAATCACGTTTACAATTTTCATGCAGGTTCTGTTAGTAATCCTAGTTTTATTCAATTTTTTATGTTTGCTGCCAACTGTGAAACGTACACCTTAGAACGAGATGTACATATTTCCATTTCATTGGATCGGCTTCAGCCTCCACTTATTTGTGTAGATAGGGTATGCGCAATATAAATGTTTATTAGATATACAGGGATGCGCAAAAGTATGGAAACAGACAAATATCTGGAACACTATTGCAGATATAACAATGAAGTTTTGTATCTGAGCGTTGTGGTATTTTTCGGATTCGATGAAAATATAATCAAATTTTCTACAAGACTAATTGTAAACACACTCGAATATACAGGGTGTTCACAAAGTGCATGTTTCCTTCATATCTGCTTTATTATACAAAATAGAACAAAATTATTACGACAAAATTTGTTGAAGATCATAAGTTACATAATTATTTTCAGCTGTACCGAGTGTTTTGATTCTGCTCACCGATATGTAACTTTTTTACTTTAAATACAACACCCTGTGTATTTTGTAAATTTTAGATTCCAAATCAAATTCTCTTTCAAAAATGTGAAAGGTTTTTTGAGCCCAAAATCAAACGTTTTTGCGTTTTTTTTTTGTTTTTTTTGAAAATATTGACCAAAACAAATCTAACAAAATCATATTAATTAAACGATTAAATAAAAAACCAGTTTAAAAGTATTTAGGAAGTTTCATTAACAATACTTTTACAGTGTCTTCTGAATGTTAAACATTTTAATATACAGGGTGTTTGTTTTTTGTCCCATCCACATTTAGCTAAGTTTGAAACACGAATAAGTAATTTTTTTTTTAAACACCGGTTTTATATTTTCGAACAGATGATTCAATTGTCTACGAAAAACAAAGGTGTTCTCTGTCTAAAGTTAATATTTTTCGAGTTATTGTTTTTTTTTAATGATAATTTGTGGTTTATCATGCACTATTTGATAGAATAAAAATAGTAAGCTGTGAAAAAATTGTAAATTGGTGCTGACTACTTATAAGAACCGGTTTGTTTATCTGAACGAGTTTGGGGGGAAATTAAGTGCTAATTAATTGCCTATATTTTTACTAGATAGTGTCTCATGGGGGCCTTAAAAGGCTTATTCCGTACAATACAAGACCAACTGTGTTGGAGACAGGCACACAAGAATATGACCGAATCTCAAGACTGCATCAGACAAGGGCACCTACATTAAGTCAGTAATCTGACATTTACTTGACAGTGCAAAACAACAAAACAACTCATCACCATGGCAATAATCTAGGGATTAGTAAATTTACTGATCCCTTGTGTAATTATTTTAATCTAGATCAGCCTAAAAAATTATCAGAAACAGCCAATTTTCTGGACGGTGGCTGAAAAAGTATTACGCTGATAAGTTTTTTATATCAAAAACTTTACAAGTATTTGCCAATTTCGATTTTCAACCATATTTGGTTTTTTGATCGTCGGGAATTTTTAAATCAGAAGGGACAAACTATATTTAGTTAAATTAAATGTAACCGACCCCTCGCAAGCCAATAGTCTTCTACATCAAAATACAGTTGATCCCGCTTAATCGGTGCAACCGCTTGTTTAGGCCAAATATTAATTAACATAAACCAAATTACGAAAATAACAGAAATGTATTTCGTTCATTTGGGACATGCCGTTTAATTGGAGCAGTAAATGTAAGATGAAATATACAGTGTGTACAAAAAGTAACGTTACGGATCAATATCTCGTCTTGTAACAATTTCACAAAAAAAGTTTCATACAAAAGTTGTTTGTGGTAATTTACTACATGACCTTAAATTATTTTCAACTATACAGGGTGTTCCATTTTCGCGCTAAAGCAAAAACAAAGATTTTTTAAATGGAACACCCTGTATATTTTTAGGTCTTCAAATGTCACTTTTTAACCTCTACATGAATGTCTTTTCATTTTTTGATTTTGTGACAGTGTTGCCAACTTATTAATTTTTTTCCGAAAAATCTTACATAAGCAGGCTTAACTTTAAAAAATCATAGCGACCTCGTTTTTTGAAGTTAAGATATAAGTTTTAACAATAATGTTAGTCCGGTTAGGGAGCAACATTTTAATAACAAAAAATTGAAATTTATTGATACAGGGTGTTCACAAAAAAATGCCAAACTTTCCAAACTTCAAAGTGACATAACTCATTTTTTTCAAATGTAAACACCCTTGTTTTATTATGCTATCCGATAGCTTTTTTTTCTCCCCTTCAATTTTTATGAAGGGTGTCCTATGTCTAAGCCCCGTAGTTGTTGAGATATTCTTCAATACTTTTCAAAAAAGTAGCCATTTAATTGCATTTTTATGCAACGAAGCAGGCCGCGCTTATGCAAAACAAGTGCCATAATGTAAGCAAGTATCAACTTAACATTTGAATAAGTTTAGAATTTAAGCGGATATTAATTACGTAATAAAATTAATTGTTTTTATTCAAAAACTATGAAAAGTGACAAATTGAAAATACATAAAAGAGAAACGACTATAATAAATGTTCAAAATGTCTTCCATTTTTAGTAGAAGTGGACCCACCAGGTGGCCTGCCGGATCACCTGATTTGCCTAAACTTGACTTTTTTTTGTGGGGATACGTGAAAGGAATTGTGTATAACGAACCACCGACAACAGGAATAAATATGCAACAACGAATTGTTTACGATTTTACAAGTATTTCACCTGAAATATTAACCTCTTAAGTGGACACAGCCTCTGCGCGCGAGGCCTTTCACAGCGACACGAACGCTAGACCGCTAGCGAGTATTTACGTCATTACCATTGCATAAAAAATCTCGTAAGTCATATTCATTGTATTGAAAATATGAATTAAAAAATTAATAAAACGGAAGAATTATTTAAAATTTAACTTTTTTATAGTGTATACAACATATTATATCACACAACAATGCATAAATTATCCATTTGGCATGTTTTTAAAATATTACAAAACAGTACAGTTTTCAAAAATTTAATTTTTGGTATGAAAATCTTTAAAGCAAGGTTCAGTGCAAAGGCCCGAGCTTCAAATTGCACACCAATAACGACTTTCTTTTCTTATTCCTTTTTTGAAGCACAGAACACATAGTAGGTAAATATAGGCAAATGGCGCTGGAAACGGTTTTGAACAAACTAAATAGTTGACGTCATAAAGTGATCCTATATGTAATGACCGAAGCAAAGAAAGCGTACGTTTTCGTCAAATACAATAAGATATACACAATTTTACTCAAAGCGAATATGTACGGCATAGTCACTATTCATGACCAAGGCCAATGACGATTATATTCAGCATAACAGCTTAAGAGGTTAAGAAGAGTGCAAAGATCTTTTCAACAGAGAATAGATTTGTGCCTGGATGAAAATGGAAGACATTTCGAACATTTATTGTAGTCGTTTCTCTTTTATGTATTTTCAATTTATTACTTTTCATAGTTTTTGAATAAAAACGATTAATTTTATTACGTAATTAATATCCGCTTAAATTCTAAACTTATTCAAATGTTAAGTTGACACTTGCTTACATTTTGGCACTTGTTTTGCATAAGCGCAGCCTACTTCGGTGCATAAAAATGCAATTAAATGGCTAATTTTTTGAAAGGTATTGAAGAATATCTCAACAACTATGGGGTTTACACATAGGACACCCTTCATAAAAATTGAAGGGTAGAAAAAAAGCTATCGAATAGCATAATAAAACAAGGGTGTTTACATTTGAAAAAATGAGTTATGTCACTTTGAAGTTTGGAAAGTTTGGCATTCTTTTGTGAACACCCTGTATCAATAAATTTAAATTTTTTATTATTAAAATGTTGCTCCCTAACGGGACTAACATTATTGCTACACCCTGTACAGTTGAAAATAATTTAAGGTCATGTAGTAAATTACCACAAACAACTTTTGTATAAAACTTTTTTTTGTGAAATTGTTACAAGACGATATATTGATCCGTTACGTTACTTTTGGTACACACTGAAAATTTGTAAACAGTTCAATACGTGTTCTTTACGAAATGCATAATTGGGACAGCCGCTTAAACGAGTCAAAATGTTTTAGGACCGATTAAAAGGAATCCACTGTATTAATATTTATTGACATTTCTTGATATCAATATCAATTATACACAAATCTATGCGTTATCTATCCCTACCAACCATCTAAAAATGTTGGGTGATCATACAATAATTTGCTTACAAAAGTAATAAATCATAAAAAAACAACAAACAAAAACAGTTGGTTAGCCTTATTCAGCATGTTCTCTGGGTGCCTTTTTTACAAATACTTTCCTTAGCAATGGACCATAAAGTATTGGATACAAGCCAAACATTAAAAACCCTACGTAATTAACAGCACTGAAAACTCGCCAGTAACGATCGTAAGTTAAGAAAGCGAATGGCACTAGACACCAGCCCATAAAAACAAAAGTATACAATCTTAATAATACAAACACTATTATCGACAAGTGCGGTTGAGTCAAGAACGTCGATAAACTTGGACTAGACTTCAACAATTCCTTCACCTGAAAGAGAAAAACTAAATTAGCAAAAGTATTCATTAAGTTTCATTCATTACTTGACTATGCAGGACGTACCCCACTTAACTCGGGCCACTATGGGAGTATTTCTCAATATAAGAGATGGATATTCCTTTGAATTAGTTACAAGTTTAACAGGGTGTCCCAGCCAAAAGAATTATTAGATAGCTTTATTATTAATTAAAATATTGAAAAAGTTTCAAATAAAAGATAATTGGCGGTCATTAACTACAAGACCTAAACCTGTTTGCAAATATAAAGTGTTTTGTTTTTGCATACCCTGTATATTAATTATACAGGGTATGCACAAAAAATATATACAACAGGTATCCCAGTTATTGTGAACAGTAGGGGTGGGCGATATATCGATATAATTTTAAAATCGAAATATCGGATATTGATATTCCGATCGATATATTGAAATGGCCGAAAAGGTTTCTTTTTAAGTCACCAGTCTATTTTTTCGGATTTTTACAAACTTTTTCGAGCTTCCGATATATCGATATTCTGATATATCGATATACCGGGTGATTCAGTTTGACTGTCGCACCCCTATAACTGTTTAATTATTGAAAATAACCCCGACAAACTTTATATTTTTGAAAACGGCGACAAATTCTCTATTAAGTGATGTGCATTTGTTATCCGCGATAGGCAACTGTTTTATTTTTAAATTACATAGTATACATTTTTTTGTTGATTCGGATAGAGAATTTAATTCTGAATCCGACCATGTATTAAAAAAGTTAAATTTAAAAAAAAAAATATCTGACTATCGCCATCTTGTAGACAACAAAATTTACAAAAAATTTTTCCCTTGAAGTTTTTGTGTATTCGCAACAATAGCCGAGATATTTAAGTTTAAAAATTTTGTTTGATTTTGGTTTTTTCGTTATATCACGCAAGCCATGGAATTTTTAAACAAAACAAGATCTTGCTTATAATACACTCCTACATAGCTAACTTTTGTCGCATTTAACTAACCTTGTATTTTCATTATTTACGGAGATAGCAATAGTGTCCCATCAAAAAGTGAAACACCCTGTATATGTTTCGTTTAATAAATTATATTATTATCATGTTATTGTAATAATTCGGTAATTATTAATAATTGTATATTCGCCGTTTTAAACATGAATTCATAAATTTTAGTGTTTTACTTTAAAAGCCATGTGTGTGATGAATGTTTATGCCAATGCCACTTAAAGATTCGAAATGGAACTTGCTTGTTTGTATTTGTCTCGAGTGGTCACACGTTCTCGTGAGAACGTGCTAAAAACTGTTATCTTTAATGTCATAAAAACATAAATAATGCGAGAATTGCGTTGCAGGTCTGTTAAGGGTTGCAGATAATATTTCAGAGTTTTATCAGCCAGCTGTTTGCTGGGAATGCAGTTTACTTCGAAGGTCGACAAAAAGACTGTTGTCCGAGTTTTAATGACATTTGTTACCGGTAATTAGATCCTCTTCATTGATTTCTAACACGGGCATTATTAAGCTAAAACTATCGAAGTTTGCATAATTACGATGAATTAGTATTACGTTCAGACTGTGGGAATAAATTTGGCATTTCATGATTAAGCCGAGTAAAGGGGCGGGGGTAAGTACCCCCGATGCGAGAATACGTACCCCATGTATTAACCCGCGATTTACAACCCCACCAAGGAGTAAAAACTATGTTTATAAACTTTTGACAAATACGGGAACAAAAACAATATTTGAGTACGCCTATTAGCGCGAGATTTGGTAGATGGTTCACGAAACCGGGAAAATAGGGATTTTACAACACACTGCTCCCCGTGCCATGAAGCTGAAAGAATAAAAGGAACGAAAACCGCAAACCGCGGCAGATTAGATTAGACCAAGAGTTTTTCTTTATCATCGCTGATCCCCTAGCCTTTACCCCGTGTTGCTGGCCGATTTGCTTGAGCTTATGCTTGGCGTCGTCGCTGGATGAAACCCGGTGTACTCTCGTACTCAACTTCGTCAAACATTGCATTCACATTCAACAAATTCAGTAATGGTAAATTTTACAACGTCGTATGCATTTTTTTTTGCAATATATGAAGGGGTTGGTGCAAAAAGGGTATAAGTGATTTTTTTTACATTTTGAGATAAGTACATACATCTAAAGTTAAAGCTGCACTCTATTAGTGCAAAAAAGATTCAAGTGCATTTTAGGCTTTTTAGTGCCGTCAATGAGGTAAATAGTATAATCTATGAAATTAAAAATTCATAACGTTTTCTGCAAAAAGGGTATAAAATCACTTGTACCTATTTTGCACTAAAGACGAGTTAGTTATTTCTTAACATTTGCTTAAGTTTGTGGCAAGATATTATGCGGTTTTATGGTACCGTATCTTTAAATACTTAAGCAGCTTACACCACAGGCTCTCCTACACTGGAGGCAGGTTATTACGAGTTCGTCAAAAAAATTTAAGGTGCATGAAATGACCAAAGAAAATTTTTACTCTTTCGCGAAACTTGATAAAATGATGAAACAGCCGTAAAATTCAGAGAAATTGTTCATTTTCTGTATGAAAGGGAACCAGAAGCGTTTTCTTTCCAGTTTAAACCAACTTCGGAAAGCTCCTTTCCATTCCTGAAGTGTACCTGCAAATATTCCGAGCATGGACGTTTATCTTTATCCAGAAATAGCACTTTTACAAAACTATATAAAAATCCAGTCAAAATTAAATTCATCAAATGGACCAATCTTCAAACTCTCCTTAATTTCATACCGCCAGTGCATCATTCATATTACATAAATATGGCTCACGAAAACCCACAAAATAAACAAAAAGACAAAGCAGAAAAACAAAATGACGTCAATGAGGAACATGATTTTAATAATATTATATATGACGTAGCTTCATACTATGAATAATTATTTTTGTAATAAAATGTCGTTTTTTTCTTAAACATTGCATTTTCTTGTTTAATCTTTTCAAGTACAATAAATGATTTGTGCAAAAAAGGTATAAGTACATTAAATTTCAAAAGTTACTTGGTTGATCAAAATTTCTGTTCAGCAATTAGAAAGTACGTTAATTTTGCACATCTTACATATATTTAAAATATTCTAACCACACTGGTGAATTCTTAGAAAGCAATTAACTTTACAACTCTTTTACTCGATACTAGTCAAAATGCACTTGTACCCTTTTTGCAATAGCCCTTTCATATTATTAAACGTATTGGTGTTTTATTTATAATCACAGTAACCTATACCTGAGTTAAGATAAGTAAAACAACGTAGTGTTAACACACCCCGGGACTGCAGACCTTCACGTGCCCAGCGATGATTGTGAAAGTATCAGCGCTTTCATGCAACGTGGTTCACAAGCCGACTCCCGTAAAAGACACCCGCGATCCGTCACATTATACAGGGTGTGTAAAAATTGGCGGAAGCGCTACACGTGACGTTCTTCGTAAAATTCCAAGTCGAAAATCTTAATACAAAAATGTTGTACCATGCTTGCTGTGTCTGCAAGAGGTCCTCAAAGTGTTGACATTCAGTCCTTTAATAAGCGTTATTATTTAATACTTGCAAATGAAAAAGCTGCAATTTGAAATAAAAATAAATTTCGAATAGTATTTTTTCCTAGATATTGTGTTCTTCCTTTCAAAAATTGGTGTTGAAAATATGTAAATCACTGATTTGAATGAAAATAATACATATGGCAACATTGTCAATAGCTGTCATCTCTGTTTTTCTCGTAATTATTTCTAGTTTGTGTTAGACGATACCTAAAAGTTTGCAGCTGAAGGCTTTCAGTTCGAACAAAAATTGTAAATACGTAAGTAAAAATTGCTGATAAAAAAATGTCCAAACGCAAATCAATGTATGCAATGTTGTCAATTTTTTTTTTCTTTAAATGGTTCCTGAGGCCATAGAAAGTATGGTACAACATTTTCGTATTAAGATTTTCGACTTGGAATTTTACGAAGAACATCGCCACGTGTAGCGCTTCCGCCAATTTTTACACACCCTGTATACTTCTATTTCTAATTATTATATCTTATTAAACCGTTATTTTATCTGGAACGAAACCGGAACCGAACTGACATACAGGGTGTTTCACTTTTCCATGGGACACTATTGCTATCTCCGTAAATAATGAAAACACAAGGTTTGGTTACATGGGACAAACGTTGGCTATTTAGGAGTGCATTTTAAACAAGATCTTGTTTTGTTTAAAAATTCCATGGATTGAGTGAAAAAACCGAAATCAATCAAAATTTTTAAACTTAAATATCTCGGCTATTGTTGCCGCTTTCTAAATAAATGCAATGCTTTTTAAAGAAGCTAGGAGGTGGAGTTGGAGGAATCGATGCTTTTTCAAGGCCCCCTGTTAAGAATCGCAGCTCTACATAAACAGTAACCCATGTAATGATTAACACGTTAAGCCGGGTCCAGATTTGCAAGCGAAAGTGGAAGCCGAACCTAGCGCAATCCATCATTTTAGCGAGCCTGCTAAATACCAACACTTGGCTGACTACGGTTTTGATGCACTCGCGAACCTGTGGTCGTATTAAACTATTAAGAGGCAGGCTCGCTGAAATGATGGATTGCGCTAGGTTCGGCTCTCACTTTTGCTCGCAAATCTGGACCCGGCTTTAAGCGCCACCATGTTAAAAGAAAGTAGGTTTTTCTGGCCACCAATTGTAATGTAGTGTTGTATCGAATGTTGTGTTGTATCCAAATGGATACAGGTGGCCCATCGGGCCAAAATGATTTCGATCCATATGGATACAAATGGTGCTTTACGTGTTAATACAATAAAGTTATGGAAAAAAAAAGTACGAGGAATTTTGTACTTTTAAAAATATATTGAAGCTCCTCTCATACTTGGGAATAATTTATCTAATTTAAGCAAACCTGTATCACTTATAATAAGCGAGATCCCCATGATGGAAAAGTTATGTGGAACACGCTGTATAAAATATTAATTTACCAATAAAAGTAGAAAATATACTAAAATATACAGGGTTCTCGTTTTTCAAGGGCCACTATGGGGATCTCGTAAACGGTAAGAGTTACGACTTCGGTTAAACTAGGGCAAAGTTGTATATTCAGGTGCTTAATAATTTTACGCAAACAGAACTTATCTATCTCTTTTAGTTTTTAAGATATAGGAAAAAAGTAAAAAAGTGGATTTTTGTTTTTTGCCCGTAACTTTTTCATTTGATGTCGAATTTCATTTTTGTTAAAAAAATTTTTTGGCCACTTTTTGCAAGGAATCAAATTCCCCAATTATATTTTCCGTGCGATGTTTCGTTTTTTAAAACCATCATCAGGTCAATTTTTTCTTCTGGACGCTATATCTGATTTTAACGCCAATTGGTAGAGCATTTTTTGCTGAATTCGACAATGTATAGCACTTAGGACATTTTTGAAACAATTGTTGTTAAAAATGGCAAAAACTAATATTTCATTTAAAACAAATCCCAATCGGCAGTGTAAAGAATTGTCTTTGTCCCTTTTTTCTTGGAAGGAGGCGAGTGAACCGTATGAAATTACTATTAAAGGGATTTAATTTAAGAAATCGGTATTAATAAAAATGTTAGCAATGCATTAACACTATTTACTTATTAGCAAATATTTTTAGAATATTTTCTTCGGTTAAATAATAAATTTCTCTAAAATGTGTATTTCATCCCTTATTTGACTTACAATTATTTGTAACAAAATTTTCGTTATCAAATAATATAAGTTCATAGTTTACAAAAAACGTCCAGAAATCTGTTTACGCTTTTTGCTTATTAGAAGTCATTAACGCAGATAAAAGGCATAACTCGTTATTTTTTTTTTTACTGTATGCCAAATAAGGATTAAATACACATTTTAGAGAAATTTATTACTTAACCGAAGAAAATATTTGTTAATAAGTGAACAATGTTAATGCATTCCTAACATATTTATTAATACCCATTTTTTAAATTAGTAATTTTATGCGGTTTACTTACGTGTTTCCAAGGAAAAAGGGACTAAGACAATTATTTACCATGCCGATTAGGATTTGTTTTAAATTAAAAATTTGTTTTTGCCATTTTTAACAACAATTATTTCAAAAATGTCCCAAGTGTTATACATTATCGAATTCAGAAAAAAATGCTCTACAAATTGGCGTTAAAATCGGATATAGTGTCCATAAGAAAAAATTGACCTGATGATGGTTTAAAAAAAGCGAAACGTCGTACGGAAAATATAATTGGGGAATTTGATTCCTTGCAAAAAGTGGCCATAAAAATGTTTTTACCAAATTGAAATTTGACATCAAATGAAAAATTTACGGGCAAAAAACAAAAATCCACTTTTTCACTTTTTTCCCTATATCTCAAAAACTAAAAGAGCTAGATAAGTTCTGCTTGCATCGAATTATTAAGCACCTGAATATACAACTTTGCCCTAATTTAACCGAAGTCGTAACTCTTACCGTTTACGAGATCCCTATAGTGGCCCTCGAAAAACGAGAACCCTGTAGAAATATATCATATTTTTTGCTTCAATCAAGTTGACTATGCATTTTTCAAAACATCTTAACTCTATGATATGTAACGTTTTTGTAATTTAACCGAATTTTTATCTCTTATATTAAGCGAGATGCCCGAATTATGTGGTGCACTGTGCACTGTGCACACAACATAATAACCCTTGAAATGGCCAATAAAAGTTACTTATACTCACATCTCTCTCAACAAACAAGATCAGAAACTCTAAAGCGAAGCACACGTAGTATCCACTGTGAAATCCGTGCCACACAGCAAGAAACAGCAGGGCACTTCCTTGACTTATGTAACGGTTACCTAAAAACCTAAGCCTCTTATAGACGTACTGCGCCACCCAGTGGTTAGTGTTGATATTAAATGATGATACGTAGCCGCTGAATTCCTTTGAATTTTCTATCAACGACAGCTTCACATTTGCCAAACCGTTCCACTGTGTTACTCCATTTTCGTCTTTTCCATTATGTGTCAAACCTGCAACAAGCAAGCAAATCAATAATTAAACAATAAATTTTTTATGCCAAATGAGTTTCATATCCCTTTATTTTTCCTCATTTACTAAAAACTAGCTATTTACCCATAGCATCGTAAATTTTTTTATTACATTACATTATTATTATAAGGGAACCAATGGGAGGTTAAAAAAATCTGAGTACTGGAGAATAATTGGTATTTCAAATCAAACCCAGAAATTATTAAAAACAAACAAAATTTTATTTATTTATGCATGCTATACAGGGTGTCCCAGTTAACGTGAACAGCATGGGGATCTCGTAAACGGTAAGAGATACAGAGTTGGTTAAATGAGTGAGAATGATCTATGATTTAAGAGCAACTATTCCATGAAAACAAATCTTGAAAAAAATTTAGTTTTTGCGCTATTCGTAAAAAACAAAAAAATGACGTTTTCTATTTTTGTTATAACTTGCTTAATTGAAATCATACTCAAAATATTTTTCGACATTATCTGGACACTTTTTTGCGTAGAATTGAAATTAGTTAATACATTTTACCTATCTTCATTTGTTTTTGTTATTTTAACATCAACTTTCTTATTTTAAATACGGGTCGTAGTTGGCTATGACACCATTAAAAAGAGATTTTTTTTCTCGTTTCATTGATGTATGGGTTGTTAGGTTTATTTTCAAAAATAAGCAAGTTATAGCAATATTATTGCATTTGTTAAGTTTAATCAGAGTGGCCATTGGAAAACAAAACAAAACATCACATAAATAAACTAGCTGAACTTAATTAAACACAAAAAAACCTATAAATAATTTAAGATATTTTTCAAATTACATAATAATTTACAATTTTTCAGTTACTATTACTATTGAATCTAAATTATACCATGCGTTCAAAGTGTAGCCCACTCTCCATGTGCAATACAAATTTGAGACTGCACTTTGTAGATAACAATGTTTTCCTAAGCATATTACTTCTTGTTGATGTAATGTTCTTAAAACAGCATAAAAAGACAGTTGAATAAAATTACAATTTAATTGTAGATAAGAAAGTGTAATGGGTGGTTCCATTAAAAAAAATTTACTTATTGGTGTTTGAAATTTAGCCAAATGGACTGCGCATGAGAATTGTATTGTTTTAAAATTTTAACTAGTCAGCAATCACTATAACACTATTGTCAGACAATGTTTAAACACTAGAACGGCCAAGCGGTCAATTTGACGGTTTTTAAAATTCGTTTCAGTTACTGCTTAAACATTTTTTATGTTAGCAGCTTCCTATCTTAGGACTTTTCCTCATTATATCTATCCAAAGCATATTCAGTTAAAATATAAAAACAATTTACTGTTTATTTTAGAAGTTACAACAAGTGTCAAAACAACAAATTTAAAAACCTTGCGAACTATTGTTGGGTCGATTTTGTTCAGAAACCAGTTTATGTTTAGCTGTAATTGCTATATCGAAAATTAAATAAGTGATGTTATACTGATTTGATATTGTAAGATATTCAAAGAGAATTTTTCGTTGTAACCCGTTAATTATACAAAGCAAGTGAGATACGTAACAGTGTGTCCAATTACAATTTAACCGTACGAATTTCTAGTGCATTGTACTCACCAAACATAATGCAGGCTCCTTCTGCTAACAGCCAACAAGATATATATTTGCAAAATGTGAGTTTACCCCAGACACCCAACAACAGACATCTGTTGATAAATCCGACTTCCCTGTATTCATCCGATAACAGGTATGCGTCAGATACATAAACTCCGATGGTTTGATATATCGTCAAATACAAGACGCCCAGGGAAAACCTAATTACTGCTGGTTGGATACAGTCGGGTGGCTCAGTGTGATTATCCTACAATCAAATGTAAACAGTAAATATCGCAACATACTGATTGTTAGCATTTAATTTTTTTAATCATACACTGTAAAAAATGCATGTAAAAATACACGTAAGTTACATGTGCTAATATGTAAGTTTACATAAAAATTACCACAAAAACAACGTAAATGGCTTATTCGATTCGTTTAATAGTAAAAATACTAAGTTTTGGTGAACTTTACAAGTATTTTACAGTATGAAATTAAAATTACAAAATGTTATGTAAAATTACTTTATATTTACAGTCTTACTGGACATTTACATGAGGAAACTATATAAAATTATCCCAACACATACACCGAATTGCGGGTTGTAACACGTTTTCGTGTCGGTTTCTTTAAGATTTGTTCATTGTGCGTGCATTGTCTATGTGGTTGGAAGTGTTCTGTGAGTTTTGCATCAGGTGAATAAAAATTCTTTTTTGACAAAAAAATATATAAATGCAGCGTCTGCAACGCAACATTTACTACAATAAGAAAATACGATTTACACAATTACTTTCACCGACAAACTGCGAACAGCTTAGCTTTAATTGTTTGCACGATGGCTGCTCTATGCGATTCCAAAAATACGGAGCATTTGTCACGCACCTAACCAGAAAGCACTACGAAATTGACGTCTCAAATAATTTCTTATATAAATGTAATGTGGAAAACTGTGATTTTAAAAGTGATCAAAAAAAGATTTTTACCAGTCATTTTTATAAACATATAAAAGCTGGAAAACGAGTTGAATGGGCATATTGCAATGTAAAAAATTCTTTTAATAGTTTATTTACCATTCAGTCTCATTTTGTAAGAAAACATTATTACGAAAAAAGATCGCAAGCTGAACTAAATGCTACTCAGTAAGCTTACTAATATTTCTGAAGATCTGGAGCTGAGTGTGTTTGAAAATGTTGCTGATGAAATAAGTAGTCCGAGTTTAAAATTACTCAGTTTAAAGTTATTATCTTCTCTTTATTTAACATTGGAATCAAAGTTTCTTTTACAAAAAAAAATCGTTACAAAGTTTAATAGACGGTCTCGGAATATTAGCCAATTAAATAATTCATTTATTGTTAACAAATTGTCAGAAATGGGAATAGAAGTAAACAAGCACATTATCACAGATCTTTTTACTTAGCGCATAAAAAATTGGGAACAAATTATTTGCGTGAAAAATATTATAAACGGAAAAAAATAATTATGTTGTTCCTGTCAAAATTACTTTAAATAAAGGAAACAAAGTATCCCATTTTTATTACATACCTATTTTAAAGTTATTATTTAGATTTAGGACTATACTATTATAACATTCATCATAAATAATTGTTTAGTTATTCATGTATCATTAATTTGTAAAAGACTTTTGTCTGCCTGTCCATATTATTTGTGTTTTAGTTGTTATAAATTTAAGATATTTTCGCATCATTTAAGAAGCAGAAGTTATGTACCTGAAGTAACATATTTGTTTTTATAAAAAAAAAGTCATTATCTGAAGCCAAATTACAATTGTATATTTTATGTTAAGTTATTATTAAGGCTAAGTTTTTTTTTATATTTATAGACCAATAAAATTTATATTAATCATATTTAATATTTTTATTGTACCACAACCTACAACATCTCCATTAGTGAAGATTTCTTTGTAAAAAAAAAACTGTTTATAATGTAGGTATTATTAAAAATTTGTAGTGGTAGCAGTATGTCAAGGTTGATTGTAGGTATTCAAAATTACAGTCATTGTTGATTGGAAAAACTGCTTGTGCCTCAAATCTTTCTAATGGCCTCGATTCTGACACACTTAATTAATCACACCTAATCACACTCAACACACACAAAATGTAATAACACTAAAAATTTCTGTAAACTCCCAAAATATTGGTGTAAATTTACAGATTATACAGGGTGACTTGTGGGAAACGGACGTTTTTTGAATGAACAGAGCTCGGTTGACTTTCAAGTTTTTTGTTTTTTTTTTGTTTTTTTTTGCAAAGTGAAGAATAACATCTGCCATTTGATATAACAAAGTCAAGTATCCCCTTGAACGCATACTGCAAACGCATCCATGGAAGTTTTTAGAAACACGTTCCCTGGCCGCGTCACTTCGCGTTTCGGTGACTTGCCGTGGCCCCCAAGATCACCAGACTTATCTTCCTGCGACTTTTTCTTGTGGAGGCACTTAAAAGAACGTGTTTATGCCCACAAACCGCAACACTAAGGGAGTTGAAAGATGCTATTACAGAGAAGGCGCATTTAATTGACGCACAGCTGCTAGACCGAGTCATGAATGACTTCAGGCAGAGACTTGAAACTTGCATTCAGGAGGGTGGCCGCCACCTGATGGATATAAATTTCCATAACTAAATAATTATGGTAAATCAAATAGCATATGTTGTTTCTCAATTTGTAATAAATAAGTTTGCTTTTTCTTGAAAATCAACCGAGTTCTGTTCATTCATTTGTATACTTGATTAAAAACAACAACAAAAAAAAACAACTTTTCGTTCAAGAGGATACTTGACCTTGTTATATCAAATGGCAGATGTTATTCTTCACTTTGCGAAAAAAACAAAAAAAAACTTGAAAACCAACCGAGCTCTGTTCATTCAAAAAACGTCCGTTTCCCACAAGTCACCCTGTACTATACAGTAAAATACATAATATTTACATATTACGTGTAACGTTACCTTTCTAATATGGAAATTTACATAAACTAAATGTAAATTATTACAGTTTTTATGCAAAAATGTTTTACACTACTTTTGTAATTTTACATCACTTATGTAAATATACATTTTAAGTTGAAAATTTACTATGATTATCCATGGCTAAATAAAGCCAATGATTATCGTGGTAAATTTACCGAAATACTTTTTACAGTGTACAAGATGTTGCATGTTTTACCACAGACAGAGGCAGTGACGGCTTGTACATAAGCACAGGGCCGGTCGCAGGAGGGGCAGACGGGATTAATTCTTAGGGCCCGGTGTTGTAAAGGGGTTTCGGATTCAAGCTAATTCAATGTTTTGTTTTCGTACTGCTAAACTTTATAAGAACAGCGACGAATGAAGGAGTAAAACTTTTTAAAATTATACTGTTATCAGAGAAAGGGTAGGGGCTCATTGTTTATTGCTTCCCTGGGGCCCGAATTTTCTGTGACCGGCCCTGCATAAGCACTGCGACACTGCAGCATATCCAGAAAAAAAACACAAATTTGTTTTTGTTTAAAAATAATAAAGATTCTTAAAACCATTATACCGGGTGTAACTGAAATCAGGCTCGCCCCCTTTTTTCTTTAGTTTTGATTTTAGATAAATGAAATTTTAGACATATGGTAATGCAAAAAACCAGGCTCTTTGAGCACATGCACACAATTGTTTCACTTCCGGTTTCGCCGGTAATAACCCCAACTTTGTTATTTTGAATGGAACACCACGTATATTTTTACATTTTTTGAAAGAGGAAGCGATTTTGGATACAACTGCACTATTTTGATTAATTTTTACACCACAAATAATTTTTGAATTTTATTATGTCAACAATTGTCCAAAAAACGTTTTTGTTAATTTTAATTGACATTTAGGTTACTTTAATCGGCTCTGACGGTTGCGGAATCGATTTTTTGACAAAAAAATCAATTTTTTTAAGTGGAACTATGGTAGTGCAGGCGGTTATTTAAATGAGGCATCTTTTAAGGAATCCATCGATAGTAATAACTTGTATTTTAATTAACAGTCTGCTTCAAAAACCTCAAATCATTGTGAAGATTTATTAATCGCAGTAGACTGTGCATAACTGGAACAAAACAAACAAACAAAGGTGCCACGGACACAGAAGATCGCTGTGGAAACAAACAAATGCTTGTTTACGTGTTTGTATGTCATTGAGGTGGTAGAAAAATGATTAGTCATTAAATTAATAATAAATAAAATTTTGGTTCAAAAATTATTTGAGGTTATAAAAATTGACCAAAATTGCAAACATCACTTGTTTACGAAATCATGGCTAACTTTGATGATCGAATTTTTACAAAATTGGCCATATCTTGGTTATTTTTTGCAAAAAATATATAAAACTATATATTTTTGAAAAGCTAAAAAAATACTCTTACACATAAAGTCATGGCCAACTAGGGTTTCCATTTAAAAAAATGTAAGTTTACTCCATATCTCGAAAGTCAAGGAGGCCAAGAAAAAATTACTGTTGTTTTTAAATTAAGCATAAAAATCTGTAAAAAAAACCTCTATAACATTTTGTTCTAATTTAATAAATAAAGAAGTTACAGCAAATTTTCAAAAATGATGAAATTTCATTTTTCGTCTGTAGTGCCAAAATGGAATCCGATAGAAAAAATCTGATTGCATAGGCGTTATTTTCTCAAAAAAAATAGCCCAAGAGACCGAAATCAGATTTTCGCTATCTATTACGGTAACCGAGATACCCCGTAAAACATTCCAATTTGGTCCACCCTGCACAGTACGGTCCGTCACAGTACATAGGACTTTCAAGAGTCATGTGATACAAAATATTTGCTCAATAAGCTTTAGATCAGTGTTTCTTAAACTGTGGGTCGCGACCCACTTTAGGGACACGAGAATTTTATTTTGGGTCGCAAACCATATTGAAACTAATAATAAAGTTTTTATTTATTTAACCCAGCCGAAAATTAATATTTCATTCATTCTAAAGGTAATTTTTTTGTGCAATGAGATTTAGTTTCAGTTAATAAATACATTGAGTAGGTAGTTCAATGTGTTTTTTTCTAAATAAAATATTAATAACGGTTATAAACAGGGGTTTGGAGAGGAGCACGGAGCAGTGGAGCAATGGGTTTTTGCCCGGAGCAAATAATTTTGATTGCTCCAATGCTCCAGTTTATTACGCAAAATTTAAAAAAAAAACTACTGTTTTTCCTTTTTTTCAACTTTTGAAGATCAATAATCTATTTCTTCAAAAATTTATTTAACTTCACTTGTTTGTTAGGGCCAAATATTGTTATTTTTGACCAACTTCTACATATCTGATAAAATTAAAACTTGGTTTTTCAAAACAATTTGTTTTAATCAAAAAGATTTTTTTTTAAATGTTAACAATATTTGGAGCATAGAGCGGAGCTGGAGCAGGCATTTTGATGCTGTAGAGGAGCAATTAAAAAATTGGACTGCTCCAAACCCCTGGTTATAAATGGTTAATATTGTCATTTTAAAGTAACAAAAATTTTTGGGGTCACGACAATTTGTTGGATTGAAAAGTGGGTCGCGAAGAAAAAAGTTTAAAAAACACTGCTTTAGATAACCCTCTTTTTACGTCGTATAACCATTTCAGAACCTTTAAAGGCCCGTTTATGTTGATATTCACGCTTACATTTGACATCTGTCAAATGAGTCACATATGCCATAAGAATGTGCAAGAGGAAGCGTCATGAGCCAAATTTGGCTCATCCGACAGTCAATGTGTTTACATATAAAATATAAGAAATTATGGTTTTTAATCAATTTTTAGTACATAAAAAATATTAAAAGTAACAGTATTGAAGATATTTGTTGTCATTATTATTTAAAATTGCAGAATTAAAATTTTTGTGTAGAGAGTCTAGAGAGAAATAAAAAGTAACAAATAAATAAATGACCCCAAACGAAATCAATCCATTTTATTTACATACCGAATCTCCAAATTTGCCTTGCACAAAATCTTGGTATCTTTTCATTGGGAACTGGGGTCCCACTAAGTAACTTGCTGGGAAAAACATATGTCCCAACACTTCAAGAAAAGTAGGAGTTTTTGCTAGGGCCACCTTTTTATTTTCAGCTGGTAAACTATCATAAGGCTGCCGACCGTCAAAGATATCGAACGCCAAACCTAAGAGAACAAAGTGCACACTAAAAGCAAATTACGATAAACAAAAACGGCCTACTCACCTATCAATCTCAACACTAGGACGCAATGGGGCAGCGTCCAATTTATATCATATTCGTTAGTACCTACATAATAATAACCTACAAAAATAATCATTACATAACAGTTGCCTGTAACAAAATGTAATTTCATAATATTACCTGTGAGTAAATATACCATATTAAAAATAAATACAATTCCAACGGAGACAGCTGATGCTCCAAAGATGATAATAGTTGCATATGTAAATGCTATTGCTATTGCAGAATGTATAACATCGGTTCCATAATTAAAATACCCTATTACTAATCCACACAATACGAAATATAAGTGTTGCACATTACCATTTTTTCCATAAAGAAAGAAACGATGCCCCAGTGCAATTGGATAACCTAGAACGATACTAAATAATTAAATATGTCAAACAACAATTCAAAGAATATTTAATTGCACCAAAGTCCTCGGTGGCTATTGACAAACGATTTAAAAACAATATTTTACTACGTTCAACTTATAAAATTGACCTTTGACACAAATTATTGGTATTGGAACTGTGCTACTTATTAGGTTATGTTACAACAAAAAATTAAATATAATGTACGAAATTACATCAAAACTTACTAGCTAATAAGGAGAGTAATAAACGAAGAGCGGGTTCAGAAGCCCCAAAAATTTCGCTTAATTTAGCCACTAAATTTAAAGATTCTTCGGTTGTCATTTTCACTTTTTAAAAATTTAATATGACAGTCACTGACAGAACATGACTAACGCAACCAACTAGCATAAGCTAATCAGGAGATTTGCTATGTGGTGGGGGTAGTTTATGTTTATGAAGCGAATAACAAACGAAAATAGTCACACAAGCGATTTTGAAGAAATAAAATAAGTAATTGCTGTATAGCAATAAATGTATCTACAGGGCATTCAAATAGTCTGCAACACATGGAATAGTTATTTATGTATCAAGGCC
The DNA here is from genome assembly GCA_947652605.1 of Elmis aenea. Taxonomy (NCBI): domain Eukaryota; kingdom Metazoa; phylum Arthropoda; class Insecta; order Coleoptera; family Elmidae; genus Elmis; species Elmis aenea. The sequence continues at coordinate 20,525,016 of OX393583.1, forward strand.
AAAAAGTGCAACTTTTTCGGCCGCGTCTGGTTTGCAAACAGGCAAGGCCGAAAAAGTACGTTTTGGCCGAGGTGCATATTACATTTTTTGTGCGATCGAATTAAAAACAATTTAAATTTTTAGTAATTTTCAAAATTATAGGTTAGAAACTACGTGACACATTGTCACTGACAGATGACGGCGATGTACTGCATTACCGGCCCTATCCTTAGCAACGGCCGTAAAAGTTACTTTTTCGGCCGTTGCTAAGGGTAACGGCCTGAAAAGTAACTTTTACGGCCGTTGCTAAGGATAGGGCCGGTAATGCAGTACTTTATGGTTGCTAACGCGTCCGTCAAACAGCTGTTTCTAGTACGATTGCACAAAAATAGTTATTTATGTATCAAGGCCAAAAAGTACGTTTTGGCCGAGGTGCATATTACATTTTTTGTGCGATCGAATTAAAAACAATTTAAATTTTTAGTAATTTTAAAAATTGTAGGTTAGAAACTACGTGACATTCTGTCACTGACAGATGACGGCGTATGTACTGCATTACCGGCCCTCTCCTTAGCAACGGCCGTAAAAGGGGGCCGCGGTCCCCTGAGGGGCCGTGAAAGATTTTAAGGGGGTCGCGAAAAATATATAAAAAGTTTTTACTTTTTAAAATATGTTTGCTCCTTATTTTATTCGAACCAACCGAGAGATATCTTCTTAAATAAATCGTAATATTTTTGTTCCTACAAACCAGGGGGCCGCGAAAATATTTTAGGATATTTAGGGGGCCGCGACTACTAAAAGGTTAAGAACCACTGGTATAGATGATAAGGATTAGTTTAGCACATAAGGGTGAAATGTATATTTTAAAGTTTAAACGACGACGACGATTAGTATCGATGCCTGCGGAGGCAGGGTTTTTAAGTTATAAGTTGTATTTTTACTTTAATACAGAACGGCCGACTTTTACTTTTCTCTGTTAATAATTCTTATAATATATTTTGTTCTAAGCTATTGCGTTTATATTCAAAAACCCATACTTCTCGCTAATATACTTTAAACTTTTATATCTATTTTATACGATTATACGAGTTGAAAATTTTAAGGAAATATGTAATGATATAGATCAGGAATCGGCAACGTTTTCCAATTCGAGTGCTATGCCATATGTAAATAATTTTAAACCTTAAAAAGTTCTTGAGTGCTGCGAACAATATTGTTACCTTTACTTGGGAGTGCTTAAAAGTTGAATTTGTTTTCGATTCAATTTATTTTTATATTTTGATCCCGGTAAAGCATGGCGAAGAAACCATTAACAGAAATGGAATAAAAATGATCGACTTTTGCAATAGAAACTACTTTATAATAGGAAATATGATGAGGGAGCAAAGAATAGAAGACAAATAGGTACACGTTTGTGGCTGAAGAGCGAAATGCTAGAAGTCTCATAGATTACATAACATACACTGCAGGGCCGTTTCTGGCGGGGGGCGAAAGCGTGCCCCGCACGTTGGCGGCCGATTTAGAGGGCGGCCAAATGCCGCCCTTGCGTTTTTTAATGTTTCACAAGAATTGAAAATAAAATATTAGTTTGAAAAATAGTATGTAAAAATGATCAAGGATTAAAGATTTCAATTCCATACTATTCAAAAAAATTGTAAAAACGCGTAAATCACTCTCCAGTTTGCTTATTTGGTAATTTCGACTTGAGAGTGAAGATTGCGATTAAATTTATGTACAGTGTGGTCTATTTTCGATGCCCATACAGGGTATCTCGGTTATTATCAGAGATAGAAAAAAAGTAAATACATAAACTCGATTTATTTTTTCGAGAGAAATTTATTGCCGCAAACAGATTTTTAATATCTTTTTTAATTTTCGAAATATAGCCAAAAACCGATTTTTGGCACTTTTCAAAAATGTTAAATATCTCGTTTAAACGAGAAGATAGAAAAAAACTTTAAAGACATTTTTCGCATGATTTTTTGTGCTTAATAAGATAGCGATGTTCAATTGTTTTTTACTCATATTAATGCCGATATATTACACCTAACTTTCTTATTTTAAATGGCAACCATAGGCAAATTATATATTTTTAAAAAGCGCAAAAAATAAGCTTTCGATTCATGTCAAAGCCAACTATGGTTGTAATTTAAAATAAGAAAGTTAGGTGTAATATATCAATATTTGTATGAGTAAAAAAAAATTGATCATCGCCATCTTATTAAGGACAAAAAACCATGCAAAAAATGTCTTTAAAGTTTTTTTCTATCTTCTCGTTTAAACGAGATATTTAACATTTTTGAAAAGAGCCAAAAATGGTGTTGGCTTAATTTCGAGTATCAAAAAAGACATCAAAAATGTTAAATATCTCGCTTAAACGAAAAGATAGAGAAAAACTTGAAAGACATTTTTTGCATGGTTTTTTGTCCTTAATAAGATGGCGATGTTCAATTTTTTTTTACTCATACAAATATTGATATATTACACCTAACTTTCTTATTTTAAATGACAACCATAGTTGGCTTTGACATGAATCGAAAGCTTATTTTTTGCGTTTTTCAAAAATATATAATTTCTCTATGGTTGCCATTTAAAATAAGAAAGTTAGGTGCAATATATCGGCATTGATATAAGTAAAAAACAATTGAACATCGCTATCTTATTAAGCACAAAAAATCATGCGAAAAACGTCTTAAATGTTTTTCTGTATCTTTTCGTTTAAGCGAGATATTTAACATTTTTGAAAAGTGCCAAAAATCGGTTTTTGGCTATATTTCGAAAATTAAAAAAGATATCAAAAATCTGGTTACGGCAATAAATTTTTCTCGAAAAAATAAATCGAGTTTATGTATTTAGTTTTTTTCTATCTCTGATAATAACCGAGATACCCTGTATGGGCATCGAAAATAGACCACCCTGTACTCAATCGGAGGTTGTATACCGTACCGTAGCAATGTAGATAGCAATGCAATTATTGGCAATGGGACAAGTTAGTGCCAAGGGCGCAAGAGATGGCGCTGAAAATCCCTTTTACACATAATGACAAATTTACAGTCATTCAAACAGTTTGCAACTAATGAGCAAAATTTTTATTATTGATTTCTCAGAAAATATTATTCTTAAGAAAAGTTGGTGCATGGTCTAAAACTAATATTTAAGATGAAAAAAATTTCAATAAAAAGTCATGGAAAACTAGATTATAACGATTTTTGAAATATTCGCAGGAGTAAAGTGTCCCTATTTTGGGAGATATAAAAAAAAATTATAGGAAAAAGTTATTTAGAATCTCAAAATAAGGCTAGATTTAAATTTTGAAGGTCAAATTCTAATTTTTATTTTTTAAGAAATTTTAACATTCAAAAAGTCTGCAACAAATGGAAAAGTTTTTTATTATCGATTTCTCAAAAAATTATATTCTTGATAAACGGTAGTGCATTGTCCAAAACTAATTTTAAATGAAAAAAAGTTTAATAAAGTCATAGGACACTAGATTTTAGCGATTTTTGAAATATTCAGAGAAATCAATAATAAAAAACTTTTCCATTTGTTGCAGACTTTTTGAATGTTAAAATTTCTTAAAAAATAAAATTTTGAATTTGATCTTCAAAATTTAAATTTAGCCTTATTTTGAGATTCTTAATAACTTTTTCCTATAAATTGTTTTTGTATCTCATAAAATAAGGGCACTTTGCTCTTGCAAATATTTCAAAAATCCTTAAAATCGAGGTTCTTATGACTTTTTATTAAACTTTTTTTATCATAAAATTAGTTTTAGACCATGCACCAACTTTTATCACAAATAAAAATTTTTGAGAAATCAATAATAAAAATGTTTCCCATTTGTTGCAGACTTTTTGAATGACGCTGTATACATGTTGTTAAATATAATACTTGCAACGACAATTATTTATTTTTTTATTTCAACTTTTTTTGTTTACCGGGGCGGCGAAACGTACGTTAGCACGCGAGCGGCCAAGTACTCAGAAACGGCACTGCATACACACAAGACCTAACAGAGATATTTCAAAAAATAGAAACTAAGCAGGAGGCGGAAATAGGATCGAATCATAGGCTAGTAATAGCGAAATGCTTAATAAAAACAAACAAAAATAAATAAACAATAGAATATACTAGATTAGCAATACACAAATTAAAAGTTTAAGAAAATAGGGAGAAATACCAAAAAGCAAACAGCAAACATATGTGGGAAAAGTAACTATAACAATCTGAAAAGGACGAATTGGTGGAACAAAGAAATAAAGAATCTGGTAAAAGAAAAGAAAATAGCATGGAAAAATGGTTATCCAATCAAAAACAGAGAATGATAGAAAGGAATACAATAGGAAGAGAAATACAGTAAAAGAAGCCGTCAAAAAATCGAAAATCGAAACGTGGAAGGAATTTGGAAAAGGGATAACAGAATTATACGAAATTGACAACAGAAATTTTTGGACGAGAATTAAAAGACTAAGAGGGAATCAAAAGAAAGAATCAAAAGCAATAAAAAACAAACAGGAACAAGTACAAACCGACACAAAAGAAATACTGGAAACGTGGAGGGAACACTATGTAATCAAATACCTCATGACAATCCCAGAAGAAAGCAGGAAAGCACAAACAGAGTAGAACAAAGAGACCACCAACAAGAAATTAAGAGAGAAGAAGTCGAAGACGCAATGGGAAAAGTCAAAATTGGAAAAGCAAGTGGAGAAGACGACATAATACCAAAGATGATCATATGGCTGGGAAAAAAAGGAATAGATTGGATATGGGCAATATGCAAAGAAGCATGAGAGAAACAAGAAATACCCAGGGACTGGGAAAACAACCTACTAATATTATTAGCTATTAATGTTTAAAAAACATATACGGAGCGCGTTTTTCCACTGTAAGCATGCAACCCATGATACACGCAATTGCAAACAAAACTTTTATAATGAATTTTTACGCTAAGTAATTGAGAGCGCCAAATAATTTTAACAGATTTGAGCTCAGGACGTCCAGTTTTATTAGTCCACTTAATTTTATCAATTTCTGACAAAGTCCGTTAAAGTAAACTTGTTCCTTATTCGCCTATGATCTCCATGCAAACTATATAAAATCTGGAGGTCGCAGCCAAGTGGCAAGCGAAACTCGACCAGGGGTGGCCAAGCTCCTTGATAGTCCGAGCCATTTTTCAAAATTTGAAATTTTTCGCGAGCCGCAATTAAATACGTATTTAAAAGGTATGCAAAAAAGGTATTAAATTTTTTTTTTTTTACAGAAATTATATTTATTGAAAACATAAATAAAAGTACAAAATATGTGTATCGAAAAACGAGAACCCTGTATATGCATTACATTGTATACCCATCAGGTAGGCCGGTCGTCAGGGCCGGATATAAGGATGTGCAGAGTGTGTACTTTTCACTTTATTTATAATAAATGACAGGTGACGCCCGGTATCTATTATCATTTTAAATTTAAATTTCCGCGCTACTGTACATTTGCTAACAAGAACGGGAATAACGTTATCGGCTATGGTTACCGGCTAGAAATAAAGATACTAGCACCACCTATTGAGGGGCGCTATTCCCAACTCGCTCGCTTTGAACAGGGCTGGTATTCTCAACTCCTCCTGTTCAGCGATATCGCTACCGTTGAACGCTAGGGGTGCACAAACCACTGACAATCGTATTCCCAACGTCTCCTCTCGCAGGCGCTCCATTCGCGTTCAACGCGAGTGGGTAGACCCATTCCTCTTGGCAAATACCGCTCGCTTTGCACTCAAATCGTAACCTTTGTGTGTGTTGTTGTTTTCTTTTATTATGGATGATATTAAATTTATCAATTTAATTGAGGACTTAGAACAGGCTTAAAATGATGTGGCCGAACCTTATAATTTAATATTATTAAATTCATTTACATAGGGTTGCCAGAATATCACTTTAAAAAAACATTTTCTCTTTTTTAATTCTGATATTTCTTTTTCTTTTTTCATGTAAAAATGTTCACTTTTGTTCTCTTTTTCGGTTACCCTTTTTTGAAATGAGAATGTTTGGTGAAGTTCATTTAATATTCGAACTTAAACTTAATGCATACAATTACAAGAATATTTCTTGTAATTATTTTTATGATGAGTTTAAAAATAATACAGAAAAAACATCCTAACATCTATTACTTCAAAAATTAAATTTAAATAAAGAGGAATAAATGTATGAAAAAAATGTTTCTTAAAGAACCAATAGATTCTAATAAATTAAATAAACGAAAAGTTGCTGGTTTTCAAACAGGTTTATTCGTTGCAAATTTTAAAAAAGATCCGACATGTTTCGCCGATGTTATTTTATCGGCATGCTCAGGGATGTTTTTTTAAAAAGTTGAAAAATGTTGAATTATGTTAAAATTGTTGAACATTTGTGTTGTTTTAAAATCAACAGATAATTCAATTTTTTCAAACAAACGGAAACGCTAGTGAGGGACAGACGGTGGTGGAAATATTTCTTACACCTTCACATCTCTATATCGCAACCGTAATGATAAAAGAGGATGGATTTATAACTTGAATTAACCGGAATCCTGGACAGGGACAATCCTGGCCAATTCGGGACGGTTGGCAATCCTAATGCACAAGTGAGACAATTTAAATTTTTACTCAAAGCAGTTTTATTAAATACAACAAACATAAACATGTATCTTACAATATAACTACGTATAGCTTTGTAACAATATTCTCACAATTACATATATTGTCTACACTCAGACTTATATTTACCTACTGTATGTACATAGTTTACAGTGTCAAATCTCAATGATTTATTGTACAAAGTGTTTTGATACTTCATTTCACAGTAACATCTAATTGCAAATGACGAAGCTTTACACCAGAACTCGGCAACATTTTTTTTACTGTGGGCGATTGTTTAGGTAACTCAAAATTCCTGTTTATGCGTGTAAAGGGAGAAGGGAAACTTTTCTCATTAAGTCTGTTTTATACTACACTATTTTTTCGTTTAAGAAAATCGTATACGATTTTCTAGTACGGTGTCTCGGTGTCAATCAGAAATTACAAATCTTGAACCAAAAATTCGTATGAAATTACTGCATGCTCTAAATGCGTCCTATTTTAGAATGGGCGTGTTCTTTGGCATGGGCGCATGCGTATTCTACTGCAACTGTATCTGACCGCATGTCATTTGTGGGTTAGGTTAACTGAAACAATCAAACGATGTTAAATACTGCTTATTACCGTTATATCCCTCACAATTTATTTTGTAGGAATAAATATGTAGAATGGAAGAAGCGGTAAATATACGTTAAATTTGAAAATAATTCGCTTTCTGTTGTGATCAAATTGAACATTTGACATGGTTACTCAAGGTGCCAACAAAATATGATAAAAGTTACTAAAAAGTAACCAAAATATATTGGGGTTTTCGTACCAAAAAATAGTACAGTGTAAGAGGTTCATATTTTCCATGCTAAATTCTTGAACGAAATTTTTGTATCAAAAATCGGATACGATTTTCTTAAACGAAAAAATAGTATAGTATGTATAAAACAGTCTTTAGATGTGAAGAATGTCCACCTAGGCTTTGCCAAGATGGACAACATGCCATTTAAGACCAAAGACACTTTTCGTGAGCCAAACAATACGTGTCCTATATTCTACCAACGAACAACGATTCATCTGATGGATGGACGACGTCAGTGGCCAAGCAATGAACTAGTGAGCCCGTGTGCAAGCAGAGTTAATGGGTCCTCGGGATAAAGTATTGGCGTTTGTGAGTGCCAATGATTAAAAAAAGATGTTGTTTACATCCTATGGGCCCCCTTGGCTTGTAGGCCCATTTTAACTGCACCCCCGATTATTACTCCAATGGATGACGTTTTCGCCAATTTGTGATCGCTCAAACAACCTTGATTTAATAGAAGACAAACCTGATGGATCTGTGGATGTTTATCTATGCATTTCGCATTATCAGTCTCTAAATAATCATGGCTGACTACCTACACAAAAATACAAAGTTAAAATCCGGTAAATTTAATGGCCCACAAGACAGAAAAACATGGAAAAAAATCAGCACAACACAACTCAACAGTCCTACACGGTGTAGGCTACACCTAACAGTAGAAGGACTCATGACTAAATAAATAAGTAAATAAAATTTAATGGCCGCCGACGGCACCAAAACGTTTAACCCAATACGTGTTTTATATTCCACCAAATATCCAACTGATGGATGACATCGTTCACTAGTGAATTTGTAATGGCGAGAAAAGCCAATAGAACAGAATTTGATGGATTTGCGATTGTTTATGTAAAGTTGTCGGTCAAAGTAAAGTACGGGTAATTTATGCTTGTAAGGGACCGGCGTGGCTGTCAGGTATTAACGCTTTGTTCACGTGTATAAACGCTACGTTCACATGTAAGCGTTTGGGCGTAAAACTCATCACAAAGGTTTTTGCAATCCATTAAAAATTACAATTTAAAAAAACTTTCACCGACCTTTAACCTCATCCTCGTTCGCTTGGTCAATAATAAAGGGTCCAGGTTAAAGGTTGGTTAAGGTTTTCTGTTTTTCAAATGCATAGGATAAATGAAATGTAGGCCATAAATGTGTAATGGGTTACAACCTTCATAAATACTTTTACGCACAAACGCTTACAAGTGAACACAGCGTTCATATGACAGCCACGCCGGTCCCTTACAAGCATAAATTACCAAAAGTACGTAACGGGGTTTTCACAACGTAAGCGGCAACATGAAATTTGAAATAATAAAAGAAATAACAACTTATGAATAATTAATAAATTACGTTACCTTTGAGCCTTTGGCTCAATCTACGATAGATATTTACCATTTTGCAAGTACAGGTTGACTTGTGGGAAACGGACGTTTTTTGAATGAACAGAACTCGGTTGATTTTCAAGTTGTTTTTTTTTGCAAAGTGAAGAATAACATCTGCCATTTGATATAAAAAAGTCAAGTATCCTCTTGAACGAACAGGATGGTGCCACGGCGCATACTGCAAACGCCTCCATGGAAGTTGCTAGAAACACGTTCCCTGGCCGCGTCATTTCGCGTTTTGGTGACTTGCCGGGGTCCCCAAGATTACCAGACTTATCTTCCTGCGACTTTCACTTAAAAGAACGTGTTTTTGCCCACAAACCGCGCACACTAAGGGAGTTGGAAGATGCCATTACAGAAGATACGAATGACTTCAGGCAGAGACTTGAAACTTGCATTCAGGAGGGTGGCCGCCACCTGATGGATATAAATTTCCATAACTAAATAATTATGGTAAATCAAATAGCATATGTTGTTTCTCGATTTGCAATAAATAAGTTTGCTTTTTCTTGAAAATCGACCGAGTTCTGTTCATTCATTTGTATACTTGATTAAAAACAAACAAAATAAAAACAACTTTTCGTTTAAGAGGATACTTGACTTTGTTATATCAAATGGCAGATGTTATTCTTCACTTTGCACCCTGTATAACAAAAACAGCGAAATTATGAAAACCACGCTTTTGTATTAATGCTTTGGTTTGCATCACTTTTAAACAACTCGTAGCTTGCGTTTCTTTAAGATTGCTTAGTTGTCATATCAAACAATCCTGTAAAAAATATAATGGCTGACTATCTTTTCTACAATCCATCAAAAACGCCAGATGGAATATAAGAGACGTAATGTATGTAATACAAGACTAATGCCCGGTTTCTCCGACACATCTTAAGATCTAGCTGAATCTTAAGTTCGCCTTAACGTTATAAAGTGTTGCATCAAGCAATTTTAAGAACATATTCGACTTGAGCTGAGCTCACATCTTGAGTCGCTGTTTGCTAGAACTTGAGCTGAAGTACCTAACGTAAAATTATCTTGTATTTGCTTTGTTTGTAGAAAGAAGGAAGATCATTAGATTCCGCGCTTATATTATGAATTACTGGGGTTATTACGGAATTATTTTGCATAAGGGATGTCGGATATAGCGCCAATTATCCATTGAAAGTGTGTTCCCAGATTTGAAAAAAAATTTACAAGTGTTGTTTATGCAAAGAACGCCTTAATTTGTCGTTGCATATAATAATTTAAATTTTCCTCGCAAAACAGTTCCTCCGAAAGCAGTAAAATATTTGGTGTTTACGTTTTTTTAAAATTAAAAAAAAATTTGTTTTTTTTTGAGAAAAAAGATATATGTACGTACTTCCTACTTATATATTTCATTTTGTTATGTTACTGTTTTTTTATGAATTAACTTTTTTTTATAAAACAAAAGACTAGTTATTCAACAAATACCCGCAAAAATTACACTCACTGTCAAAAATTATATTTAAAAAATGTATTTTATGTATAAGTATTATATATCATTAAATATAAAGGGCGGCAAAAATAATATTTGCCCAGAGCGGCGGAAAAGCTAGATCGGGCCCTGAACAGCATTGGTAGATTTGTTCTCTAAAACACACTTATTTTCTTCCACCAAGCTAATTAATAATTGTTTTTACTCCATGGTATAATTTATTATTTTTTTGTCCGTCATTTCAACACAAAATAAAATAATAAACACCGAACTGTAACTTAATGTGCGACTAAAAGCTGATAGCAACAACAGGATGTCACAGGGAGCCGTTTTAACAGCTATGATGTGAATGGCCAATGAAAATTTGCCATTCAAATCTGCCGTTATAATGTGCTGACTTCTTGCAACGTTGCCAAACCGAGTTCTAACTTAGCTGAGATGTCTAACAGATTCCGGAATATGTTTTCTGTGCAACGCATTGTCATCTTGAGACGATCTTAAATATAAGGCGGTCTTATATAAGTTCGATCTTGAGATGTGTCGGAGAAACCGGGCATAAGTGCCCGCTCTAGCGGAGCGTTCGGCGGGGCGGGGCGTGTAGCGTTTGTGTCAAACACACGCTTAAGTATGCAAGTGTCCTGAGTGCCCGCCGGTAGAGCGGTGTGGAGAGCGTGCTTGTTTGCGTTCGGCGTGGCGTTAAGCGTTCCCGTTCAAACCAGCTTGTGTTTTACAGCGTTTTGGTAGGTCCGTCCGTCAAGTACCTACTGGTGGTACATCATAAATTTTTGCTGGTCTCAAATACAAGATAATTAAAAAAAAAGAATTGTTCCTCCAACTTTACGTTGAGGTACATTTGCTAAAAAGTCGAAATGTTTTCATGTCACAATTTTTTGCTGTACTTTTTAAATTTTTTGCTGGTCGCTTTTCCAAGATATGTAATTTTTCATAATTATTATGTGTGCTACAAATAGGTGGTATTCGTCAATATACAACACGAATAACTTCGAATAACCAAAATGCACTTTTTTCTTTGCGTAACAATATCAATCGGACCTTCTTTAAAGTCAAATTTCAAAAATGAATTTTCTTCTAAATACATATCAATAATAATATCGTAGGAAGCCATTATGACAGTTTATAATAGGTTTGTTTCAACCAGAGAGTCGAACCGGAACAGAACCGAAATTAACCGGTATTTTCAACAGAACCGAAACCGGAACGAAAAAATGAAGGATTTAAAAACTGAAACCGGAACCGGAACGAATTTTTATAACCGGTTAATTTTGGTTGGAACGAAAAAATATAATTACGGATAATTTCAGTTAAATTTAATTAAATTCTACATGAACATATCTTTAAATAAGTTCCATAAAGTTTTTCGATATTAACAGAAATAACGAAGATGAAACTTTACAAATATAACAAATAACAGTTTTCCGCTAACAACTTAAAAACCGGCAATAAAAGAATATTTTTGAACACTGCTCAGGGTTTGCCCTAAAAAACTGCAGATTTTTGACAATTTAACTGTTTCTCTATCTTGAATATTAAGCGAGATACCCGTGTAATCCGATCAAATTTGGACCACCCTGTGCATGTGCAATAGTCTTTAATATTTTCGTTCCTTGCTGCATTTTTTAATATATTTTTAAATTGAACGAAGAATAAAAAGAAATAGAATCAATATTCAGACTTAATTTTAACTTGTTATTCGAGCCGGAACCGAAACTGAACCGGAAACCAACCGAAACTGAACTATAATTTTTAGCCTAACCGAAACCGGAACGAAAAATATTTTCACGGAACGAAACCGTAAACCGGAACGAAATAAATTTCGGTTCGACTCTCTGGTTCCAACACGCTTGCTGACAGTGCGTCGCACTATCAGGAGCAGTATCAATATCGCGTGCCATTATACTCTTTAATGGCACGCTATATCGATAGTGCGCAGAATCCTGATAGTTTATTGGGTTGTTATTGCCCTGTTGGAACAGACCTAATAATGTACCTATATGACACTCGAACGCTGTCCGTTTAGCGTTTACTGAGGCCACTCAGTCAACGCTAATATCTCGCACGCCCCGCCCCGCCCACGCCCCGCAAAACGCTTTTCACTCAGGCCTTAGTGTAAGGCCTGAGTGCCCGCTTGATGACATATGTCAAATCCGCGATAGGCAACTGTTTTTTTTTTTAAATTACATAGTACCTATACATTTTGTTGTTGATTCGGATAGATAATTTAATTCTGAATCCGACCATGTACTCAAAAAGTAGGCATACATTAAAAAAATTTCGAGAAAAATCAGCAGTGGCGGCCATTTTGAATACATTAAAATCTAATTTTTTATGTCGGCGTTCACTATGTTTTTATTTTTATTAAAAATTAATTTTTAATACATTTCCATTGATAGTTACCGTATAATTTTTAAGATTTGATCGTTCTTGTTATGTTAAATAGACTGTTTGCTATGATTTGAATAAACTTTGAACTGATTTTTCTCGGAAATTTTCTTATGTATGCCTACTTTTAGAGTACATGGTCGGATTCAGAATTAAATTCTCTATCCGAATCAACAAAAAATGTATACTATGTAATTTAAAAAAAAAAAAACAGTTGCCTATCGCGGATTTGACATACGTCATCGTAGAGGTAACAAAAACACATCACTTAATAGAGAATTTCTCGCCGATTTCAAATATATAAGGTTTGTTGGGGTTATTTTAAATACTTATAAAGTTATAGGGGTGCGACAGTCAAACTGAATCACCCGGTATAGGGCCATCAAAATTGATGAAAGGTTGTTCAGATTTCCGTCCATTATTTTGGTCAATATTTTTAAATACACAGTAAAGTATTTACACACTGCTTCATATAGTCAGCGTCAAGTATAATGGCTAGCGGTGGGGTTGCGCACTAAACACAATAGGAATTGAACACACCTACTTACTTACTTGTATTGGTATACCCCGCCAATGGTTTTAAGGTTCGTTGACCATATTGTAACATCTGCTGCGTGAAAACACCCTTACCGCTCGCCATTAGACTTGACGCTGACTATACCTATTTACAATCGTAAACATGTATTATAAACTACACTAACAATTTGTGCTGTCTACATTTATCATTATCATTCATTACCTTTTAAACTATAAAAATAATATTTGGATTTTCAATGTGATTGTACTAACAATAAGTGAAATTAATTAAAGTTGATTTTATACAAAGCGGGCCAGTTCCTTTTCTCTGGTCCATGCACCATGGACCTCTCACCATAGTAAATCTACGTAAGCGGTCTATCGTACATGGATCAGAGAAACGTAGATTAACACGACCGGTCCGATATGTGTGTTAAGAACTATAAACATTGTAAAAATTTAAAAAGAAATCTAATTACAATTGGCTACTTTTCATAATTTACCATATTCACACACAGTTGGTTAGCATTATGTGAACTGGATTTGTTTTTGTTCAACAACACTAGAACCTAGCTATCATAAATCATCACAAAATAAATATTCATATAGAATGTCTATAAAATACTGTAGTTTTGTAAGGAGAAGCCGCAAGATGCGTTAATTTTTTAATAAATATATTAGGCATAATTTATTAAAATAAAAACTATTTCGTTACATTATAATTATATTCTCCAACATTATCCACAGTTTTTCTCCACCTTTTTTGAACTTCGGTGCGTTTTGGTTATAAAATAAAAAACGTTCCTCAATTTTTGATAAAGGCATACAGCCATTAATACGTTGACTGCGTTACATACCCCCGGCGTCCTGTAGCTGTCATTCCTACTGTGCGGGACCGAAATTTACAAAACATTACCCACGCGCGTAGCTAATAAAAACTCTCTTTTTCTTCTGATTTTACTTTTATAAATAGCTTTGAGATTATTGTTGTTTACGCAACCAAATCGTAGCATATTTTAATACAAGTCCCCTGCGGTATGTTAGTCTGCGTTCACAATGGACGTAGTAGATAGCAGATAGCAGATAGTGGTTAGTAGCTAAAGTTGAAATGCATTGAATCAAATGCAAGTGTTCACAATGGACGTAAGATTTACGTAGTAACGATGGAAATCAGATTTATAACAAATACAAAAACAAAGTGAAGTATCTATGTTTTTAATGTTTCAAATTAATTATTTTTTCTGACACTGACAGTATTAAGATCCACACACACCGTCGCCGTGGCGATCGCTGGCGCGATTACGATAATTGGTAACCATGTTACTTACTTACGTAACCAGGTTACTAATTATCGTGATCGCGCCAATGTTAAACGATGTTTAATACCACTTATTACCGTTATAAAACCCTCCAAAAATCATCATGCAGAAATAAATACGTAGAATACAAGTGTCAATTTGATAAGCAAATTGAGGTTGTGCTATGCTACAAACAAGTCGGTTGCTAACCGTATCCAAGTAAACATATTTCGTCACGGATTTCTTACGCGTTACGCACTAACCACTATCTGCTATCTGTTATCTACTACGCTCATTGTGAACGCGGACTTACGCACAGAATTCATAATAATTGTTACTTCTGTGCGGCACGAGTCTCCGGCGGTACGTACGGCCTATAGGCAGTAATTTGTCATGTACTGACGGTTCTCGGCTATTTTACCATTTAGAAATGCACTAAAAGAAAGATCGGTTTAACCCTGTAACTGGCAAATTAATTTATCATAGTTGTCACCAAAAAAATACATTTTTATAATGTAACAAGATGGTTTACCCGGCGTTGCACGGGCGATTACAATTTTAATTACTGTTTTAACTTGAATAAGCCCAATAATTCCAAATCATACACAAATGATATACTCTGATCAATCATCTTTCCATTTTCTTATAATTCCTTAAAAAATAACTATTTATTGCTTAAAAATTGAATAATAACTCAAATTTATTTTCTTTCGTCTTGTTTCAATTAAAAATGTACTAATAAAAGTTATACTTCATGTACATTTATTACTAATTGTATACAAAACAATCTTTACTTGTGAAATACACCGCGCCGTATCGTGTTATGACCAGGTATTTGCCGACGTAAGATCGAATCCCGTCAAAGTAATATTTTTTTTTTTTAAATTGGTAATATGTGCTTGTACTTAAAGTTTGGCGTTAGATCTGCAAGGTCCTAAATAGTAACTGTGCAAAATTTGGTCCCGATCGGTCAACGGACCTAGGATTCTATAGCGAACAAACAAACAAACAAACAAACAAGCTCTTTTATATATATAGATAAACTTATATATAGTATTATTTCATATTTTATCTTAGAAATATTAACTTGAATCATTTGTCACTGTAAATATTCAGCTTACTTTAAAAGTTGTTAAGCTTATTATTAACGGTATATTTACCGCTAATGCTGGCATACCTGGGTATTTTGTGACAACTAGATCAATTAATTACTTGTTTGAGGACATTAAACCCTTAACAAACTGAGCTCGTCATTGCCAGTTAGAGGGTTAACATGTCTAGTCAGGCTAAGAACATTTTAGAATAAGCGGCAAAACAATTTTGTGAGAATGTGGCAAGTGAAGATCCAAGTGTCCAATTTGAAGATGAGGATGAAAGTTCTGAGGAAGATCCATATGGCAGCGACGTTTGTATCAGTGATGAAACCAATAAGTTCGTCTAGAAAAGCATCTAGTGACGATGAGGAATCGCGTCAAAGTGATAGTGGTGATATTGGCATAAATATTGATGATACAAATGTAAGTGACACTACAACTCCCATAGATAATGAAAACATATGGGGAGATATTAAAACTTTTATTGGAAATTTTGAGCTCTATACAGAGAAATGCACTATTAATCCGGCAATCAATAATATTGCTATAAGAAAACAGTACTTTTCGTTTTTTGTGTGCATAGATTTCAATACTGTTCAATAAATATTCTAATAAATTTTACAATTTGTTTTTATACTTTCTGATCCCCGGAAATAAGTGCGAAGTGAGACCTTATTAAATTGGTTATTTGTAATAAAGATTCCATTGCTCAAATATCCAAACAGTTAGCAAAAAAAGGTTTAGATGGGTTTGTTTTTAACCTTGCGTACATACCCCCCCGCGCGGTATGTAACTCACAGCAAGGATGAGCTGTTACAAGACCCGGGCGGTATGTAACGCAGTCAACGCCAAAGTACTGCCGAATAGCGCCGCAGCGAACGTGTTAAAAGAAAGGCAAAGAAAATTTGTGCATAATTATAAAAATACATAATACACAAAAATAGTTTCTTTCCTAAAATAATTGAAGTTTAATATTTTCTGTGAGCTACCCCTATGGTAAAGTTTTTGTGCTTTTTAGCATAATTATAATACTGGTTAATCAATTCAACTACAAAAAGATATAATATACCGTATTGGGCCGACTATAGGTCAACCGTGATTTAAGGCGGCCCCTATTTTTTGGAGAAAAAACATTTCCCTCACCATTATAATATTACTCGAATATAAGGCGACCCCCCCTATTTACGTGTCGCCTTTTTAAATAGAAACCTCGCCTTATAGTCAGGCTAACACGGTACATTTAAAAAACTTTATAATCTATTTTGTTTAGTTTTAATCAGATATGTACAGGGTGGTGCAAATTCGATGGGATTGCATGGGTATCTCGGTTAATATTTAAGATACAGAAACGGTTAAATTGCCAAAAATGTGCAGTTTTTTGAGACAAACTCAAAAATATTTCATCATTTACGGTTTTTAAGTTATTGAATAAAAAGTGTTTTTTTTGTCATATTAATAATGTGTCATATCTCCGTTATTGTTGTAAACTTGTAAATACGGCAAATATTTATGAAGATTATTTTTAGATGTTTTTATGTAAAATTCAATTATACTAAAAAAAACTATTTTACACTCGCCGTTAAAAAGTTATGACACAAACCTACCTTTTTTTAAATAGGAGCGATAGTTGGCTATGATTTAATGATTTAAGTTCCTTATTTTTTTGTCATTCCAAATATATAAGGGTTGATGTATTTATTTTCAATAATATGCAAGTAACGAAGGTTTTTTAGTTTTTTTTATTAAGAAAATCATAGTAGGCTGTGAAAACAAAAAAAAACAAGGTGTAAAACCTTATAAAACTCATGTGAGTACATGTTACCAAGGTTTTTAAATTTGTTGTTTAGATAAATATCAACATTTTTGAACATTGAGATTAACAGCAATACAGGGTTCTCGTTTTTCGAGGGCCACTATGGGGATCTCGTAAACGGTAAGAGTTACGACTTCGGTTAAATTAGGGCAAAGTTGTATATTCAGGTACTTAATAATTTGACGCAAACAGAACTTATCTAGCTTTTTTAGTTTTTGAGATATAAAAAAAAGTAAAAAAGTGGATTTTTGTTTTTTGCCAGTAACTTTTTTATTTAATGTCGAATTTTATTTCTGTTAAAACTTTTTACAAGGAATCAGAATCCCCAATTATATTTTCCATGCGACGTTTCGCTTTTTTTAAACCATCAGGTCAATTTTTTCTTATAGACGCTATATCTGATTTTAACACCAATTTGTAGAGGATTTTATTCTGTATTCTCTATAATTCTCTACAAATTGGCGTTAAAATCAAATATAGCGCCCATAAGAAAAAATTGACCTGATGATGGTCTAAAAAAAGCGAAACGTCGCATGGAAAATATAATTGGGGATTTTGATTCCTTGCAAAAAGTGGCCATGAAAAAGTTTTAATAGAAATAAAATTCGAAATAAAATTAAAAAGTTACGGGCAAAAAACAAAAATCCACTTTTTTTACTTTTTCCCCAATATCTCAAAAACTAAAAAAACTAGGTAAATTCCGTTTGTGTCTAATTATTAGGCACTTTAAATCAGGGCATGAAACCGGTTTTTTAAACCGGTTAACCTTTATTTTTTGTCCAAAATTGTGATTTTTAACCGAAACCGAAACCGTTATTTTTAAAGGCAAAAAAAAACGGTAACCTTTAACCAAAATAATAAAAAACCGGTTTTTTTAACATTTTGAAAAAATAAAAAATCTGTATTAAATGTGATTAGTTTACCAAAAGTAATTACTGAATGCTTGATTGTACATATATTATAAAATTATAAATAGATAATATCTTTTTATACTTTGCATTCCAAATCTGAATAATGTTAAAAACCGGTTAAATTAACAGGTTTTTTCAAAACCGGTTTTTTACTGAAAAAACCGGTTTTTCAACAAAAACCGTTATAAAAATAAAGTTCTTGAATTTGGTTAACCGTTAACCAAAATTTTTTTCGGTTTCTAGCCCTGCTTTAAATATACAACTTTGCCCTAATTTAACCGAAGTCGTAACTCTTACCGCTTACGAGATCCCCATAGTGGCCCTCGAAAAACGAGAACCCTGTATAGTATACTACACGTACATTACTGCTGATTCCAACTATGTTGTTGTTATCTTATGTTCAAATATTTACAATGTTTATCTCAACAACAAATTTAAAAACCTTGGTAACATGTACCATATGAATTTTATAAGGTTTTACACCTTGTTTTTTTTTTGTTTTCACAGCCTACTATGATTTTCTTAATAAAAAAAAACTAAAAAACCTTTGTAGCTTGCGTATTATTGAAAATAAATACATCAATTCTTATATATTTGGAATGACAAAAAAATAAGGAATTTAAATAGGTCATAGCCAACTATCCCATTTAAAAAAAGGTAAGTTTGTGTTATAACATTTTAACGGCACGTGATTTTTTTTTTTTTTATTATAATCGAATTTTACGCAAACATATCTAAAAATTATCCTTATAAATATTTTCGATATTTACAACAATAACGGAGATTTGACACTTTATTAATATAACAAAAAAAAACACTTTTTATTCATCGACTCAAAAACCGCAAATGATAGAATATTTTTGAAAACGGAAATGAGTTTGTCTCAAAAAGCTGCACATTTTTGATAATTTAACCGTTTCTCTATCTTAAATATTAATCGATATACCCATGAAATCCCATCGAATTTGGACCACCCTGTACACACATAAGTAAATCAATGTAAGTAGTTCATAGTGTTAATTTTTTGTTTTCTCACTAATCTGCTCAACTTCAAATGTTTCTTGCTATTTAAAAATATAGCTGGTTGCATATCTACAATTTTTTATAGACTGTAACGGGGGTGCACCACCTTATTTGGGAGACTATACAGATCTCGCTTAATATTAAAGATAGAGATTCAGTTCAATTAGAAATGGTTACTATGATATAGCTCAGGTAGCAATATTCAAAAGTTTTTCCAATTGCATACTTAACAAAACAAATACAAAATTTTGTTATATCTTTGTAATCAAATAAGCTAAAAATAAAGCGAAACTGCCAGTTTATTTGCCATATGAAATTATCACTACTCACAAAGGTTTAGATTTTTATTCTTTAAACTAGAAAAGATTTTGAACAAAATAAGAAATTAAAAAATGTAAATTTTTACTTACTACATACTACCAAATGGAAATTCGCCTTTAAAGGGCGAATGGGCTGTAGTGTGGTCTGTCATCGCTATACCAGGTGTAACTGGGTTCTGGTACACCCTAAATGTCTTTTGCATTGATGCACCTACCTTTTTAAAATTTGGAGTGGTGTTTTCTGGGAATAAAATAAATAACATTTCGGTTTAACTGGAGATCACCCTAACTTTTTTATTTTAAATGGAACAGCTTGATATTTTTACATTTTTTTAAAAGATGAGGCAATTTTTGATCAACTGTATCATTTTGGTTGATTTTCATAAAATCAAACAATTTTTTGATCAAAACGTATTTTTCTATTAAGTGTGTCGTGACCCTAGTTGAATTTTGTAATGTCTGTCTAAGTGTCTAAAAAATATTTTTGTTAAGTTTGATTAACATTTTGGTTACTTTAACCCTTCAGTCCTACAATATACAGGGTTATTCATAAATAATGCAAAAAACTTCGAGAGGTAATTCCTTATAGAACATTAAGGGTGGCCTTTTACTTAAGATTTTTTCCTATTATGTCTTCTTTCGGAGTCACACCGCCCTAAAAGGGAACGGCAAAAGTTAATTTTTATTTTATACAGGGTGTCCCAGCCAAGACGAATTATTCGATAGCTCTGTTATTAGTGATAATATTTAAAAAAGTTCAATATAAAAGTTGTTTGCTATCATTTACTACATAACCTAAAATTATTTTCAACTATACACAGTGTTTTGTTTTTGCGCTCTGATACCAAACATTGTTTTTTTATACGGAACACCCTGTATATTTTGCAATTTTTGAATGTAAAATTAAATTTTCTTTTTAAAATGTTAAAGGTTGTTTATGTCCAAAATAAACCGTTTTTAAGTTATTAACGGTATTTTGAACATTTTGACAGATGCAGACCTTTATAAAAATATTTATATTTATTAACATAACAATACCAGAGCAATTTACTCTGGTAATTTATTAGACAATAGTGTCAAAGTGTTTGTTGACTAGTTACATTTTTAAAATAATATACAGGGTGTTCGTTATACTCGGTCCATTTCGCTAAACTTTAAACGCATGTTAGTCATTTTTTTTTAATGGAACACCCTGTATATTTTTACATTTTCTTGTAGAAAATTTAATTATCTCTCAAAGTGGTTAAGCATGTCTTATGTCTAAATATAATATTTTTGAAGTTATTTCGTTTCTTATGATTATTTGCGAGTATTTTACCTAAAATATCGGTAGTAGCCTTTGAAAATTCAAAATAATTTGTATAAACTATCGACCAGAACAGTTAATCGGCAAAATTTCCACTATTATGCCACTAAAAATCCGTATTTTTTAAGAACTGTAGATACACAGCATGCTGGTGTTATTTGTTGCCATTTATGCTGTGTATCTACAACTCTTAAAAAATACCGATTTTTAGTGGCATAATAGTGGAAATTTTGCCGATTAACTGTTTTGGTTGACAGTTTATACAAATTGTTTTGAATTTTTAAAGGCTACTACCGATATTTTAGGTAAAATACTCGCAAATAATCATAAGAAACGAAATAACTTCAAAAATATTATATTTAGACATAAAACATGCTTAACAACTTTGAAAGATAATTAAATTTTCTACAAGAAAATGTAAAAATATATAGGGTGTTCCATTAAAAAAAATAAAATTATATGCGTTTAAAGTTTAGCGAAATGAACCGAGTATAACGAACACCCTGTATATTATTTTCAAAATTTAACTAGTCAACAATCACTATGACACTATTGTCTAATAAATTACTAGAGTAAATTGCTCTGGTGTTGTTATGTTAATAAATATAAATATTTTTATAAAGATCTGCAACTGTCAGAATTTTCAAAAAAATTTTAATAACTCAAAAACGGTTCATTTTAGACATAAACAACTTTTAATATTTTTAAAAGAAAATTTAATTTTACATCCAAAAATTGGAAAATATACAGGGTGTTCCATATAAAAAACAATGTTTTGTATCGGAGCGCAAAAACAAAACACTGTGTATAGTTGAAAATAATTTTAGGTTATGTAGTAAATGATAATAAACAACTTTTATATTGAACTTTTTTAAATATTATTACTAATAACAGAGCTATCGAATAATTCGTCTTGGCTGGGACACCCTGTATAGTAATATTTTCAATCATATCCTGTCTTCCTTCACAAGGGGCTGAATAGTGCGACCCTTGTTGTTTTTTTTAATCAGATCTTAGTGGAGAGTTGAAATTTTGCAACTTAAAAAATTCCCTTTGAAAGCTTCCCGTTACCGTAATAGTTAGCGAAAATGTAATATCGGTCGCTAGGGCTAATTTTTTGAGAAAAGAACGCCTATGTTATCAGATTTTTTATATCACTTTTCATTTTCGCACTTCAAACGAAAAATGAAATTTCATCATTTTTGGTAATTTACTGCTTATAACTTCTTTATTCATTAAAATAGAACCAAATGTTATTAAGGTTTTACATAAACATTTTTATGCTTAATTAAAAAACAACACAATTTTTTTTTAACGACCTTGACTTCCGAGATATGAAGTAAACTTATACTTTATTAAATGGAAACCGTAGTTGGCCATGACTTTATATGAAAGAGAATTTGTTTAGCTTTTTAAAAATGTATAGTTTTATATATTTGTTGCAAAAAATAACCGAGATATGGCTAATTTTGTATAAATTTCATTATCAAAGTTTGCCATGATTTTGTAAACAAGTGATGTTGTCAATCTTTAAACAACTAAACGTCATTTTAAAGTAAATTCTACAGTAGCCGCTACATTTTTATCTCTAACAGTGTTCAAATTTAGCCATGTTCACAATAGCACAATAAACAGATACAAAATACAAAAGAATACACAGACTTGCTTGAAAGTTGAAAAACTTACTTAAATATGACGTTTAGTTGTTTATTAATTGTAAACATCACTTGTTTACGAAATCATGGCAAACTTTGATAATGAAATTTTGACAAAACTAGCCATATCTCGGTTATTTTTTTGGAAAAAATATATAAAACTATATATTTTTAAAAAGCTGAAAAAAATCTTTCATACATCATGGCGAGCGAACTAGTGTTTCTATTTAAAAAAATATAGTATACTTAATATCTCAAAAGTCGAAGTCGCTAAAAAAAAATTAATTTTGTTTTTAAATTAAACAGAAAAATCTGCATAAAAAACCTTCCTAACATTCTGTTCCATTTTAATAAATAAAAAAGTTATAGCTAATTTTCAAAAATGATGAGATTTAATTTTTCGTCTATAGTGCCAAAATGAAAAGCGATATAGAAAATCTGATTACATACAGATTTTCGCTAAGTATTACGGTAGCCGGGGTACTGTAAAACATTCGAATTTGGTTCACTCTGTATACTGCCATTTCCAGTCAAAAATGTCCAGCACTTGTTGACATTAACAAATTCAATTTATCTAGGTCACGGCATAATCAATTAAAAAAAAAAACTAACCAAAATAGTGCAGTTGTATTAGAAATTATTGTATTCTCTATAATACCAAAGTTAAGGTGAATTCCGGTTTAACTGAAAATATAATTTTTGCTAAAAATCTACAATTTTACACATTCTATTCTCGGAAAGCACCACTCCAAATTTCATAGAGGTATGTGCATCAATACAAGAGATATTTGGGGTATACCAGAATCCAGTTACACCGGCAGTGATGTGAGTTGTAATTTATACCGTAAATTGGAAAATTAATTACCGTAATTTACAATTTTAAATTACCATTAATTACCACTTTTTAATTCGAAATCTGGCAACCATCTGTTAAGAGTTATTCGGATATTTCTTAAACCAGCATAAATGGCAAATGAATATCGCTATACAGGGTGTCCCAGCCAAGACGAATTATTCGATAGCTCTGTTATTAGAAATAATATTTAAAAAATTTCAATATAAAAGTTGTTTGTAATCATTTACTACATAACCTAAAATTATTTTCAACCATACACAGTTTTGTTTTTTACATTGTTTTTTTTATATGAAATACCCTGTATATTTTGTAATTTTTGGATGTAAAATTAAATTCTCTTTCAAAAATATTATAGCTTGTTTGTCTAAAATGAACCGTTTTTGAGTTATTAACGTTTTTTTGAAAATTATGACAGATGTAGACCTTTATAAAAATATTTATATTTATTAACGTAACAACACCAGAGCAATTTACTCTGGTAATTTATTAGACAATAGTGTCAAAGTCTTTTCAAAGTGATTGTTGACTAGTTACATTTTTAAAATAATATACAGGGTGTTCGTTATACTCAGTCCATTTCGCTAAACTTTAAACGCATTTAAATCTTTTTTTAATGGAACACCCTATATATTTTGTAAAAATATATAGGGTGATCCATTAAAAAAAAATGACTTACATGCGTTTAAAGTTTAGCAAAATGGACCGAGTATAACGAACACCCTGTATATTATTTTAAAAATGTAACTAGTCAACAATCACTATGACACCATTGTCTAATAAATTACCAGAGTAAATTGCCCTGATATTGTTATCGTAATAAATATAAATATTTTTACAAAAGTCTGCATCTGTCAAAATTTTCAAAACAATGTTAATAACTCAAAGACGGTTTATTTTAGACATAAATAACCTTCAATATTTTTGAAAGAGAATTTAATTTTACATCCAAAACGTACAAAATATACAGGGTGTTTCATATAAAAAAACAATGTAAAAAACAAAACACTGTGTATAGTTGAAAATATTATTACTAATAACAGAGCTGTGGAATAATTCGTCTTGGCTGGGACACCCTGTATATTGAGCTCTATTATATTTTGACCGATTTAACCTAATATCTCTCTGTAATATTAAGCGAAATCTCCATGGTGGCGCAAATTGAGTGACGCACCCTGTACATAAAATGTATATCACAATTTTTAAACATATCCAATTTAAATAAAGTTACTAATATAAAAACAACAAAATATAAAACAGTTTTCATTGATTAACGATGGCGTCAGCCAAACGTATATAAGAGGGAGCGGTCGTAGAAGTGGTACACATTGTTAATATGCTTCAAAACTCGTCCCTCTATTAGATGTCGAGCATAATTAACAGCTTCGACGCGATCTCTTGCTAAGCCTACTTCAATTAACCAATCCACAAATTTATCGCCAGGAAACACTCCTTTGTATATTTTAATTCTCCACCTAGAAAAAATGGAAGGTATGATTACCATTTCAAAGCACCCAAGTTTCTTCTTATAACAGTTTAACTGGGAACAGATACAATTTTTTACTGGCATCATTAAGATTCATATGTAAAACAGTCAACTAAAACCTATGTTACCTATGTATTATTTCAGGAGGGTGGTTCATATTTGCAACAATTTTAGGATATCTCGATAACTATAATAATTATAATAGGATTATTTCATTTTGTTGTAGCAATTTTCGTTGCTCATATTGAAAATGTGTGGGCGAAAAAAAAATCAATTTCAAAATTTCTCCGAGCCCTTCACACTTAGGAGTATATTCATATCCACTAGAAAGTGGTGCGGCCCGTCACGATTTTATAAAATTGCAATTGGCCGTTTGGCTTAAAACATTGCACGGGCCTGACCTACAGGGTGGTCCAAATTCGATGGGATTGCATGGGTATCTCGGTTAATATTTAAGATAGAGAAACGGTTAAATTACCAAAAATGTGCAGTTTTTTGAGACAAACTCAGAACCGTTTTCAAAAATATTCTATCATTTCCGGTTTTCGAGTTATCGAATAAAATGTGTTTTTTTGTCATATTAATAATGTGTCATATCTCCGTTATTGTTGTAAATATCAAAAATATTTATTAAGATTATTTTTGGATATTTTTATGTTTAATTTGATCATCCTCAAAAAAAAATTTTTACGCTCACCGTTAAAAAGTTATGACACAAACTTACCTTTTTTTAAATGGAAACGATAGTTGGCTATGACCTATTTAAATTCTTAATTTTTTTTTCATTTCAAATATATAAGGGTTGATGTATTTATTTTCAACAATACGCAAGTTATGAAGGTTTTTTAGTTTTTTTTTAAAAGAAAATCATAGTAGGCTCAGGCTGTGAAAACAAAAAATAAACAAGGTGTAAAACCTTATAAAACTCATGTGGTACAAGTTACCAAGGTTTTTTAATTTGTTATTGAGATAAATACGAAATTTTTTGAACATAAGATAAACCACAATATCCTACATTACTGCTGATACCGACTATATCGTTGTTTTCTTATTTTCAAATATTTACAATGTTTATCTCCACAACAAATTAAAAAACTTTGGTAACTTGTACCACATGAGTTTTGTAAGGTTTTACACCTTGTTTGGTTTTTGTTTTCATAGCCTACTATGATTTTCTTAGAAAAAAAACCTTCATAACTTGCGTATTATTAAAAATAAATACATCGACCCTTATATATTTGGAATGACAAAAAAATAAGGAATTTAAATATGTCATAGCCAACTATCGCTTTCATTTAAAAAAAAGTAATTTTGTTTCATAACTTTTTAACAGCGAGCGTAAAATTTTTTTTTTTAGTATTATCAAATTAAACATAAAAATATCTAAAAATAATCTTAATAAATATTTTCGATATTTACAACAATAACGGAGATATGACACATTATTAATATGACAAAAAAACACTTTTTATTCGATAACTTGAAAACCGGAAATGATAGAATATTTTTGAAAACGGTTCTGAGTTTGTCTCAAAAAACTGAACATTTTTGGTAATTTAACCGTTTCTCTATCTTAAATATTAACCGAGATACCCATGCAATCCTATCGAATTTGGACCACCCTGTACAGGTACAGTTTTTAGTGCACTACAGTGAATCAGTAGAGAAATTAAAAAATTCTACTTTATGTGCAAGAAAATCAAAATGAAACCTACCTTTTGTCTTGTGCGATGTCATCCTTGCACTTGCTCAAATGGTGATTGATAAACTGATCACAAATATGTTTTGTTTCAGGGCCGAGTTCATCCCATGAGGGTAAATTTAATTTGTTCGCACCGTACCAAAGTTTCCTCCAATATTTCAAAATCGGTAACGCAATTTCTTTTGCGTTTAATCCAAAAATTGCAAAGACTATAATACTTTGTCCAAAATTTAGCGCCGCGTCCAAAAACGATAATTCTACATAAATACCAGACATTTCTTCCATCACCAACGTCCATATTGAGACTGCTAAACCCTATAATTCAAAAAAGGGAAAATTTTAGCTTTTAAGACAAGATATCAGCATAACCCTTTGTTACTACTCATGGGTCTCTATGACCCTGTTAAGTTTAGAAATAAAATTTTCAAACAATAATTCTTAACCAACGCAGTCCCCCGTCCGTGTATTTTCAGTACTGCACTCGAGCTTGTGTGTGGTGGGTGTTTTCAGCCGCTTTGTGTTTGTTTCGCGCCATTACAGCATTCTAAAAAAAAGCGTTGCGGCATTTGTCCCTATAAACCCTATAGAAAAGATCGCAAAACGAACAGTGTTTACTGCCGTTTTCATATTGTCAGCATGGTTCCATTTAAAAAAATTGACTTTTTGTCAAAAAACCGATTCCGCAACCTTCAAAGTCGATCAAAGCAATCGAAATGTCATTTAAAATTTACAAAAACGTTTTTTGGACAATTGTTGACATAATAAAAATCTATTTGTGCAGGTCACGGCACCCTTAATAAAAAACTAAATTTTGTTTAAAAAAAATTTTGAGGTTATAAAAATTAACCAAAATAGTGCTTTCCAAAAATGTAAAAATATACAGGGTGTTCCATTTAAAATAACAAAATTGGGGTCATTTCCGGCGAAACCGGAAGTGAAACAAATGTGTGCAACGGCTCAAAAAGCCCGGTTTTTTTGCACATATCATTATGTCTTAAGTTTCATTTATTTAAAATCAAAACTAAAGAAAAAAAAGGGGGTGTACCACACTTAATTTACACCCGGTATACTGAAGTCATAATTAATATCTTAATAAAATTTTTTTTTTTTTTTATGAAATTTGGTACAAACCCATTTGAGGGTATTCTGAATCCAGTAGTGTAGTCAGATTTTAAATTAAAAAATCGCTAAACGAATTTTGCCAATTTTGACATCGAAAAAAAATCATAGGAGACTTTGTGAGAGTAAACTGAAGTTTAAAATAAAATACCCAAGTATAGTTTTTGATGCTTTATCGTTTAAAAAAAAGCTCATGAAAATCGGACCATAAATAAACTTTTTGTAGGGGTTTGAAATGGATCACACTGTATAAATATTTAAAATTTAAAACTTTCACTTAATATAACTACTGAGCTTACGTCTAAACCTTACAATATTAGTTTCACTTTTAAGTTCACTTGATAGATCATTATAAAATTTCAGTCCTTTATAAAAAAAGAGAATTTTGAGAGTAAATGTACCAAGAATGTACTCCAACCGTGAATGCTAAACGTAATTCAAGTGAATACCGGCTCGATAGGCATGTTTAAGGTTAAAACCCTGTCATTTGACTTAATTACTCAATAACATGCGAGTTAACACCGGGGGGTTAAAGAATCGTTTTTCGTAGAACTAGGTGCTGTTTACAAGGTGGTAATGAACTTGGATTTCCGTTAAATCCAAAGTTGCAGAATACAGCTGCACGTGTATGTATTTTCTAATAATAATAATAATTAACACGTTCATTTTAATTCTTAACTTATTCTACAATAGAAAACATATACAATTACTGGTACATGTTAAGCACTACTGAACTTTATGGCCAGCAAAAATAAATATGAAACATGGTTGTGAAAAAAAAAGAAATATCGAGGATTTAAAAAAAAATCTGTTATTTGATTATAAGGTTAATAGGTTAACTTTTAAAGAGAACTTAAATGTATTCCTAAGCAGGCTGGGTTAGTGCCAAAGTGCCATTGAGGCCTTTGTCTAACCCAGTGTTTTCTAACCTTGTTTAAATCATGCCCCACCTCAACGCCTCAAAAGATTTTAATGCCCCCTCAAGCATAATAGTAAAAAAAAATTCCAAAAAAGAAAAATGCAAATAGATACTTCAAATAAAAAAAAAAGGTAAAACTGTTTTTAATCTGACTTTCTTCAGTAAATATAAATTATACAGGGATGCGTAAAAGTATGGAAACAGACAAATATTTAGAATACTATTGCAGATATAAAAATGAAATTTTGTATCTAAGCGTTATGGGTATTTTTCGGATACGATGAAAATATTAAGGTTGCAATGCGACTTCCGGTTCAACCGGAAGCGGACTCAAACTTTGAAATTTTAAATAGAACACTCTGTATGTTTTTACATTTTTAGATTTGTCTTAAAATTTACTTTAAAAAATATGAAAGGTTATATGGGTCTAAAGTTAACCGTTTTCGTAAAATTTACATTTTTATGAAAATTTTGAGCGATACAGTAATTTCAATTTTTTTTAACACTCAAGTTATTTAAAAAGGCGGTAGATTTTCGTATGAAAATTAGATTGACAATAACTTAATTAACCATTAACTTAATTTAACATTTAAAAAATATTATACAGGGTGTTTTTTAATCTTGGTCAAACTTGTGAAACTTTAAACATTGATAACTCAATTTTCTTAAATACAGCACGCTCTTTGTGTTTACACAATCTTGTAGAAAATTTGATTGTCTTTCAAAAATATTTACCATGTTTTATACCTATAACTAATATTTTTCGAGTTATGGCGAATTTACTGTTAATTATTCCGGCAATGTAATATTTTCAAGTAGGCTATGAAGATAGACAGCCGTAATTTTGAAACAATTGAAAGATGAAACAAGAAAATTGTAATATTATTTTTTCCTCATTTCTAATAATGTTGATGTAATTTTTCAATTTTTTCGTTTAAATCGAGGTTTCTTAAAATTATGCGTTTATTCGTTGGACCACTGTGATGGGACAATTACTAAATCCTCTAAATTAATTTTTTGTGTTTCTACAGTATGATTTTCAGTTGAACCGGAAACGGTTTTAACCCTTACCGGGTTTTTTAAAATTTAAAAATAAGACTGGTCAGTGACTTTTGTTTAGTCAGCGTTCCTTTACGCGTACTCAATATATTATCAATCAGTTTTTAAGACTTTACAAACGATCAAAATCAATTTTATGAAAAATATTGTGGCCCTGATAAGAAACCTCGATGTAAATGTAATGTAAGATTGGTAAAATTACATCTACATTACAAAAAATTTTGAAAATTAGAAAGGAAAAGATAATATTATAACTTTCTTGTTTTTATCTTTCAATTGTTTTAAAATTACCATTGTCTACCTTCATAGCCTACTCGAAAATATTACGTTGCCCTAATAATTTGCAATAAAATCGCGATATCTCGAAAAATATTATTTTTAGGTATAAAACATGGTGAATGTTTTTGAAAGACAATCAAATTTTCTACAAGACTATGTAAAAACCAAAAGGGTGTTGTATTTAAGAAACTTGAGTTATCGATGTTTAAAGTTTCACAAGTTTGACCAAGATTTAAAAACACCCTGTATAATATTTTAAAAATGTTAAATTAAGAATGGTTAATTAAGTTATTGTCAATCTAACTTTTAAACGAAAATCTACCGTCTTTTTAAATAACTTAAATGTTTAAAAAAAAAATGAAATTACTGTATCGCTACAAATTTTCATAAAAATGTAAATTTTGCGAAAACGGTTAACTTTAGACCCATATAACCCTTTAAATTTTTTAAAGTAAATTTTGAGAGCAATCCAAAAATATAAAAATATACAGTGTGTTCCATTTAAAATTTCAAAGTTTGAGTCTGTTTCCGGTTGAACCGGAAGTCGCATTGCAACCTTAATATTTCAATCGAATCCAGAATATATGATAACGCTCAGATACTAAATTTCATTGTTATATCTGCAATAAGATCCTAGATATTGTCTTTCCATACTTTTGCGCATACCGGTATATTACCTACACTATGTATATTATTAGCCCCCCAAAACATTCAAATTGACCCCCTGTGGGGCCTAGGCCCCATATTGGGAAACACTGGCTAACCTATTAATACCAATTTTTAAATTTCTACTATTTATAATAAAATTAAAAAGTAGTTTTTTTTGAACAATCAATTTTAAAGTTGTCAATATAGAGAAAACAAAACAGAATCGACCTATCCAAAGGCACGTTTAAGAGTAGAATAAAAATAGATCTTAAAAAAATTGAAAATTTTCATTTACAAAATTGCGACTAAATTAAAAAGGCAATTTATTACATTTTTTGAATTTCCAAGACAACAGCTACAGAGTGAGCATAAAATTTAGCAGCTTTGTCAAATTGAATCATAAAAGAGATTCCTCAAAAATGAATCAGCATTTACGATAATATTGTTTAAATTCATGAAACACTTTACATTTATCATTTTAAGAAGTTTAACTTAATTATATTTTGTTACATACCACAAACATCGAACACAGAAGCAATATAAGCAGCACTATGTGTCGTAGAACTTGTGGATCGTGACTATCAGGCTCTTCTTCGATTAGTTCTACATCATCGTTCACTTGATCCTGATAGCGTTGAATTACTCCATGACATTCTTCTCTTTGAGGTCCTTGACAACCAAAACGAGTCGGACATAAACCATCTTGGGTATTAAATCTGAAAACAATAACATATGGTTACCAATAAATAATTGAAATCATCTACAAATGACTTAAACATGATAAAAAAATCGCTTTTTTTCTTATTTCAAATATTAGTACCTACATTTATTTTATTACTAAAACATTAGAAGACGCTCAACACTTCCGCTCATGAACATACAAAAATTAAGTAGTGAACTTGAAAACTATTCTTAAAATTTAAAAGGGACTTCTCATTCTACAATCGAATATGGCCATACCACAGCTTATTACAGCTCGGGCACTCTCAGGCGGCATTTTTGATCTGGTCGTTTTCGATACACTAGCGTTATTTCTCTCGCACTTAGTGTAAAAGTCGGGGCCGGACTCAAAATATTTGTATTTATTGTATTATTATCCCAAGTGAGCGATAACGGCGCAGTATTAAAAACTGATGTACACGTAACAGATTTAACTGTAGAATGATTTCACCTCTGTGTTGTTTTCAACTCAAAGGCGGGGCTAAGAAGTGGCGCGTGTGGATCGGCGCAAACCGTTCTTGCAAAGAGAGTGCCCTAGCTGTAATAAGCTGTGGCCATACATGCAGTGGCGCACTACCCACTAGGAGGAAGAATCACGTACTTCAGAAGGGTTATTCTGTAACTGTTTAATACCAATTGTAGCACCGTAAGTTGTAAGCCAATACCAAACTCGCATAGTTGCAATCCTGCAAGCAAATTTGAAATCTAACCATAATTGCTTAATGCATTTCCTGTGAATACCGGCTCGACAGGCGCATTTAAGGTTGAGAACCAGTCAAATCGACTTAAGTGTTTAGTAATGTTTGGTGATTATGGGTGAAATTTTATATTTTAAGTACATATTTATTTGGAGTGCTATATTTGTGTTAAATTAAAAAAAAAACTGTTCTAAAAAATAATTAAGTGTGTTGGATATTAGTAAGTTTAGGAATGAAGCGACGAAATAGCACTTTGGTAAGTACAGGGTGGACTATTTTCGATGCCCACACAGGGTATCTCGGTTATTAAAAGAAATAGAAAAAAACTAAGTACATAGTCTCCATTTATTTTTTCGAGAGAAATACATTGCCGTAAACAGATTTTTGATATCTTTTTTAATTTTCGAAATATAGCCAAAAACCGATTTTTGGCATTTTTTAAAAATGTTAAATATCTCGCTTAAACGAAAAGATAAAGAAAAACTTTACAGACATGTTTTGCATGGGTTTTTGTCCTTAATAAGAAAGCGATGTTCAATTGTTTTTTACTCATATCAATACCGATATATTACACCTAACTTTCTTATTTTAAATGGCAACCATAAGCAAATTATATATTTTTGAAAAGCGCAAAAAATAAGCTTTCGATTCATGTCAAAGCCAACTATAGTTGCCATTTAAAATAAGAAAGTTAGGTGTAATATATCAATATTTGTATGAGTAAAAAAAATTGAACATCGCCATCTTATTAAGCACCAAACACCATGCAAAAAATGTTTCAAAAGTTTTTTTGTATCTTTTTGTTTAAGCGAGATATTTAACATTTTTGAAAAATGCCAAAAATGGTGTTGGCTATATTTCGAGTATTAAAAAAGACATCAAAAATGTTAAATATCTCGCTTAAACGAAAAGATAGAGAAAAACTTTAAATACATTTTTTGCATGGTTTTTTGTCCTTAATAAGATAGCAATGTTCAATTGTTTTTTACTCATATCAATACCGATATATTACACCTAACTTTGTTAATTGGCTTTGACATGAATCGAAAGCTTATTTTTTGCGCTTTTCAAACATATATAATTTGCTTATGGTTGAAATTTAAAATAAAAAAGTTAGGTGTAATATATCGGTATTGATATGAGTAAAAAACAATAGAACATCGCTATCTTATTAAGGAAAAAAACCCATGCAAAAAATGTCTTTAAAGTTTTTCTTTATCTTTTCGTTTAAGCGAGATATTTAACATTTTTGAAAATGGCCAAAAATCGGTTTTTGGCTATATTTCAAAAATTCAAAATGATATCAAAAATCTGTTTACGGCAATGAATTTCTCTGGGAAAAATAAATCGAGACTACGTACTTAGTTTTTTTCTATCTCTGATAATAACCTAATACCCTGTGTGGGCATCGAAATAGTCCACCCTGTACAGTGAATCTTTTATTTTACAAATTGCTATTAATTTTGTTACATATTTAAATTCGTAAATTATATTGTGCTCATTCAACAATTAAATAAATACCTCATGTAAACTAATGTATATTATTCAGGGACTAAGAACAGAACAGAACGAAAACTAAAACGAAATTATTATTTTTCGTTCAAGAACTAAAACGAAATAAATATTTTCCAAAACCGGTTTTATCACCATTTAAATTTTATTTGTTAAACACAAACGCGATTTACCTTCTATGCTGGGAAGACTCCCACGAGGCAATAATCAATCTCACTTGAAATAAGTGAGCTTAATTTTTCTCCATATACATTATATTTCTTAACAACTTTATTGTTTATACTTGCAATTTCGTGTAACACAATTAATGGTACAGATATTCTCTATTTCCAATTTGTTGATTAAATCATTAATATAGAACAACGGTGGGCAACCTCCGGCCCGCGTAAAGTTCTAATCCGGCCCGCGAGATCTTTAGAAGAAATAATAAATAAATATTTTCAAAAACAAAAATTTGAAAGAAAAGGATTAGGTTAGTACCTTACATAAGGGAAAACGAGAGATCTACAGTTTAATTTTCGATATAATTCGTCTTATTTAAATTAAACACACATAGCTACATCTTTGTTCATCTTTTAGTACTAACGTCGTAACATAGAAAGTCGTAACGCAGAAACTTCGGATAGGTTCAATAATCGTTTAACGTCGGAAATGTTCGACAATTCGTTTTTCGTTCGTGGAATCCCCCATGTAGTCACGTAGTGTCGTAGTAAATGAATAGTCGCATAGTTTTAAAGTGAAATATTTAATTAAAATTAATATTTATTTATTAAAGGTAATAAAAAAAAATCTCGTATAATTTAAATTTTAAATAAGAAAAATAATTATAAATATTTATTTTAGTTCTGAAAGCAAAATGGCATCGAACAACAGTAAAAAACCAAAAGTTGATTTGGAAAACAGAGTTTTTCAAGATAAATGGACGTCGCAATATTTTTTTATTATTGTTTTTATATTTTCAGAAAAAAATTCAAGTAACAAAAATGTGTCCATTAACTACTAAGGCCCGCGGACGAAACGTAAATCTTATTCTGGCCCCTGTTATACAAAAGGTTGCCCACCCCTGATATAGAATATACATTTGATTGGATATATATTATTAAGTAAGTAAGTAAGTAAGTAAGTAAGTAACTAAGTTAGCTTTATTTAGGGTGACCATATTTCAAAAATGCAAAACCGGGACACCGCCAGCGGTGGACTTGCGGGGGGGGGTGCACGGTCCACCCCTTTACTAGCACACCGAAAAAATATTATTATCATGGTACAGTGAGCTCGCGTTATAAGCAACTAACGGCGGCCAATTCCGATCTAAAAGTTGCTTATAACGTGAAAGTTGCTTATATGATGGAAATAGAAACGATTCGATTTTTAACATAAATAAATCTTGTTTTTAGTAGTAAAACTAAAAATAAAAGTTTACACCATAACAACGTGATTGTGGTCGCGTTGCTATGGTGATCTGTACGTACCTATGTCAAACGAAATACGCGCGTGCCACGTACCTTTAGTCGTGATCTATGTACTTGTACATCTCTCAAATAAAAAAGTATGATGTGATTTCATGTCAAGTATACAGAGCGGATGAAACGGCCTTATTTTACAAGTGTTTACCGGACAAAACTCTTGTTAATACACGTAAAAAAAATATTCCCGGGAGAAAAATATCTAAGCAACGAGTTAGGTAACTATTATACCGTGCTAATTCCACCGACAATCATAAATTGAACTTATGGTCTTTGGTAAATTATATAAAGCCAAAAAATTTTAGTAATTTAACCTACGAGTTTATTATATTATTATACAGCGTCATTCAAAAAGTCTGCAACAAATTGAAAAATTTTTTATTATTGATTTCTCAGAAAATTTTATTCTTGATAAAAGTTGGTGCATGGTCTAAAACTAATTTTAAGATAAAAAAAAGTTCAATAAAAAATCATAGGACGCTAGATTTTAGCGATTTTTTAAATATTCGCAAGAATAAAGTGCTCTTATTTTAAGAGAAACAAAAAACTATTTTAAAAAAATATTTAGAATCTAAAAATAAGGCTAAATTTAAATTTAGATCGTCACATTCTAATTTTTATTTTTTAAGAAACTTAAACATTAAAAAAGTGCAACAAATAGAACCCTTTTTTATTATCAATTTGTCAGAAAATTTTATTTTTGTTAAAGTTGGTACATAAATAGTCTACAACTAATTTTAAGATAAAAAAAAGTTGAATAAAAAGTCAGGATATTTTCCATTTGTTGCAGACTTTAAATGTTAACTTCTTAAAAAATAAAAATTAGAATTTAACCCTCAGAATTTAAACCTAGTTCGGTTTTTAGATTCTTAATAACTTTTTTAGATAAAAATAAAATTTTCCATTAGTTGCAGACTTTTGAATGTTAAAATTTCTTAAAAAATAAAAATTGAAATTTGACCGTCAAAATTTAAATCTAGCCCTATTTTGGGATTTTTAAAAACTCTGTCCATAATTTTTTTTGTATCTCTTAAAACATTTCAAAGATCACTAATATCTAGTGTCATATGATTTTTTATTGAACTTTTTTCATCTTAAAATTAGTTTTAGACCATGCACCAACTTTTATCAAGAATACAATTTTCTGAGAAAAAAATAATAAAAAACTTTTCCATTCGTTGCAGACTTTTTGAATGACGCTGTATATTAATAATCTCTTAAAAATAAAATGATTGTTAAAAAATCTATTGTTAATCTAGATTTCACACGATATTTTACTGCCCTTTTAAATAACCTGAATGTTAAAAAAGAAACTGAAGTGCTATATCACTCAAAATTTTCGTAAAAATGTAAATATTTTGAAAACTGTTGACTTTAGACCCATATAACCTTTTACATTTTTTAAAGTAAATTTTAAAACAAATTCAAAAATGTAAAAATATACAGATGTTCTATTCAAAATTTCAAAGTTTGAGTCCGTTTCCGGTTGAACCGGAAGTCGCATTGCAACCTTAATATTTCCAGTGAATCCAAAAAATACCATAACGCTCAGATACAAAATTTCATTGTTATATCTGCAATAGTATTTTAGATATTTGTATTTTTAACTGTCACACTGACAGTTGCTTATATCGTGTACTTTGATACGATAGTTGCTTATATCGTGGGTTGCTTATAACGCGAGCTCACTGTATCAGGGTACATACTCCTTTATTGCAGTCGCGGGCAGCTATTTTAAAAATTAAGCGAGCGAAACTACTTTTTTTTCGCGTTCTTCCTCCTTTAGTTTGATTTATTTTTAATTCAACATAATTTGATTTTTAGAATTTTCTTATTAAAATATACCTTATTAGTTCAGACAATTGGTGTTTCCAGAAACAGTGCACTAATATGTGTGTAAAGGGGCATCCAGACAAAAATTTTATCCAGATTAGCATTATGAATATTTGTTTTATAGATAAAGTGTTTGGTTCCCAAAATCATAAATTTGGATTTATCAACATTAATACATAAATTATTATCGCATAGCCATTTATAAATATTACTTAGATTTAGATCTATCATCTTATCTACTAATTCAATTGTTTTAAGTCCACTAACAAACAGCATTGTATTGTCCACAAACATTTTTATTTCACAATGTTTGGCGTATTTAACCATATCGTTTATATAAACAACAAAAAGCAGAGGACCCAGGACGGTTCCTTGTGGTAAACCATGTGTAGTTTTATTTGCGTTTAGAGTTAATAAAAGTAAAATTTATGCTTACTTCGAAAAGGACTTATGTAAAAGTAAAAGAAGATTTATTGGAGATGTGTTGCTAGTAAGATTGATTGGATTGTGGGTATGTACAATGTACAAACTTTTAAGTTGGAGTATATTTCAAGTACATTTTTCATATATTATTAATGTTTATGTTTTATTTGCGTTTAGAGTTAATACAGTGTGTCCAAAATGTAACGTAACGGATCAATATCTCGTCTTGTAACAATTTCACAAAAAAAAGTTTCATACAAAAGTTGTTTGTGGTAATTTACTACATGACCTTAAATTATTTTCAACTATACAGGGTGTTCCATTTTCGCGCTATAGCAAAAACAAAGATTTTTTAAATGGAACACCCTGTATATTTTTAGATCTTCGAATGTCTTTTTTTAACCCCTACATGAATGTCTTTTCATTTTTTGATTTTGTGACAGTGTTGCCAACTTATTAATTTTTTTCCGAAAAATCTGACATAAGCAGGCTTAACTTTAAAAAATCGTAGCGACCTCGTTTCCTGAAGTTAAGAAATAAGTTTTAACAATAATGTTAGTCCGGTTAGGAAGCAACATATTAATAATAAAAAATTTAAATTTATTGATACAGGGTGTTTACAAAAAAATGCCAAACATTCCAAACTTCAAAGTTACATAACTCATTTTTTTTCAATGTAAACACCCTTGTTTTATTATGCTGTTCGATAGCATTTTTTCTCCCCTTTAATTTTTATGCAGGGTGTCCTATGTCTAAACCACGTAGTTGTTGAGATATTCAATACTTTTCAAAAAAGTAGCCATTTAATTGCATTTTTATGCACCGAAGTAGGCCGTGCATATGCAAAACAAGTGCCAAAATATAACCAAGTGTCAACTTAACATTTGAATAAGTTTAGAATTTAAGCGGATATTAATTACGTAATAAAATTAATTGTCTTTATTCAAAAACTATGAAAAGTGACAAATTGAAAATACATAAAAGATAAACGACTACAATAAATGTTCATTTTTAATAGAAGTGGACCCACCAGGTGGCCTGCCAGATCATCGGATTTGACTAAACTTGACTTTTTTTTGTGGGGATACGTGAAAGAAATTATGTATAACGAACCACCGACAACAGCAATAAATATGCAACAACGAATTGTTGACGTTTTTACAAGTATTTCACCTGAAATATTAAGAAGAGTGTAAAGATCTTTTCAGCAGAGAATAGATTTGTGCCTGGATGAAAATGGAAGACATTTTGAACATTTATTGTAGTCGTTTATCTTTTATGTATTTTCAATTTGTTACTTTTCATAGTTTTTGAATAAAAACAATTAATTTTATTACGTAATTAATATCCGCTTAAATTCTAAACTTATTCAAATGTTACGTTGACCCTTGCTTACATTTTGGCACTTGTTTTGCGTAAGCGCGGCCTACTTCGGTGCATAAAAATGCAATTAAATGGCTACTTTTTTAAAAAGTATTGGATATCTCAACAACTACGGGGTTAAGACATAGGACACCCTTCATAAAAATTAAAGGGGAGAAAAAATGCTATCGAATTGCATAATAAAACAAGGGTGTTAACATTTGGAAAAAATGGGTTATGTCACTTTGAAGTTTGGAATGTTTGGCATTTTTTTGTGAACACCCTGTATCAATGAATTTAATTTTTTTATTATTAATATGTTGCTTCCTAACCGGACTAACATTATTGTTAAAACTTATTTCTTAACTTCAGGAAACGAGGTCGCTACGATTTTTTAAAGTTAAGCCTGCTTTTGTCAGATTTTTCGGAAAAAAATTAATAAGTTGG
Source organism: Elmis aenea (assembly GCA_947652605.1). NCBI lineage: Eukaryota > Metazoa > Arthropoda > Insecta > Coleoptera > Elmidae > Elmis > Elmis aenea. Next base: position 20,564,137 of record OX393583.1, read on the forward strand.
CAACACTGTCACAAAATCAAAAAATAAAAAGACATTCATGTAGGGGTTAAAAAAAGACATTCGAAGACCTACAAATATACAGGGTGTTCCATTTAAAAAAATCTTTGTTTTTGATATAGCGCGAAAATGTATAGTTGAAAATAATTTAAGGTCATGTAGTAAATTACCACAAACAACTTTTGTCTGAAATTTTTTTTTGTGAAATTGTTACAAGACGAGATATTGATCCATTACGTTACATTTTGGACACACTGTATAAGTTTTTTTCTAATATCTTTTTTTGTTTATAGCATTTATGGAAAAATTTAGAGAATTAGCCACTTGAATTAATTCTTTTGTCTTTTTATATAATTACAGCAGGATCTAATTTAATTTAAATGCATAGATTTTTAGTACTAAAACAAATTTAAAACAGCACTTGCTATATTTTCATATTTTTAGATAAAGATCGTGTGTCTAATTTAACCTAATCACGTTGTGTTTTTGCACCTTACGTGTGTTAAACTTAATAAAATGGTTAAATGTTAATGTGTTTAACGATTTCATAAATTTAATATGGCGGCGGTTCCCAGTCTAAAATATGCTGTCTGTGAGCATCAAAACCCATCATCATCATTTATAATTTAGTGGAGATGCAAATATTGTTATCGCATCAATAGAGGGTTGCTTTAATCTCACCATCCAACATCAAAATTTACTAAGGAAAAAAATCACCTTACAAAGCTCATGCACATCAATAATGCATAAGTGATTACTATGAAGTTAATTACTGTTAAAATACGTAAACATTGACTGAAATCTGATTACCTTTTAACCCTTTGCGGTCCAATTACTTTTCCCAAAAATCTACCCATTAATTTCCAAAATTATAACTAAATATAATTAAATTTATTTTTGGCAGCGAAATCTATTGATTTACAGTCCCTTATACTTTATAAATACAGCTTACAGGTTACTATACAGGGTGTGTATAAATTGACGGAAGCACTACACATGACAATGTTCTTGGTAAAATTCCAAGTCGAAAATCTTAATACGAAAATACTGTACCATGCTTTCTGAGTTTGCAAGAGGTTCTCAAAGTTTTGACATTCAGTCCTTTAATAAGCGTTATTATTTAATATTTTTTAATGAAAAAGCTGCAATTTGGAATAAAAATAAATTTCGAATAGTTTTTTTTCCTAGATATTGTTTTTCTATTCAAAAATTGGTGTTGAAAATATGTTAATCACTGATTTGAATGAAAATAATACATATGGCAACATTGTCATTAGCTGTCATCTCTGTTTTTCTCGTAATTATTTCTTGTTTGTGTTTTACGATACCCAAAAGTTTGCAGCTATGTTTACGAACTGAAGGCGTTCAGTTCGAACAAAAATTGTAAAACACCTAAGTAAAAATTGCTGATAAAAAAATGTCAAAACGCAAATCACTGTATGCAATGTTGCCAAATTTTTGTTTCTTTAAATGGTTCCTGAGGCTATAAGAAGCATGGTACAACATTTTTGTATCAAGATTTTCGACTTAGAATTTTACGAAGAACATCGTCACGTGTAGCGCTTCCACCAATTTATACACACTCTGTAAAATGGAAATGAGCGGCAGTCAAAATGTCGTAAGCCGACCTTGGACCGCAAGCGTTAAAATATGCCGTTGGGGGCGCCCCGATATAGAACCCCAAAGGATTAAGATTAATAGTCCCAATAAACATCATTGTCGCTATTATTATTATTATACGTACATGTCATCAGGTGCTGGTGTCAGATTTCTCAAAAATCTAGAGTTATCTATGAGGTCTTCTATATCAACTACCGGAGATCTGTTACTGTCTTCACAGCATCCTTCATTGATGGTCGGCAAGTAGCCACATTTATGATTCTTATTACTTGAGCCGTTTCCATTCGAACTGCCGGCACTTTCAGCAGAGGCGGCAGCATTATCTGTCGCACTTTCATCTATCACACTGTGCTCATCAGAATCGCTATGAGATTGATCGAACGTTTCAGCAACATCTTGTGCGAGATTTAGATATCTTGCGTAACGTTTTCTGTATCGCTGATGTAATATTAAACAGCCAACAGTCACTGAAATTAAGGTAATATTAGTTTACATGCCATCCAACACTGTGATAACGCCAATTGTTTTATTACGAGGAGCAATCAGTAATTTATCTACCTCAGTAGAAAGAAAGTAATGAGAAGGTCTGTGCATTTTTGGACATGCCTTGACATAATCAACCCTCGAAAATTGTAGTCATGACTAACTCGCAATTTATTTATGACCACTTGCTAGCGACAAATAAGGGGGGTAGGTGACGGCACGATACATCGAATGTATAATAGTTTACAGAAAACAAAAGAAATTTACATAGAATATATGTACAATAAATTAAATGGCATACCTTTAAAATTAGATATAAAAAAAATTACGAATTTAAAAAAATCTTAACTTGCTCGCAAATGACTTAACCTGACCTAACCTAACCAAACCTGACTGACCAAAAAGTAATTTTACCATCAGTTTGTATTAAATATTGACAAAAAAATAATTTTTCCGACAAAAAATGTTAATTTTACTGATCATAAAGTGATATTACTAAAATTATTTATTATACAGGGTGATTGATTGAGGCTGGTACTTAAAAATAAATGAAGAATGAAAAAGGGTGTGGATCTGAAATTTTGGTTATGACCATAATGGCATCTGATCTGTTTATTAAAAATATTTTCAATATGGCGACATTTTCGGAAATACCGGAAGTTGACGTCTACTTTCTTATTTCAAATACAATGGTCTATTTTTTATTGCGTATTTGGATTTAAAACATTATTTTAGAGGGACTTTTATTAGCATTCCCTATACCTAAGTGCAGTAATTTTTTTAGATTTTTGGACTTTTTTGATTTTCATCGTAATGCTTAATATTATCTAACGCCGCCATTTTTGTAGAAAAAACGCTTAAATTTAGACCATGCCTAGAAGAAACCTTGGAGTACATTCTGGAATTTTTGCAATCGATGCATTACTGACAGGGTGTCCAACATTTAATTTTCTTTTAATACAACTTTAGACCACAAACTCGTTTTTTTCAAATACAATGCCCAAACTTTTTTTTCATTTTCTGATGCAAAATCACATTCTGCATCAAACTGCATTAGCGTTTCCTATACAAACTTAGCAGTAGTTGGAAAATTCTTACTGCACCATATGCAAATAGTTCTGAGTTCATTGAGTACACGGCATCATGCATTTCCTGGTGAAACGTCACATTGCTGAATAAGGGTAAATAGGAATAGAAATAATATTTTTAATTATGTGAAGACAGATTTAGAATCAAGATGGTCATATTTGCCCTTCCAAGCTATCAACTTTTCTCTTAATAACAACGTAAGATTCACCAAGTGTTTGTTATGTTTTCATTATGTTGGTTAATAATAAATGTGCCCCTTAAGTTAATTTGAATATTATTTAGCAAATTATTCGATCCCAAGCTACTCCCCCAAGAGCACGTTGTTTTTATGAATCAGCCCTTTAAGCATTATTGACAAATAAAAGTAATGTTACTGACATTCCGTATTAAATACTGACAAGAAAAGTAACTTTATTGATTAAAAAAAAAGTAATTTTATTGACTAAAACATAACTTTACTGACATTTTTTAATTAAATAGTGACAAAAAAGTAATTTTACTGATAACTACACTCATATGTTAAATTCTCCATAATGACGTCACGTTTTGTCGTTATGACAGCGGATAAAAAGGTACCTAACTAAATATCCACTTGCATTTTTGCATGTAACTTTTGTTACCATGCAACCGACTTATTTGATTGTAATTGATTTAGACGTTTTGTCAGTTATTATTTGAAGGTTATAATTTATTCGTGCAGTTATCGTACCGAATTACACTCGAGCTTTGTTTTTATCCTGGACAAACTTGCTTTTACTAAACTCAAGTTCGGTTGCAAGGCAAATCTTGACTCGACAACTGTCAAAGATAAAACAACTCGTCCTACGGACTCGTTGTCTTATCAGACAGTTTTGTCTCGTCGATTTTCATAGCAACCAAACTTTCGTAGCAACGCAAGTTTGTCCGGCTAAAAAAAAAGCTCTCGTGTAATTACCCCCGATTATTTTATTCATTGTCAAAGTGACCAATCAGAACACGCTATTAGACCAAATAACATGAAATTATATAGGTCATTTTTCAATAATTTTACTTATTGATAAGTTGCCATGATCACAAATTTGTGCTTTTATTAAAAAATATGTAGTAGCCTTTTAACTCAAAATGACAAAATATTTTTGCTTTTCATTCTTTTAATATATCATTAAATAATCGTGTAAATTTGATAGAATATCACTCATGCAAGCGCTCCTGATATTTTAACTATCAAATTGACACTTGTTGTCAGGGGCGGACGGTTAATTTTGGGGGCCCTGGACTAACACTGTTTGGGGGGCCTACCCAATTAACCCAAATTAACTCAAGTTTGGGTTAGTTGTGGCGACTCATCTGCCATTTTGTCGAAAAACTTTTTTACCCTTTTTAAATAGGTAAAATCATAGGCAACAGACATTGAAGAACTTTTTTATTGTATTTGATGCACTTGGATATACGAACTTTTATATAAAGTTATAATGAAAAAAGGTTTTGCATACATAAATAAAAAAAAAATGTTCTAGGTATTACTTTTGGTAATAAACAAAAAAAAAGAAACAATAAATTCTCAGGTCAAGAATAAAAACCACGAAAAAAATACTTATTCTTAAAAATAAATAAAAAAACATTCTAGGAGTTACCATAATGTAAGTATTTTTAATACATTAAAGACATTAAAAGAGTAACTTTTCTGCATTTTTGCGCTGAAAATTCTTTCATTTGTTCATCACATTGTAATTCTTTGGTTAAATCACAGTTAATGGAAAGAATTGAAAAATAATTTAATCTTTCATTCCTCATTGTTGTCCTATATTTGTTTTTTTAAATAAAGAATAACCTGGAGAAAGATTGCTCCGCCTCACAGCTGGTGACTAGCAACGCCATTTTTTTTTAAGATTGTGTACTATTTCGGAAAATCATCGACAAGTTTCTTTTCATAAATTAGCTTGAATATATCACCGCACAAGTCGTATGAGTCTGGCTTAGTCTGTAAGTAGGATTTTAACTGAATGCATCCATTGACTAAGTGTTTGTCTAAGTCAGTGGTTTCCAACCTTTTTGTACCTCCGCCCCCCTTTTTTATGAAATAATTTTTGCGCCCCCCTCCCTTTTCGTAACAATCTAATTTCATAAATGCTGTCCAGATATAATAATTATTCATAGGGCTGCAAAACAATATACCATATTATGTATAAATAAAGTTATTTTTGTTTGTATTCAAAAATAATATTTTGGTAACAGCTACGCGCCCCCTTTGCAATAGTCCCGCGCCCCACGGGTTGGAACACTGGTCTAAGTCATCCGAATAATAATCAATAACATTAAGTGCACTTTTTAAGTCAATATTTTCAATATTAATGTCTTGCAAATCCATAAAAAATTCCCTAAAGAAGTGGCCTCTTCTGTTTAAATCCATAATAAACTTATCTAATGCAACGTTTAGCGCATCCCGTTTAAATTTTTCTGCTTCATTTAGCGAAAGTTTCTATATAGATTTATTAATTCATATTTATTTTTCTGATTTTTATTTTTTTGACCGCGAAGGGGGCCCTTTGATTGAACGGGGCTCTGGGCTGCAGCCCATAAAGATCATGCCTAAATCCACCCGTGCTCGTTGTTACTAAGCGATGCTTTCGTAAAATTGCCGACAATTCCAGACCCTTATTGTATTACTATAGATAATTCCACTGCTGTCATTAATGTCAATGCAAATGCATACGATTTATCACGTTTGCAATCAGATAAATTTTTGTTTACCTTCACCGTAGCAACGCAATGAAATTTTGGAAAATATCAGAGGTTAAATTTTCTACAAATGGTTTAAACGTCACACTTTAGTCGTGGAATTTTCGCTAATTTTACCAGGCCAAATTTTTATTTGGAACACTCGCTATTGCTTTTCAATTTATTCTCGTTAATAATTGTTACTAAGCAACAACTCGTACCATATCAAAATTTAGCCGACAAATTTGAACCTCATGTGGTATTGCCCCCGACAAAACTTCACATCTAACACTGCCAATAAAAAAACAAGCCAATGTTTAAACTTACCTATAAAACATAAGACTAGAAGAGATACGGCCACAACAGCTTGCACAGTCCCATAGATGAAGTTGGGATTTCTTTTATCATAAGGTAGCGAATTTTGTTCATCAAATAATAGGAACAAGACCGAAAATATTATAGGAATCCTGAAATATAAAAACAAAATTGATATCAATAAGTCTAGTTCAATTGAAACAATATACAGGGCATTCCAAATTCGAATCTCAACATGAAGATCTTGTTTATCTTAAGAGCTGCAAAGTCAGTTACATTATGGCAAAGTTGCATAATTTGGTGCCGAATTCATATCTGAAGAAAACATTGCTCTTAGCTTACAAGTTACGAAAAAAACAATTTTTTGGCCTTTTATTTAGTTCATTTTTAACACTTTCTTGACGCAACTTTTCGTTCTTTATGCATTGATCTAATCAGATTTTGTTTCAGAGGTTTCGTTTACTTTGGACTATCATAAATTTTATTATTTCTAGTGGACCGCTTATTGCATTTTTGCATTAAAAGGTACAACTAAAGATTCTGAATACCTTGTTATAAAACACATTGGTGCATTATGAAAATCTATGGTTTCTATTTGAAAAAAAAGACCGTTTAACTTAGAATCAAAGCATTGTTTAAATAACAAAATACAGTAGACTCCCGTATAACGCGAATTCCTACAACGCGCTAAAGATATTGCGACGGCTTTTTCATACAACGCGGTTCTCGTACAACGCGCTATACAGGGTCCATTATGAAAGTAATGCGCATGATTTTATTGTGACTCGACTATCCATCGCAGCGGGGTAAAACGGGTCGGGAAATGTGGTGGGGGGTCTGCCCTTCCAATGCAGCCGGTCGCCGGTTTGCTCCGAGCAGTCTGAGCGAAAAAACGTACCTCCGCGTGAAGTGTGTTTTTCAACTTTGTAACACGGCGCGATGGAGCGTTCGCTTGAACAGCGATACGCTATCAAGTTTTGTGTGCGGCTTGGAAAGAATGTAACCGAAACATTCCAGATGCTTCAAGAGACCTTCAAGGACGACTGCATTTCAAGGTCACAGTCCGGGAGGTGGCACAAGGCGTTCAAGGAGGGCCGGGAGGAGATCGCCGACGAACCCCGTTCTGGACGCCCAACAACGTCCAGAACCGACGAAAACGTGAATCGCGTGCGCGAAGTTTTGCGTTCCGACCGTCGATTGAGCATCTAGCATATCGCTGACACGTTAAACATGTCCACATTTGCGGTACATGGGATAGTGGCCGAAGATCTGCAAATTCGCAAGGTCTGCGCGAAGCTTGTGCCGAAAGTGTTGACGGAAGACCAGAAAGAACTTCGAGTTTCGCGCTGTCAAGAATTGTTGGATTTGATTCAAAACGAGCCGGACTTTCTTAACTCTGTCGTAACCGGAGACGAATCCTGCATGTTCGAGTACGACCCAGAATCGAAAAGGCAGAGCAGCGAGTGGCACACAAAATCATCCCCCCGCCCCAAGAAAGCGCGAATGAGCAAGTCTCGCATCAAAACGATGCTCATTGTCTTTGACGTCCGAGGAATCGTCTATTTTGAGTTTGTACCGCAGGGAGAAACTGTCAACTCAGCCTTTTACCTGGAGGTGCTCAAAAGATTAAAACGCCGGGTCGCGCGCGTGAGGGCTGACATCAAAGACAAGGTCAAGCTTCACCATGACAATGCCCCCAGCCACACGGCTTTCATCGTTACCAACTTCCTGCCCCGGAGCAAAACCCCGGTGGTCCCCCAGCCCCTTTACAGTCCCGACTTGGCTCCGTGCGACTTTTTTTTGTTTCCCCGACTGAAGAGAGAGCTGAAAGGAAAACATTGGGAGAGCGTGGAAAACATCCAAAAGCATGTTACAACGTTCTTAAGAGACATTCCCGTCGAGGAGTTTCAGGGTGCCTTCCAGGCATGGCAGACACGTCTCCGCAAGTGTATTGATGCTAGGGGAGAGTATTTTGAAGAATTTTAAGCATTTGTGCCGGTACGATCAATAAATCTATTTTTCCCAGAAAATGCGCATTACTTTTATAATGGACCCTGTATATGTTTTACATACATAGCTTGTTATGTCCACTGCTAAGGATTTATTTTGCTTTACTTTTACTTTTGCCAAACGTGTGATCAAGGTATGTATTGCGATCGCGAAAATTTTCGAATTCCAGATTTCGACGCATTTACGCGTTTAAAGGTCCCCTGTACCCGTTTGACTATTTTTGTGATGCCCTTGTATTAAGTGTGCAGGTGTGTATGTGCCAGACTTTATTTTTTTTTTTACATTAGTTAAGTTATAAAAAATTTATTAAAAATGCGTGCATTTTGTTGATTTTTCAAATAGGTAATAACTAATATACAGTGGCTTAAGTTGTAATGTTAAGGCAAAATTACACGATAACGTTAATATGATAGATAAAAATATTCTGTTTATGTAAGATTGTAGGCTTATGTCGATATCCAACAAAAAACCTATTTTTTTTTTAATCTCTTAAAATTACGAAATTATTTGAAAAATTAAAAATTAATTTTTTTTTTCCATAAATGGCCAACATATTTTTTTTTTGATCTTACTATATTATAGTTTATTTTTCTTCGTTAAACGCTTTTTTCACCTCTCTTTAATTTCTACAGAAAAGGTTAAGAATTTCTTTAAGTTTAAATTTTTTGTTAACCCTTTAACTGGCAAATTAATTTATCATAGTTTTCATTAAAAAATGACATTTATTTAATAGGGCGTATCTTTTAAACCGTTAGGGATATATAAGTTCTGTTTGTTGCAAAAAGTTCGTTAATATTTAGTTACAATTTCATCTCGATATAGTAGTGACCTATTAATAAAAATAAAAAAAGTTTTCGCACGCGCTTTCCAAAATGTACGAGGTCACGCTTTAAACTTATTTTACAGAGTTATAAAATCTCGTGAAGAATAATTGTTTCACACAGTGCGATTCAGCCAATCAAAGAGAATAATTTAATGAAAAAATCGCCGAGATACGATAATAAATAAGGTTATCAAGTTTTACGCATAAAAAAAATAAAAAAACACATTTTTTTCAAGTTTCATAAAATTACGTTTTTCTTTATTTTGGCAACACTGCACTACTTTGAGCATCCAAAATTCGGATCCGGAGGATGATTCTGCTATAAAAATTCGGATCCGGAGGATGATTCTGCTATACCTAGTCTCTCAAACATTATTCTACCACTCATCTCTCCTAGGGGACGCTCGCCCGCCCATACGCGATTTCATACAACGCGTAACGTATTAACCGCGTTATACGGGAGTCTACTGTATTGTCATTTAATTTTGCATTAAAATATCTATCACTTTTTTGAAGTTTCCAATAACGAGCTTCGAATTTTGAACACACTCTACAAATCTTTTTTCCCGATTATTTTTATTTACCAGTGATACTTACCCCCAACCGATAATAATAAATATGGGTTGCAGTTTTAATACATAACATAAACTACGACACTGTAAAAATAAAAGTGTAACTGCTAATAAGGCAGTCCACAGTCTGGTACTGTATATACCAATGGTAAAAATGGAGAACTGTAAATAACCCACCCATCCATCTTTATGGTTTAAAGTGTTCCAAAGAATCGTCCCAACACAACTTAGCACCTGGAATCAAACAACAATAAAACCAGTTTTGTGGACACCACTTGGGATATTTAATTTTTTTTTCGAAAATAACCTTAACGGTAGGTACCTTATAGGGTTACCATACCTCCTCTTTTCCCTGGACATGTCCTCTTTTTAAGACCTTAAATTTCTGTCTGGCCGGGTTTTAAAAATATGTAAAAATGTCCGGGTTTTTTACTTCCCGCTCATTTATTTGAAATTTGCTTACTAAAATTGCAGCTGGGCTACGTTCAGACATAACTGCATTCAGAAACAGTGGTTATAGAAGTCTACCGCGAGAGAATTGACAGGTTGCGTGCGTGGTGCAGAAATTTATTACCTTTTACTTTTATTATTTTTTGCATATTTAAATATCGTTCTATTTTGAATTAATCATGCCAAAACGAGAGTGTAAATTCAATATAGAATTAAATACATTTCAGTGTTTTAAAAGTGGACGGGACGACTGTGAAGCTGAATGTACAGTGTGTAAATCTGGAACGTTTGTGTCTGTAGCAAAAATTTACGGAAAAACAAGATTGATATAGAGTTCAACAAATTGTTGTCACATCAAAAGTGGGCAAAATATTTCAAACTCTAAAAGTATTGAATGTCATTCAGAATTGCTAAAAATTGCTCAATTTTTCTTTGCTATCTCCCCTCATAATGGAAATGTAGAGCGACTTTTTTCCCTGATGCAGGCTCAATGGACAAAGGAGAGAAATAGGTTAACTATGGACTCTGTCAGTGGTCTTCTTTTTGTACAATATAATTTTAAGGACATGTCTTGTCAGAATTTTTTGTGTTATTTAAAAAGCAACAAAACTTTGATTTAAAAAATCCAGTCTTCAGAGAAATATAAGTAAGCTTAAAAAAGAAGTATTTTGGTGTTAATTGCGGAATGGAATTCACACCACCTTTTTTTTAATCACCTATCTATGGTGTCCTCTTTTCAAGTCACCAGGATATGGTAACCCTCCTTATACCGTGTGATTCAGTTTAACTGTCACAATTGTTTACTTCAATATTTTAAGAGGAAACCCCCATAAAACTTTCATTTTTGTAAATTGCATTTAATTCTTCATAAAGTGACGTTAAAATGTTCTTTTATAATGAAATACAAGATGTACCAGCTTGGTATTTGCACCCCTATCAGTACTAAACCATTTAACTTGGGGTAATGAAAACTTGTAGGTTTATATTACAAACAATTTACCATCTGTTGGTACTACTGCGACATGTATTTATTCATTTGTTTTTTTCTTGTGCCGCCACCTTAAATTTTTTCAACTAGCACCATGAGTCATCATTTTCAGGATAATTTCATTCATAATACAGCTGTCCAAAAATGTTAATATTATGTTACATGGGAAAGGTTTTAAAAAAAAACTAAAATGTCATCAGATCGATTAATATGTAATGGTGGGCTATTTATTTGCTGATGATGCCCCACATGAACCATGATACTATTTAAAGAAATTACAGTTGGCGACACAACAGAAAAACAAATGAATAAATACATGTCGAAGTGGTGCCAAAACATGTTATACAGGGTGGTGCTTTTTTCGATGCTCACCATTGCTATCTTGGAAACGGTAAGAGATACAAATGGTATGTTGGTTACCAATCTGAAAAGCAAATTTTTTTGTCTGTCTGATGGTGTAAAAATCCAATATGGCGGCCATAAGAAATAAAAAAGTTGACTATCGTAACTTGAAATCTAGAAGGCTTAGAAAATTTCTGTTGACGTCATCAAACCCAGGACGGTCAAAAACATACAGTTACTAAGTTTAAATGAAATAGCGTCAATGGTAGGGAAGATAATAATATTTTTGTAAAATCACATTTTTCAGTTTTTTTGTAATAAATCAAAAACGAATCAAAATATCCAGGATTTCTTTTCAGATTCTTAATCGCCATAAAAATGTGCAACTTTTCTCTAATTTAACCGACCTTGTATCTCTTACCGTTTCCAAGATAGCAATGGTGAGCATTGAAAAAAGCACCACCCTGTATATTTATAATTTAAACCTACCAATTTATTTTCATTATCCCAAGTTAACTGGTTTAGTACTTATAGAGGTGCGAATACCAAACTGGGACACCCGGTATATCAGACCTGCGATAGTCAACTTTTTTTAAAAATTACATAGTACCTACACCTTTTCAATTTATTATGATAAAAAACTTCGTTCTCAATCCGATCATGCATTAAAAAAGTAAACATTCATAAAACATTTTTTGAGAAAAGCAATTTTTTTATTACTTTTCACAAAATCTTAGCAATCTTTGTATTTGACAGGACAAAACACAATCACTTTAGTAATTGACAGTTTATAACCTATGTAATTGTGCTTTTACCATTAAAAAAAAACAAACAATATTTTGGGAGCATTAAATTGAATGTGGACCGTTACACGAATGCAGAAAAATTGGATATGACTCTAATTTATGGAGTGTTGAAGAAATAGTCGTGCAGTGAACTGGTAAAAAAATTTGGCAAAACTGGAAGTTTTAAAAGTAAAAGAACTATTTCTGAACATAAAACAGCAAAAAGCGAAGAGCAGTTGGTGGACATTACAGCAACAGTTCCACCTATTTCCGTATGTCAAGTATCTAAAGACAAATAAAAAAAAGAAGGTAAACTGACCAAAAATTTATACAAAAATAGTTACTTGTAATTTTGTCAATCTTTAGGAACCTCATAAAAAAATGTAAATCGTAAGTCCTTTTCAGACTATACTAATTTTTAACTATTTTTTGTTTAAGAAAATAGCATAGAATTGTTATATAAAAATCTCGTTCAATAATTTTGCATAGAAAATATAAATCATATACATCGTTTATTTTTTTTTATAAGTACAAAAGCTCTAATATACAGGGTGATTGATTGAGACCGGTACTTAAAAATATATGAAGAATGAAAAAGGGTATGGATCTGAAATTTTGGTTATGACTATAATGGCATCTGATCTGTTAATTGAAAATATTTTCAATAGGGCGACACCTCCGGAAATACCGGAAGTTGACGTCTTCTTTCTTATTTCAAATACAATGGTCTATTTTTTATTGCGTATTTGGATTTAAAACGTAATTTTAGAGGGACTTTTATTAGCATTCCCTATACCTAAGTGCAGTCATTTTTTAGATTTTTGAACTGTTTTGAAAATTTTTTGGTTTTCATCGTGATGCTTAATATTATCTAACGCCGCCATTTTTGAAGAAAAAACGCTTAAATTTACACCATGCCTAGAAGAAACCATGGAATTTTTGCAATCGATGCATTACTTACAGGGTGTCCAAAATTTAATTTTCTTTTAATACAACTTCAGACCACTAAAACTCCTTTTTTTCAAATACAACGTCCAAACTTTTTTTTTCATTTTCTAATGCAAAATTATATTCTGCATCAATCTGTATTAGCGTTTCCTATACCTATCTGCAACAATTTTCAAGTTATTAAGAATTTTTGATAAAGTTCAGAGAAATTGCAACATTTTTAAATAGTAAGTCTTGGAAATGACAACAAATGCCAATATTAATAACTGTAAACCACTTTTATTGCGTTTGTCTATAGTTTCCATGAAAATGTAAAATCGAGAGTATTCAAACACGAATATTTTGAACTTATTTTATATTCATGAAGAATGCCGCAAGATTATTGAAAGAACATGCTGTGTGTTCAGTGAGAGGTATCCTCATTTGACTGTAATGACCAGACAGAAATTTCAATGAATAGAATCAATGTTTTGCATTTTAGAAGAGCAAAATCTGCTAGTATTTGACCTAAGCATGTGACAAATGATGAAACTAACGAAGTTAACATCTGGGATATTTTAATGACCATCCTCAGCGGTCAATTCGATTGATAGCGCAAGACTCGGGTTTAATATACTATGCTGTGCAAGCTACATTAAAAATGCACAACTATTCGTTTGCGCTTTCAATAATCTTGTGATATTGTCTATGAATGTAAAATAAATTCAAAATATCTGTGTTTTAATACTCTTGATATTCCATTTTTATAAATACTTCAGATAAACGCAATAAAAGTGGTTTACAGTTATTAATATTGGCATTTATTGTCATTTCCAAGGCTTACTATTTAAAAATGTTGCATTTTCTCTTAACTTTATCAAAAATTCTTAATAACTCGAAAATTGTTGCAGACAGGTATAGAGAAAACGCTAATACAGATTGATGCAGAATGTAATTTTGCATTAGAAAATGAAAAAAAAGTTTGAGCATTGTACTTGAAAAAAACTAGTTTTAGTGGTCTGAATTTGTATTAAAAGAAAATTAAATTTTGGACACCCTGTAAGTAATACATCGATTGCAAAAATTTCAGGATGTACTCCAAGGTTTCTTCTAGGCATGGTGTAAATTTAAGCGTTTTTTCTTCAAAAATGGCGGCGTTAGATAATATTAAGCATCACGATGAAAACCAAAAGATTTTCAAAAAAGTTCAAAAATCTAAAAAATGACTGCACTTAGGAATAGGGAATGCTAATAAAAGTCCCTCTAAAATTACGTTTTAAATCCAAATACGCAATAAAAAATAGACCATTGTATTTGAAATAAGAAAGTAGACGTCAACTTTCGGTATTTCCGGAAGTGTCGCCATCTTGAAAATATTTTCAATTAACAGATCAGATGCCATTATAGTCATAACCAAAATTTCAGATCCATACCCTTTTTCATTCTTCATATATTTTTAAGTACCGGTCTCAACCAATCACCCTGTATTTTGGTTATTTTTTAGTAGCTTCTATTATATTTTGTTGGCCATCTTGAGTAATTATGTCAAATGTTTATTTGTATATGGGTGCTTATTAGGGTGACCAGTATCCGGTTTTCACTCGGAGTCTCCGGGTTTTAACATCGGTTCTCCGGGCTCTGGGTTTTATTATCATTTCTCCGGGTTTCGTAATAGTACCAAAAATTAACCAGTACCCACACAAAAAATTGTATCAAAAAATAACTGTGAGTCGGATATATCGATGAAAACAAGAAATATTGTCTATATCTTTTTTTATAAATACCATGTTCACGCTTTGTATGTTATTATTCCGAATAGTCTCATAATTTGCTTTGTTTTTTAAATTTATTTATGCATTGTAATATACCCCTGTAACAAAATGTTGTAATTTGCTTTTTTTTTTTGTTTTTTACAACATCCTATATTTTCCACTGAGGAATTTTCATTTTCATACAAATTAAAATACCGCAAATCTACAACCAAAAATTAAGGTGTATTTCCTAACCCCTCTCTCCCTGTTATCGTCACCCGGTTTACATAAACTGAAATCTGGTCACCCTAGCTGCTTATACATAATTACAAATGAATAGAATACTACTTATGTCTGCAGTACCATTAATAATGTAACTAAACAATCAACAACGAACTGTGGATAATGTTTGATTGTATCAGTTAACCTAACCCACAAATGACATGCGGTCAGATACAATAATTATTACAGTAGAATACACATGCGCGCATGCCAAATATTGGATGCGATTAGAACACGTCCTATTTTCGTAAATTTTTTTGTTCAAGATTTTTAATTTCTGATTGACACGGTGCTAGAAAATAGAATGCAATTTTCTTAAACGAAAAAATAGTATTGTCTAAAACATACCTACTTTACACAATATCACTCTTAGGTAATTAAATTTTATAGAAATTTGAAGTACATACCTGAGATAAAATTAAAAATGCCGTAATTCTATGGGGTATTCTCGTTATTTTCTTGGCTATAACAAACACTAGTATTATCCATACGCACGCTACAGTACCAGCAATACTGATATCAAATGTGAAAGCATTTAGTTCTGCTATATAGTTGTTGGGATCAGTATTTGTTAATGTTATCATTTTTGCAGAAACAAACATCAGTGGAGCACTTATGAAGGTACACGCCACCATTGCACTTGCAACCTAAAATATAAGTGATAAATTAGTATGATCTATATTTGCAAACATTTGTATTTACATTAATCAGAAATAACATATAAATCTCACAAGGGAGGGTCACGATACGTTGTCGCTAGAATTTGATTTAGGCCATGTTTATTGCATCAAGGACATCAAAACTAAATGTTTTCCACAGTTATACGTGCCACTGGCCACTTACTTCAGATAAATAGGAGAAAAACTGAAAAATTAGTAAAAGAAGGTAATTTTTGCAATCGCGTTGGCCATGAAACCATCAGAGAAAATATCGAAATTTTTCTATTTACCAATTCGCGAGGCCTCTGTAAGTAGAATGGTGCAAAGTCTTTGAAAAAATCTTGAACGGTTCCAGAGAAAAACGTCAAAAACGAAACCCCTGCATAAGCGCTATGATTTGAGAAGTTGTGACAGGGTGTTTCTTAAGTATTGCAAAAACATTCAGGAGATGATTTCTTATCAAAAATTAAGGGGGGTCTTTCATATAAAATTTTTTTCTTAGACGTCTACTTTTTGAGATACACACCCCTAAAGGGGAACGGTAAAATTAGGTTTTTATTTTATTTCTCAAATTTGGAGAAATGTAGGAAAATGATATTTAGTAGATATTTTATACTTATTAAAAGGTTTCCCATACTAATATATTTAATCATCTTCCACCTTCATAGGGGGCTGAAAAGTGCGACCCCTGTTGGTTTTTTTATCAGAACTTTTTGGTGGGTTAAAATTTTGCAATTAAAAAATTTTTATTTGGAAGCTTGCCGTATTTAGAACTTTTTTTATTTCCTAGTTTTTCTCGTAGAACCTACAATTTGTGAGTAAAAAATAAAATAAATAACCATGAACCATCAAACATTCCCATATTAAACGAATCATTTTGTTGGTTGCCATCGTTTGTTTATGTTCATGTTGGGTAGAGTTGACAGGCGTCTTAGCTTTGTCGCCGCGTAAACTTCGAAATGAATTATACCCGTCACTTCTACCCAATATGATCATAAACAAACCATGGTAACCACCAAAATGATTCGTTTTATATTGGAATATTAATTTGATGGTTCATGTTAACTTATTTTATTTTTTACTCAAAAACTGTAGGTTTTACGAGAAAAACTAAAGAATAAAAAAAGTTTCTAAATAAATCAATACTCCATCAAAAAAAAAAAAAATGCAAAATTTTAACTAACTAAAAAGTTCTGTTAAAAAAACCAACAGGGGTAGCACTGTTCAGCCCCCTGTGAAGGTGGGAGATGATTAAAAATATTACTATGGGAAACCTTTTAATAAGCATAAAACATCTACCAAATATCATTTTCGTACATTTATCCAAATTTGAGAAATAAAATAAGAACCTAATTTTACCGTTCTTCTTTAGGGGGCTGTATATCTGAAAGGATACATCTAAGGAAAAAAATTTATTTGAAAGGCCTACCTTAATTTTCGATAAGGAATCAACTCTTGAATTTTTTTGCAATATTTAAGAAACACCCTGTATATCTGTATAACTATATCTATGCGACTTGCATAGGCGTTTAATATAGGGAAAACCAATTTTACAAAGGCCGCCTCGTTTTTCGCGTTTTTCTCCGGAACCATTTAAGATTTTTTTCAAAAACTTTGCACCATTTTATTTGCAAAGGTTGCGCGTATTTTATCCTTTGACGATTTCATGGCCAACCCGATCGCAAAAGTGACCTTTTTATACCAATTTTTCAGTTTTCTCCCTATTTTTCCGAAGAAAATGGCCAGTGGCACGTATAACTCTGGAAAACATTAAGTTTTAATGTTCTTGATGCAATAAACACAGCTTTACCACACTGACGGTATTTAAATGACATTTGTTAATAAAGATTTTTTTGTTTTCCACGGCACGCTTGAAAATTTTGTGAAACCTAACCTATTTTAGTTAAACTTTTATATTTTATTTATTAGTTTTGCACTAAAATTAACTTATGATTACATCATTGAATTCAGAAAAATAATGTCTACCAGATTTAATTTAAAAAAATAGTTGGTGCCATTTGGAAAAAAAAAATTGACTATCGTTTGACATTTAAGTTGACCTTGAAAAAAATTGAAATGCAATTCAGTTTATAGTATTGGAACAGACATTTCATTTGGTTTTTTGTTCACCAAAATCGGACCACAAATAACGGAGTTACAGCTTGCGGCGTTTTTTGTGTGACAGCCTGTGGCGTTTTTTGTGTGACAGCCTGTATATTTGGAATGAGAAAAAAATAAGGAATTTAAATAAGTCATAGCCAACTATGGGTTATATTTAAAAAAATAAAACTATGTAACAACTCGAATTTCGGATGTTATTTTGAAAAATTGTCTACGTCACTGCATTCTTATCAAAAAAGGTGCCTGTAAAACGTCAAAATTATTTTTGTTTATTTTCATAAACAAGCGAGATATGGTCATAGAACGAAAAGTCGAAAAATCGAGTTATCGGCGATAACTCGAAAACAAAAGACAATAACCAATTTTAGTTTCCACCATTAACTTTTTCTCGAAAAAAGAGATCGAGGATTTTTGATACCTCTTATAGTTACCGAGATTCCCTATGAAAACATCGAAATTTGCCCACCCTGTATATCATAATTTATGTAATGTTATATAACATTATATGTATAACATAACAATTCATTTTTTTTATGATATTTATAACTTTACGTAACGAAAACAAATAAAAAATAACGTTATACAATAATGTAACGATTTAAAACGTTATTCCATCCCTGCTGTAAACTAGGGTACCTCTATATAACAGGGTATGGCCACGCTTCACAAACCCTCCAAATTTCTAATAGCCGCTATGGGATTATATAGGTTTTCTTTTAATAACTCAATTTTTAAACGAAATTTGTAGGTAAAAACTCAATTGGCGTGCAGAAATAGATGCAATAATAAGTATAGCAATTAAAAAATGAGTCAAATGAAGGATTAACAATTGTTATTAGCTATTAATGTTTAAAAAACATCTACGGAGCGTGTATTTCCATGGTAGGCATGCAACCCATGATACACGGCGTGTATCATGGGGTGTAGGCATGTAAGGAACAAAACACAAGACGTCATGATAAACGTCTTTTTAATGTCTAATGAGCAACTGAAAAGTATAGATTCAACAAATTAATTTCATATTTTATCACAAAATTACATTATTAATCCCAATCATTGCTATTAAGTTCGATGTAGACCAATAATACAATGCACATTTTCTTAAAAATTAAAAAAATAATTGTATTTAACTTAACTTATGAAATTTACGTATGGTAATAACTTACACAATGTCTTTTAAAGTCTTAGAACACACTGAACACGCAAGAAAAAAATAAAATATGAATATTTTCCTATGCGCTCCATACTAATTATTTGAAATCTGGAGGTCTCAGCCTAGCGGCAAGCGAAACTCGACCGTATATACACCTCAGCCAATAGAAACTTGTTCTTGGCTGTCCATACCCTGTTTATTAAAGTACCTTACTGTAAACTAGCCTCGTGACAATACCTTTTTGGAAGCATCTACATATTTTTACACTCAAAACTTACCAAATCAACGTCTATTGAATATTGTGTAGCAAATACAAAAACAGTTGGCGCAGAGGGAAAAGTTCCATACAAAAATCCGTAAGTACTTAAATCTAATGTCTCTTTGGCATCGTGACCTGAATGTAACAAACTAACGGTCTCTCTGGTAACTAGCGGTAAGACTAATCTGAAATATAACGAAATTACTAAAACCATCCGATAAAACGGAGGTCACCTACAATTTTACTAGAAGTAAAATACCGGGCACCACCAACATGGATCCTTTGAGCTTATGGACTTTTCCTACCATCCTTAAGCCTAATAAAAATAATGCAGTGGCCGAGAATGCTGATCCCAAAGTCTAAAAAAAAGGGGTATACTTGTAATTAACGATATGTCTCGTCAAATTTTATGTTCTCTTATACAGGGTGTCTCAGCCAAGATGAATTATTCGATATCTGTTATTAGTGAAAATTTTGAAAAGAAGTTTTAGATAAAAGTTTTTTGTGGTCATTTACTACATAATCTAAAGCTAATTTCAATTATACAGTGTTTTGTTTTTGGGCACCGATACTTAATTTTGTTTTTTTAAATAAAACATTTTGTACTTTTTAGATGCAAAATTAAATTCTCTTTCAAAAATGTACAAGGTTTTTTGTATCTAAAATCAATAGTTTCTGAGTTATTTATTGCTTTATGAAGACAGGAACCGGACCCTAAAAAAATATTAATATTTTTCAACTTGGCAAGGTCAGAACGAATTCCTTTGAAACTTTGTACGACAATAGTGTCATATTGATTGCTGACTAGTTAAAGTATTAAAATAATATACAGGGCATTTCTTATGCCCGGTCGGTCCATTTGGCTACACATTCAACACTAATAAATAAATTTTTTAAATGGAACACCCTTATACATTTAAAGATTTTCTTATCAATAATTAAATTAACTTTAAAAACCGTTTAAGGTCAATTATGTCTAAAATTAATATATCTTGAGTTGTTGCAGTTTTCATGATATTTTTCGGACACAAACAAATTATTTAATTGAATTACACTAGTAGGCTTTGAAAATATCTCGAAAATTTGTTTCAAATGTCAAATACAATTCTATATTCATTTTTAAACTGTATTTCTCCTTGGATTAATAATTAAATTAGAAAATCATAACAAACATAAAAATGAAAGTTGTTGAATCTAGGTAAAATATACAGGGTGTCCCAGATTACATTTCCAGCACGGGGATCTCGCTTATTATAAGAGATACAGGTTTGCTTAAATTAAATGAATCATTCCTTAGTATGAGAGGAGCCACAATCAATTTTTAAAAGTACAACATTCCTCGTGCTTCAGATGTTTTAGCAAAAAATATGAAAATGTCCAATTTCTTTTTTCTCTCATAACTTTTTTGTCTTAATCATTACAACAATTTTATTTGTACTTTCTTAAGGTACTTTTTAATGGAGAATGTAACTGTTATTTTGGATTATTTTCAACACCTACCATTTTCGAGATATTACCCCTTCATTTTTTCTTATGGGCCGCGAAGTTGGCTATGGAATAGTTAAATGTGCTTATTTTTTCTCTTTAAAATGAGATATTACTTGCTACATTTATTTTTACAAATAAGTCATAAAATGAAGAAAAATCTTATTTTACCCATCACTTATCTATGCTATCTATAAAAAAGAAACAAAAAACAACTAATTAAAGGTCAAATGACAGTTACCATTTGTCTGCGGTATCATTTATTAGAATTTCACATTATTGTTGTGTAATTCGATAGTCTTTGTAGTAATTATTGTTATAATGATGGCTACATTTAAGAATAGCGAAAAATTTGACACGTTGAGATGCTACATTCTTTGCCATAAAAATTATATAATTGTTGAGCGAATATACTTAGAACTATATCCCGAGACAAGGCAATGAAGGATGCGTAATTACAAAAATTTGGAAATAAATTTAAAAGAATATGGTTTTTTCGACAAACCAACCAAAAATCCAAAACAAATCAATAGTTAGTTAGAATTATTTATTTTACACAGTTTCTATTGCAAATAATGTAGCATTTCAACATTTAAAGTTTTTAATTAGTTGTAAATGTGCCCATAATTATATGATAAGAAATTTGCTACAAAGCCTATCGAATTACACAACAATACTAAACAATTCTAATAAATGATACCGCAGACAAATGGTAACTGTCATTTACATTTAATTAGTTGTTTTTTGTTTTTATTTTCATAGATAGCCTGATAAGTGATGGGTAAAATACGATTTTTCTTCATTTTGTGACTTATTTATAACAATAAATGTAGCAACTAATATCTCATTTTAAAGAGAAAAAATAAGCACATTCAACTATTCCATAGCCAACTTCGCGGCCCATAAGAAAAAATGAAGCTAGGGGTAATATCTTGAAAATGGTAAGTGTTAAAAATAATCTAAAATAACAGTTACATTCTCCATTAAAAAGTACCTTAAGAAAGTACAAATAAAATTGTTATAATGAATAAGACAAAAAAGTTATGAGAAAAAAGAAATTGGACATTTTCATATTTTTTGCTATAACATCGGAAGCATGAGGAATTTTGTACTTTTAAAAATTCATTGTGGTTGCTCTCACACTAAGGAATAATTCATCTAATTTAAGCAAACCTGTATCTCTTATAATAAGCGAGATCCCCATGCTGGAAATGTAATATGGGACACCCTGTATATATTTATTTTTTAGGCAAATATAAATAAAGTAATTGCCAAGAACACATACCGCACGATACTTTTTTTCTAATCTACCTAAAAGTGCACACGTAACCCTTAAGAACTATTAATACTTACTATCTACTGCTTCTAAAGGGTTTTCCAATAAGAATGATATGATTTTTAAATGAAATTTTAACCATGGTTAAGATGTTATAAATGTCATTAGTTGTCATTTGTATTGACTATACCCTGACAATTCATCATGGTTAAATACACCCTTCAAGAACGTTTGGTTATTATCCAAAAGTTTTATGAAAACAGACGTTCTTTTGTAAACACTCAACGTGCACTTCGCGAAGACTATGGTCCACATAATCGCCCTTCTGTGCTTGCTATTCGTAGAATCGTTGAAAAATTTGAAAGGGATTTTACTCTTTGCGATTCGAAAACACCAACAAGACGTCGAAATGCAGGAAGTGAAGAGAACATTGCTGCTGTAAGAGATAGTGTTGAAGAGGTGCAAAATTTATCTATTCCTCGTCGTGCTCAAGAATTAGGGCTCAGAAGAACGACCACGTGGCGTATTTAGCGAAAAGACTTGAATTTACACCCGTATCGACCTATTGCAAGAACAGTTTGGTGAAAGGATAATTTCAAGAAATGCAACTGTTAGTTGGCCTCCAAGAAGTTGTGATTTAACTCCTTTAGATTACTTCTTGTGGGGTTATTTGAAATCTAGGGTCTATGCAAACAAACCAAGAACCCTTGATGAATTACGATTAAACATCGAACGCTGCATTCGGGACATTAGGCCCGAGTTATTGCACAAAGTTCTCGAAAATTGGGTTAAACAAATCCGCTCGTGTGCACAGAGTCGAGGTGGACACTTAAGTGACGTGTTATTCAAAACATAATGTAATATGCTGTGCTTCAAAATGATATAAAAAGTTTGTTGGTATCTAAAATAGTTTTTATTTTATTGTATCGTAACATCATATCGTTCTTAATGGAAAACCCTTTATAAGCAAAATTTAGGTAACATGACTTCGATTAGTCATATTTTCATTAAAATAATGCAAATAAGACGTTTTAGATGAAATTTTGGAATTAAAAAAATATTTATTCAGGTTGTTTCACTTTTCCATGCGACACTATTGCAATCTCCGTAAATAATGAAAATGCAAGGTTGGTTAAATGGGACAAAAGTTAGCTATTTAGGGTTGTATTTTAAACCAGATCTTGTTGTGTTTAAAAATTCCATGGCTTGCGTGATATAACGAAAAAACCGAAATCAATCACAATTTTTAAACTTAAATAACTCTGCTATTGTTGCGAATACACAAAAACGTCAAAGGAAAAATATTTTGTAAATTTTGTTTTCTATAAGATAGCGATAGTCCGATTTTTAAAAATAAATTACTGTGCGAGATATTTGACGAAACAACTTTTTTTTAAATGGCAGCCGTAGTAGGTGATGACTTAGATTTAATGATTATTTATTTCTCTTTACAATGATATAATATTTTGTATGTCTATTTTCAAAAATAAGCGAAATAACCTAAAAAAATTCAAAATCTTAAGATAAAAATCAAGGTTGCCATGGAAAAAAAAAAACAATAACCGACGTCAATTGTTTTATTTCGACCCTTGCTTATCTATTATAATAATTGTGTTAACTGTAAATAATGTAAATCGACATGTAAATATTTTAAATCCTTTTTTGCTAATGTCTTAGTAAGAGGTATAACATACATTCATATTATGACTATTAGTATGATTATTTTAATTTCGCATTACATTTGTCTTAATATCACTGTTTAAAAAGTGACATAATAGACAAGCAAGGATCGAAATAAAACAATCGAAGTCGGTTATTGTTTTTTTTCCATGGCAACCTTAGATTTTGCATTTTTTATGTTATTTCGCTTATATTTGAAAATAGACATATAAAATATTATATCATTGTAAAGAGAACAAAATGATCTTTAAATCTGATCACCTACTACCTACTACTGCCATTTAAAAAAAAAGTTGTTTTGTCAAATATCTTGCACGGTAATTTATTTTAAAAAATCTGACTATCGCCATCTTATAGAAAACAAAATTTACAAAATATTTTTCTTTAGACGTTTTTGTGTATTCGCAACAATAGCCGAGATATTTAAGTTTAAAAATTTTGATTGATTTCGGTTTTTTTGTTATATCACGCCAAGCCATGGAATTTTTAAACAAAACAAGATCTGGTTTAAAATACACCCCTAAATAGCTAACTTTTGTCCCATTTAACCAACCTTGTATTCTCATTATTTATGGAGATAGCAATAGTGTCCCATGGAAAAGTGAAACACCCTGTATAAGTTATTGTTAAGTCTAAAACAATTATGTTTTATTTACTCTGGGAATTATTAAGATGTAATTTCAAATAACATTTTCCAAGTTCGAACACTTTGGAAAAGTTCACAATTGTGGCATTTTAAAATTAGTTAAAAAGAAATTGTGCCATGAAATACACAAGATTTAGCAATATTAAAATATAACTTACCTGTAAAATACCACCCAAAAATGGCGGTACAGTATGTTTAAAAATAAGATTTCCTAAAATACCCAATATAGTCATGGCTATAATTGGATTCATAAAAATACTCCTCACAACCGATATAAAAAGTTTCAATTTTTCACTACGATGGGTCGTATCGTCGGGAAGATTTGAATTAACGCTTAACGCCATTTCATTACTTGTTCGTTGCTTCCCAATTTCCATTAAAATAAAGCTGACAGGGTTTAAAATAGCTAAACTGATTGGAGCCATCAGATACAAATAAGTTGCATATTCCGGATGTGTATCTTTGTATAACGCAACAACTGTAATAAAAAAACTGTGAGTTAATGTTACAATTACAAAAGAGATGGTTTAATTTTAAATAAATTAGTTCTTTGCATCACCAAACAGGTGATAAGCGTACTTGGCAACTAGGGATTGTAAATTTACCGACTTTTTGAATTACCGGTAATTTGGTAAAACTGTCAATCAAAACCGGTTTACCGGTAATTTACCGGTAAATCATATTATTATATATATTTATATTATATTGTTTCTTTTTAGATTTTTTGCGGTTACTAACATTTTTAATGTAGTTTTTGGAGTTTATCCACGTCTCCCCTATAGTGAGAGCTTGCCGAAACGTCGAGCCAATTTAAATATTACCCGTATAAACTCCGAAAACCATATTAAAAATAAATATATTTATATACGTTGAAGCCTAAACTATCCCAATTAGTTTCATACAATATATTAGTTAACAGCCATTAACGTATCTAATATATTTTTATGTAATATTATTAAAACACAATATAAAATGACAATATATAATATAACGGGTGTAACTGAAATCAGGCTCACCCCCTTTTTTTTCTTTAGTTTTGAATTTAGACAAATGAAATTTTAGACATGTAACATTTGCAAAAAACTGGATTATTTGAACATGGGTACACTTTTGTTTCACTTCCGGTTTCGCCGGAAATGGCCATAACGTTGTTATTTTAAATGGAACACCCTGTATATTTTTACATTTTTGGAAAGAGGAAACGATTTTGGATACAAATGTACCATTTTGGTTAATTTTTATAACCTCAAATAATTTTTGACAAAAATTAAATTTTTTATTAAGTGTGCCGTGACCCACATGAATTAAATTTTATTTTGTCAACAAGTGTCCGAAAAACGGTTTTGTAAAAAAACACAAAAAAAAACATTTGTTTTGTTGCCATTTGGCATAGTCAACTATGATTATTAGGATATCTTACCAAAATCATACAATAATTTGAAATTTTTAATGCCTGCTCCTAATAAAAATACCAAGTTATTGGTATTGTTGAATTCACCAGAAAATACTCTATTTAAATAACCGCATGCGCCACTATCGTTCCATTTAGAAAAATTGATTTTTTTGTCAAAAAACCAATTTTGCAACCTTTAAGGTCTATTAAAGCAGCCCAAATGTCAATTAAAATTTACAAAACCGTTTTTCTGACACTTTTTGACATAATAAAATTCAATTTATGTGTGTCACGGCACACTTAATAAATAACTTAATTTTTGTCAAAAAATTATTTGAGGTTATAAAAATTCACCAAAATGGTGCATCTTTCCAAAAATGTAAAAATATACGGGGTTCCATTTAAAATAACAAAGTTATGGCCATTTCCGGCGAAACCGGAAGTGAAACAAAAGTGTACCTATGTTCAAATAATCCAGTTTTTTGCAAATGTTGCATGTCTAAAATTTCATTTGTCTAAATTCAAAACTTAAGAAAAAAAAGGGGGTGAGCCTGATTACAGTTACACCCGGTATATAATAAAAATATTACAAAAAATATAATCCAGCATTACAAAAAACACATGAAAATAAAACTATTCTGAACATAAAATATAAAATGATTTAACATAATATACCTATGTTGTCAAACTATTAACAAGATTTTTTATTTTAAACTTTTCTTAAAAAATAACCACGTAGAAAATATAATTTATCTTAACTATCGTCTCCTAATTGCGACCTAATTTTTGTACAAAATAATCCAGCCGCGGAAAAAGCTTTTTCGGATTCTACTACACTAACTTGTTGGTCGAGTAGTGAGTAAACAATCAAACAATCATATGCCATTTGTATGCTTTCCCCTTATTTTTTCTCTTTGAAAATACGTCAATTTTTTTTCGATTATTTGATTTAGATTTTTATCATGATTAGAAAGATATTGTAAAATTACCGGAATTACAGGTAAAAAACTGGCAAATTACCGGTAAAATTTGAAGAGCGATTTACCGGTAAACCGGTTTACCGGTATTACAATCCCTATTGGCAACCAGCAGTATATTATTGGTGAAATATTGTTTGGAATCCTTTAAACATACAGGGTGTCTCAAATTGGAGGCTAAACAAGGAGATCTCACTGATATTAAGAGCTACAAAGTCTGTTAAATTAGTATAAAATTGAGTTATTTTGTGCCGACTTTAAATCTGAAATGTAAATTACCAAGACCTTTTTACTTCCTTTGTATACACGGTGTTTCACTTTTCGAAAGGGCACTATTGCTATCTCCATAAATAATGAAAATACGTGGGTTAAATGGGACAAAAGTTAGCTATGTAAGAGTGTCTTTTAAACAAGATATTGTTTTGTTTAAAAATTCCATGCCTTGCGTGATATAATGAAAAACTTGAAAGCGACCAAAATTTTTAACTCAAATATCTTGGCTATCGATACACAAAACTACCATCTTAAAAAGTTTTGTTAAGATTTTGTTTGTCATAAAATGAGAGTTAAATTTTATTCATGTATTACTATGCGAGATATTTAATGAAACTACTTTTTTTTAATGGCAGTCTTATAAGATGATGACTTGGATACAAAGACTATTTTTGTCTCTTTCCAATGATATATTATATTTTATGTTTATTTACAATAATAAGCGAAATGACTAAATAAATTGTGAAATCTAAGATGAAAATCAATGTTGCCATGGGAAAAACAATAAC